>UESW01004264.1:296342-613650 GCA_900491605.1 Calamus simplicifolius
GGTTAACTAATGCCCCGACAGCATTCATGGACTTGATGAACAGAATCTTTAAGCCATACTTAGACCAGTTTGTGGTGGTGTTCATTGATGACATCCTGGTGTATTCTAAAAGCCAGGAGGAGCATATGGACCACCTAAAGATTGTTCTGCAAACCCTTCGGAAGAAAAAGCTTTATGCCAAGTTGCAGAAATGTGACTTCTGGTTGAGCCAAGTATCATTCTTGGGTCACGTAATATCTAAAAATGGCATAACTGTGGACCCAAAGAAGATTGAGGCGGTCGTAAATTGGAGTCGACCTTCCAATGTATCTGAAGTCAGAAGCTTCGTGGGGCTGGCAGGATATTATCGCAGATTCGTGGAGGGCTTTTCTCGCATTGCTCTACCCCTGACTCGCTTGACCCAAAAGCAAGCGAACTTTGACTGGACTGAGGAGTGTGAGAGAAGTTTCCAGGAGCTGAAACAACGCCTAGTGTCAGCCCCCGTCCTTACCCTTCCGTCAGGATCTGGAGGATTCACTCTATACACTGATGCTTCTCGGAAGGGATTGGGATGTGTTCTGATGCAAAATGAGAAGGTGATAGCTTATGCCTCCCAACAGCTAAAGCCATACGAGCAAAATTATCCAACTCATGACCTGGAGTTGGCTGCTGTGATTTTTGCCTTAAAGATATGGCGGCATTATCTATATGGAGAAGCATGTGATGTGTACACAGACCACAAAAGTCTGAAGTACATCTTCACTCAGAAGGAGTTAAACTTGAGGCAAAGGAGGTGGATGGAGCTACTAAAAGATTATGACTTGAACCTGCACTATCATCCAGGGAAGGCCAATGTGGAAGCTGATGCCTTGAGTAGGAAGTCCTCCTCGGAGTTGGCTTCTATGATCACCTCTCAGCCTCACATCCAGAGGGATCTTGAGAAGCTGGAGGTTGGATTGCGAGTACAATGGTCCGATGGACTTGTAGCAGCACTTGTACTCCAACCAACTCTGTTAGACAGGATCAAGTCCTCCCAGAAAGAAGACTTGGACCTGCAAAAGATTAAAGAAGCTGTGAAGTCAGGGGTTCAGAATGAATTTACTATAATGGAGGATGGATCCCTGAGATTTGATGGTAGGCTCTGTGTGCCAAATGTGGTGGAACTAAGAGCAGAGATTCTGAAGGAGGCCCACTATTCTCCTTACATGGTGCACCCAGGAGGTACCAAGATGTACAAGACCTAAAAGAAAACTATTGCTCAGTACGTAGCCAAATGTTTGGTATGTCAGCAAGTGAAGGCTGAGCATCAAAGGCCTACGGGACCCCTTTAATCTCTGATGATTCCACAATGAAAATGGGAGAAGATCACTATGGACTTCGTGACTGGTCTGCCTAAGACCCCTCGGAACAATGATGCGGTATGGGTCTTTGTAGACAGATTGATGAAGTCAGCCCATTTCCTGCCATTCAGAGTTGGGATCTCCAGTGAGAGATTGGCCAACATGTATATTGAGCAAATTGTGAAGCTTCATGGTATTCCCGTATCTATTGTATCAGATAGGGATACTAGGTTTGTGTCCCAATTCTGGAAGAGTCTTCATAGAGCTCTGGGGACCAAATTGAACTTCAGCACAGCCTTCCATCCCCAGACAGATGGGCAGTCTGAGAGAACCATACAGACCCTGGAGGACATGTTGTGAGCCTGTGTGATGGACTTAGGTGGTGCTTGGGACAACCACTTATCTTTAGTGGAATTTACTTACAATAACAGCTACCAGGCCAGTATCCAGATGGCTCCAGTTGAGGCCTTGTATGGTAGAAAATGCAGATCTCCCTTATGTTGGGATGATATGGGGAGAGAAAATTGTTGGGCCCTGAGCTGATTCGACAGACAGTAGAGAAGGTGCAACTGATCAAGGGATAACTCCACACAGCTCAGAGCCGACAGAAGAGCTATGCTGATGTGAGAAGAAGGGAGCTAGAATTTAAATTGGAGATCATGTCTTCTTGAAGATATCACCAACCAAAAATGTGATGAGATTTGGGATTAGAGGAAAACTGAGTCCACGATACATTGGACCATTTGAGAATCTGAGCAAAGTAGGGGAGGTGGCTTGTAGCTTGGCATTACCTCCGGCACTCTCTGGGGTACACAATGTATTTCATGTATCTATGTTGAGAAAGTACATTCCTGACCCCAGTCATGTGATACAGTTTGAGCCCATGCAGTTAAGGAAGGATCTAACGTATGAGAGCATCCTGTGCGTATTATGGACCGCAAGGATCAAGTTTTAATACGGCGTAGCATTCCTTATGTCAAGGTTCAGTGGAGTAACCATTCTGAGAGGGAAGCTACTTGGGAGCTTGAGGAAGAAATTAAAGAAAAATATCCTCAATTGTTTGTAACTTAACATATGTAAATGGAAAGGAGATTAATCATATGATCAAAGCATTGGATTCTAAATGTTATTTGAAGTACACCAATTTCGAGGCCGAAATTTTTATAAGGAGGGGAGAATGTAAGCCGCTATTCTTGCGGCGGATCCTCACGTGGTGAGGATCCGCCATTGTTGACGGAGGAAGGGGGGCGCCGCCCCTTCCTCCGCCATTGTTGACGGCTGCGGCAAGGGGTGCCGCAGCCAGTCAAGGAAGGGGGGCGCCGACGCCCCCTTCACATGGGTACATGGGAGGGGATAACCCTCCCCTCGCCGCTATTTAAGGAGAGGGGGAGCACCCCTCCTTCTCCACGAGCTTCCCCCCGGTGCCGGCCGAAGGTAAGAGGAGAGAGAGAGAGAATCGCAGAGAGAAAGGAGAGGGAACCAAGCCGGTTCACGGCTTGGTTCGGGCCCGGCGGAGTGCCCGATGCCTCGCCGGGCCTGGGCATCGGCCAGGGGACCTCACCGGCGGCGGGCGACCGTCCGGTGAGGATCGACCGGCCACGGTGGCCGGCCGTGCCACCGGCACGAGTCGCGTGCCATGGATCGAGCGAAGAGAGAGAGAGAAACTGAGGGAGAAAGAGAGGGAGAGGGAGCCAGCCATCGCCGCGGTCGGCTCTGGCCCGATCGTCGATGGCCAGGCCACCCGGAGATGATGAAGAGACGTTGGGCCCTATTGGGCCGGCTCGCGAACTATTTTGGGGCTGCGATTTGGGCCCGTATTGGGTCGGGAATGGAGAAATAAAAATATGGCCCGATTCAGCGTTGATTCTAGTTTCTCGAGATATTTTTATTTCCCCATTCGGGCTTATATATTGAAAGATATTCGAGCCCAAAGTTGGGCCTAGGATTAGACTGGGTAGACCTTAAGGGATGCTGCATTGTTCCAATTTTTGAGATTTAATTGTGAAAATTAATGCTGTAGGTAACCAGATGTCCACATAGCTGATTTACATTTTGGAATTAGCGTACTGAGGTAAGTAAGCCATTTATTATAATTTTTATAATTTATTAGAATATAAAAATTATGGATATATTGCATTATTTGAAAAAATAAGATAAAATAAAATTTTGTTGTACAATTGGGTATCTGCTATAATTATATGTGATTACTAATATTTTGCAAAGTAATGGATTATAAATGTACAAAAATTGAATGATGTGATTATTTTGGCTTTGCAAAATATACTGGTATTATTGATGTATTTCATGCTATGAATGTACAAACCACTGTATATGTGATATGAGGAGCTTATGCTCATGATGATGCATGATGTGCTACATGCAAATATGATGATGATATGTGTCGCCGCGATTCTCATATGATGTGAAACGATGTGAAATGCCAAGAGATACGGGACCCATCTCTACAGGGGGAGATATGTGGAGGACAGACATCTAGAGGATGTGATGTGATTGATATATTGCATAACGCACACACATCTAGAGGATGTGTTGTGATTGATTATGATATATGGCATAACGCTGGTACCATGATCCTTCCTCTTAGGGGACATTAAAGAGTGATACACCAGATGGTGTTGTAGGGCCGTGGGACACATAAGAAATAATAATTATATGAATACAGTGGGTTTGTTTACATTGCATATTTCAGCATTTATTGTATAATTAAGCTTCCAAAATTATTTGAGCTGATGATATACATGTTTTGATAACATGATGAATGTATTTAAAATTGGAAGTTTTATACATGAAAATGTGGTTTGATAATATCTTGATGAAATAATTATATAATAGTAGGCTTACTTATTGAGTGTAAGCTCATATAAATCTTACAATGTTTTTCAGAGCCACAGGACTGAAGAATGGGATCTGGGGTAGTTGGAGCTTCATTCAGAGGAAACTAAGATCCAACATTTGTTGTAACCCCAGTGACTTATGTATGATGGGCATGTAACCTAAAACCTATGATTATGATTTGTATTAAGAACCATTTAAATTGGACGATATATAGTTATTATTCCTTCTGGTATTAAATGTTATATTTGGGACGCCTTGCATGCCAGGCATGCGGCGGGTTGCCACCCTAGATCCAATATAGGGTCTGAGGTATGACAATACTAGAAGGGGAAGACGAGAAGTTACACATGAAGAACAAAGGAAAGAAATTATGCTTCATATAGCTGAGTGGAATTAGAAACTCAGGTATAGAGCTAGTAATTTAAAACTTAAAATAGTTACTCCTGCAAGGGAACCACAAAATGCTGAAGCATTGGCATTACAGTAATACTAGGAGCCCAAGTTTTTCGCAATAAAATTGACCATGCCATTAGGATTCTGCTATCGAATAGGAGGGAGATTACAAAATTACACAATAAAAAGACAAGATATAGATGCTAAACATGATGGCTCAAGTAATCTTTGGTCCACGACCAATATGCAAGAAAATGGAAACATTTTTTACCAGACAAAATAGAAACATAAGCAAACCTTATGATTAATTTGTTCTTGCAATGAGAACATTTTTTCATGCTTCCAATCCTAAGAGAAAATAGATTAGACATGTCACTTCTATCTGTTGAAAAGCTTGCACCTAATAGACTGGTGAGCTATAGGGTAAAAACAGGCCTAAATATCACTTACTAAAACACCAGAAACCCTTCATATCGCTTACCTTCTAATATATGTAGTGCATAACTATCAAAAGTCTCAGGGCCTTATAAATACCATCACAGTATTTTTAGTATGGATTCAGTTATATTTAAAGTTCTATCTGACCACTATATGAGTCATTTAGGACTAATGATTTAGAAAATCATTGTAATGTTAAGGTTCACTGGTAATTCCTATACAACATCCGATCAATGTCAAAAACTAGGATCGCACTAATTGTAATAGTAGCATTACACCTTTGTGGAATGAGAAATGTGCCCGATTGCTGAATCAAGTGTCGACATTAGATGAAAACAATCAGCAAATCATCAGGATCACATAGAACTGAGTAACCATAAGTGCATTTTCCTTACCTGTTATAGATGCCTGCCCTTGAAGCAGTTCATAAAATGCCTCAACAGGGTCTTAGTAATATGATGCAATACCTGCAATCAGCATTCATAGAACAAAGTTCTCATGCTAGATTGTCCAGTTACCATGGTAAGAGGGAAAATCCGACCGTTCTTGCAATGCTTTCCATAGAACACTAATAATCTTATGAGAATTTAACAATTTGGATGGGAAAATAATGATCAATGTTTGACTTGGATTCCCAGGGATAAAAAGAATAATGCAATAAGGGTTCTTCAGAATGCATCTCAAGCAGCTCAGTTGAGAAGCTACAATAAACAAAGTGTCCTGTGTTTGAACTTGTTGTAGTATATGCTCATTATCTTCATCACAAAGCAAGCAAACTCATAAAGGCATAGATTAATGCATTGGTAACAATAAAATAGTCTGTCATTAACAGTTCTGAGAATTGTAGAAATTGGGTTCGCATCTGGAGACAATGCACACACGGCTCATTGCTCACTTTTCTTAAAAGGCAATGATAATGCCATCTTCTCCATCAACCCAACAAAACCTAGGAGCGAAGTCTGCTAAATAAGTTCAAACACTTCAGCAACGAGAGTTTCATGGCAAAATCAGTATCATCAAGAATGCTAGTACTTTGACCGTAAAGAACATGGCAAGCAAATCCCAATACATTTGCATTCAAGAGCAGCATCATGCCCGATCGAGATGATATCAAACTTCTATTATGGTGCATTTGATAACCATTTTGGGATCACCCCAGTGATCCGGGATCACTGGTGATCCTAATCTTGAGGTGATCTGTTCCTTATGATCAAATATCATCATGTTTGGCATGGCATGATAATACAAGATTACTAACAAAAAAATACGAAAATAACCTCTATTATTTTATATTATATATTACTATAACATATACTATATATAATATCATATTATATGATATATTATATGTATTATATTACATTTTAATAGATGAATTATAATATAATAATATCATATATTATAAATAAAATATTATACTAACGTAATTTATTATTATATTGATATTGTATTATAATATTATAATATAATATCATACAATAATATATATAATGCATTATATTATATTTTAATATAATATAACCATAGCATATAATAATATAATAATTTTATATGTTTATTATATATAAATTTTTATATTTATTATAAATAAAAAATATTTTGATCTATAGATTTTAGTCTAAGATCATTCCTTGTGGTTATCTTGGATCACCGCCTTAGGACAACCATCACCATGAAGTGATTATTCTTTTCAGAAAGATGATCCATAAAGTGAACGTGATCTTGAATCATCACGATGTAGAACATGAGGGCAACCAAAAAGAATAATCACATCATCATCTTATATATGATCGACGACCCTGAATAAATCACCGTATACCAAACCCACCCCAAAAACTGTATCAGTGGTTGAAATCTAACTGTACCAGAAGATAAAACAAATCTTGAGAGAGTGAAAACCAGGGTGAAAAACACCTCATTGATATAATTTTTGAAGCACTAATTTATCAATTTGTATATTTTAAAAAGAAAAGAAAAGCTAATTTATCGGTGAATAAGATGCGCTTTGTAGGGTTCCGGGTTTAAATGCTAAGCAATTTCAGAGTCACATCACCAAACTCAAGAAACTTATCAGATCCAACTCGACCCCAACATCAATCTAAAAACTTAGGAAAATAGAAAGTGAAGGTGCGAACAGTATCAACAAATAACAAATCAGTCGTCAGAAAAAGAGACATCAGAATTCTCCTTTCTCCCCTATCACTGCTATCTAAATAAATGCCAATGCGTACAAAATTTCCAATATTCTTTAAGCATTGAAAGAAATCCAACTCCTTCTGGGAGCGAGAGGTTTTGGTTCTATTAACTCCTCCGTCCTGATGTCTGAGCTTTATACGGTCTGGACGGGCATTTCTTATACTGTCAGGACTCTTCAGGCCCATAGGGTTTCATTGAGGGTAATTCCCTGTCGGTTATTTCCTGGCTACAGAAGGAGAATTGCCATTCTGGTCCTACTAATCCGATGCTGACGGACATTCGTTCCATCCTTTCCAAGGTCGACTGTACCCGGATTCGCCATATTTATCGTGAAGCTAATTCGGCGGCGGACTGGGTAGCGTCCTTTGTGGCCCAGCATGCTGGATCGTGGTTTTGGAAGCCGAGCGATCCCTGTCCTTCTATTTTACAGCAAATTTTGTATTTGAATCTTTCTGGATTGATTCGTACTAGATTAGTGTGATCGCCCGTTTTTGTACCCAAAAAAAAAAAATATCCAACTCAATTTGAACGCGATTCAAAAATCAAGAGATCGTTAGCTCTAAACAAAAAAACCGAAAGAAGGCGAAATGGCTCGAGAAAGAGAGAAGTTTCCAATTCCCTTTCCTTCCCTTGCTACGTAGGGGTGAAAAAAATAAAATAAAAAGAAAAGAAGGAGCAACGAAAGCGGAAAGAAAACCTCTTCTAGATGATTTTTTTTTTTTTTGAACTTTTTTTGTTCCTCCGAACGAGAGCCTGGCGAGGAAGCCGAACGCCGGAGCGCACGACGAAGTACGAGGCGACGGTAGCAGAGCATAGCGAGCGACCATCTCGTGCCATGGTGGCGAGGTGTATGACGTTGCTCTTCAGTTGGAGGGGAAAAGTCTTGCTCAACCGGTGGCGGTGCAGCAAGCTCGCGCATGTGTTAAAAGTTTTTTTTTTTCTTTGACATGCATGGAAGCGGTGCGCGTTAATTACTGATGGAAAAGTTTTTATGCATCGCCTTGAGCTGCTCTTTCTTATTAATTCAGATAAATTTTTTTTTTACAAGCGAACAGATCATATAAATTTCGTATGAATCCATTCAGATAGATTCGAATATAAAATTTACCGTAAAAAAAAAAGAACAGGAGTTGCCTAACCTCCAGATCCATAAATCCGCATGCTGGGCCACTAAAGCAGCCGCTCAGTCCGCCGCCGAATTGACTTCACAATATATATGACGGATCTGGACACTATCAACCTCGTGCAGATAATCCAAATATCCCTAATAATCGGATTAGTGGAGATATGAGAGCAATTCTCCTTCTGCAGCCAGAAAATGACCGTCATAGAATCACCCTCGATCATGAGCATATGAGCATGAAGAATCCGAGCAGCATAAGAAATACCTGCCCAAGCAGCATAAAGCTCGGTCATAGGAACAGAGGAGTCAAGAGTACCAAAACCTCCCGTCGCCAACAAATCACCTTGAGGCCCACGGATGATAAATGCAGAACCAGCAGCTCTACCACGGACACTCCCATCGAAGTTAATTTTGACAAACCCTGGAGGGGGGCTTCCAAGAAATGAAAACCGTATGCCGGTTCGTTACCGAAGCAGCAGGGGATCCCCAAAGGTCAGAGGAGTCAGAACCAACCGCATTGATAACACGGGCACAGTCCGCCATCAACGATCTAATCTTCCACACAATCCTGTGTAAAGAAATAATATCATTCGTGAAGATGAGCTGATTCCTTGACACTCAAATCTGATATGACGTGGCAGCCCAAAACCATGCTTTTGCTGAAGGCCCCTCCGGAGATCATGAAGGAAGGAGCACGGGGAGCCCATGTCATCCAATCTGCTAGAATAACCCAACAAATACCATATCTGTCTAGCTCTGGGACAGATGAAGATAGCATGGTCAGAAGACTCCTCCTTTAGCCTACACAAAGGATAAATCGGCTGGATAGGCAGACCCCTCCGAGAGAGAAGGGCACAAGTTGGAAGGCAGTCCCACAGGAGCTTCCAAATAATAGCTGAACCCTGGGAAGGATAGGAAGCTTCCAGATCCAAGAAGCATCCTCCGTGTGCTGAGACTGAGGCCTGAACATCTTCATAAGGTCCCTAATGGGGGCTCTAGAGAGACAGAATCTCTGCCAAAGCCTGGAGTTAGACGAGCGGCCAGGTATAAGAGGCACCGAGAGAATTCGCTGAGAAGCTCCTCACCGAAGAATTGGGTCACCGAGGGCATATGCCAGGAAGGGGGATCTAAGGAAATCAAATCCTTAACCCTTAAACTGGAGGGGGCATTAACATTAATAAAAGAGGGCCACCGAGAGAGAGAAAGCTCAGAAATCCAAGTATCCTGAATAACATCAATCGAGGATCCATCTCCAATCATCCAAGAGATATTATCCAGGATAGACTGACCATATCGACAAACCTCCTTCCAAAAGGAGGAACATCCCCGGGATGGCAGAATGTGCAAGTCAAAAGACCAATCACCATACCTCGCTCGCATCAGAGAGCTCCAAAGACAATGCGGCTCCATGAGGAATAACGATGCATGTCTGGCAAGAAGAGCTTCTCTTCTAGCAATCAGAGACTGGATCCCGAGACTACCTTCTTGGATAGGCATATAGACCATGTCCCAAGATAAAAGATGAATACCATGACCATCTTGCATAGAAGCCCATAGAAAATCTCTGAAACATCTCTCGATCCTCTTAAGACAAGTAATCGGGATGACAGCGTTCGAAAGAAGATACAAGGGAAGAGAGGAAAGAACCGAATGAATAATAATGACCCTAGCCATCATAGATAAGCCGGTAACCTGCCACCCTCAATGCGCTGACAAACCCGCCTCTCAAGCTCAGAATAGTCAGAACAGCGGGGGCATCTACCCGTTATGGGGATCCCCAAATACATAAATCTGTCAGTCTGAGTAGTGATACCCGACAAATTGATAATGGCTTCCCTAGTGGATCTAGAAGTCTTCGGGCTGAAACATATAGAAGACTTATACCTTCTATCCCGAAGCCTGACAGTAACGCTGAATAATAGAATGTAAAGAAGCCGCATTGTCAATGAAAGCTTGACCTAGGAGAATACAATCATCGGCGAAAAGAAGATGAAAGATCGAGGGCCCTCACACCCTGCCATAAACGGGGCAATCCGCCGATCCTGCTGAGCTTGATAGAAAGCACGTGAAAGATCATCCGCAACCAGAATAAACAGCAAAGGGGATAAAGGATACCCCTACCGCAGCTCTACGGAAGAGTGGAAGAACTCAGTCGGGCTCCCATTGATGATCAGAGAAAAGGAAGGCCTCTGAATGCAAGCCATAATCCACTCAATAAACAGACCATCAAACCCAAACTCCTAAAGAGAACGGTGCAAAAAGGCCCAGCTCAGTCTATCATAAGCTCTCTCCATATCGAGCTTAACAACCATAAGACATCAACTAGCCGAAGCTCTCTGAAGATCATGCATAAACTCCTGAGCGATGAGGACATTATCCGAAATAGAAAGCCCTCTAATAAATGCCCCCTGTTCAGCAGAAATGAGGCGAGAAATCACCAGACGAAGGCGGCGAGCTAAAAGACGAGCACATACCTTATACAGAGTAGTGCATAGATTGATGGGCCGAAAATAAGAGAAGCATCCAAGCACTTGGGCACCAAAGTAATAAGAGTCCGGTTTCATTCCGAAGGAATGTGTTTAGATTGGAAAACAATCTGAATAGCCTGAACCACCTCCTTTCCAACAATATCCCAGTAGTGACAGAAGAAGAAAGGCGGAAACCCATTAGCCTAGGGGTCTTATCTGAACCAAACTCCCAAAGGGCCACCCTGATCTCTTCCGCAGTGATCGGCCTAACAAGCATAATCGTTATCCAAGGAAGAAACCTTCCTGGAATCAAGAACCTGAACAACCGGGGCCCCGTCACTAGTAGACTCGGCCCATCTAGACTGGAAGAAATAAAGAAGCAGGTCTCGGATAGAGTGGAAGTCCTCCTGATAGTGCCCCTCAGCATCAACTATGTAACAACCCGGACCCACGGGCTCATTTTGTTACAAGAAAGCAAGACGGACAAGGTCCACACCAACTTGGGCCACCACAGCCCAAAAGGGATCTAATTGGTGCCTTATCCTTCTTGCTTTACAATATATAAACTACTTAACCAACTCCCAATTTCCCCAGGTAGGCAGGATTATAGAGGTGGCTCCCACATGTTCAAGAGATGGCTCCCATCCCCCATGGATGTAGCACTCCCATGGATGTAGCACTTTGCCCTGTGTGGCACTTAGCTCCTGCACTTCCGGCTGGTGCATGGCTCTGATACCACTAAAGCTGTCATGCCCCAGACCCAAAATTTGAGCTAGGATGACAACCCGCCGCATGCCAGGCATACAAGGCGTCTCGAATTTCGACACATAAATCAATATAAGGCGAAAATCCAAATCCATGATTTATTACAAACCATAATTATCAGTTTTAGACTACTAGCCCTACCCACAAGCAATATTGGGGCTACATCAATATAATGGATCTTAATTTATTTAATATAAGCTCCATCTATCCCAAATCCTTCTTCACTCCTAAGGCTCTGAAAAAAACATTGTGAGAATTATATGAGCTCATACTCAATAAGTAAGCCTAATACAATTTCAAATCATCATATCTTATCATATCATATCAAGATATTATCAAATCACATTTTTATAAAAACTTCTAATTTTAAATACATTTATCATGCTACCAGCACATTCATATCATCAGCTCAAAATAATTTGGAAGCTTAATTAACCAATAAATGCTAGAATATGCAATGTAAACAAATCACTGTTTATACATTCATTGTTTTCTTATGTGTCCCATGGTCCTACAACACTCATCTAATATCACTCTTAAATATCCCCTAAGAGGAAGGATTCTGGTACCAGCGTTATGCCATATCATAATCGATCAGAACACATCCTACAGATGTGTGTCCTCCACATATCTTCCCCTGTGGAGGTGGGTCACGTATCATTTAGCATTTCATATCATATAAGAACCACAGCGACACATACGAGTAATTTCAATGTCATCATCATAATTGCATATTATCATCTCGATAGTACTAACATAATTTTGCAAGATTAACATAATTACAATTTTACATGTACACATATAAGCCATATCTTATAAAATATTGTCTGCTACAATAGTCATAACAAATACTTATTTGTAAATTTATGGCACTATTTATTAATTCAATATAAATGAAACTTCATTTTTTCACATTTCAGAAATATGCATCTAATTATAAATTCACGATTTATGAATTAAATAATTTATAAAATTATAATACTTGGCTTACTTACCTCAGTACGCAAATTTCAATTGATAACCCAGCTATTTGGATACCTTGGCACCTACAGCATCATTTTACATAATTAAGTTTCTAAAATCTGAATAATAAAGTGACTCTTAAGACTCTACCCAGACCACTCCATGGGTCCAACTTTGGGCCCAAATATCTCTTAGTATATACACCCAAATGGGGAAGCAAAATTACCTCCAGAAACTAGAATCAATTCTGATTCGGGCCATAATTTTATTT
The DNA here is from genome assembly GCA_900491605.1 of Calamus simplicifolius. Taxonomy (NCBI): domain Eukaryota; kingdom Viridiplantae; phylum Streptophyta; class Magnoliopsida; order Arecales; family Arecaceae; genus Calamus; species Calamus simplicifolius. Next base: position 309,135 of record UESW01004264.1, read on the forward strand.
GCTATTTTGACCCATTACAGGGCCCAAAATGCTGCTCAAATAGAGCTCTTGAATCGGCCCAACAGGGCCCAAATCAATGCAGCCCGATCGGCCCATTCTCCTTCTTTTTTCTGCTGCTACCCTGTTTCAACCGAAACAGGGGTTGCATCGCGCCGATGGCCAGGGCCACCGCCAGCCAAATTCAGGATGGCCCGGCCGTCGGTGGCCGGGCCAGAGCTGGCCGCGGTGTCCCTCTCTCTCTCTCTAATTTCTCTCCTCTTTCTCCCTTTTTCTCTCACGATCTGCAGCGGCACGTTACTGTGCCGGCGGCATGGCCGGCCACCATGGCCGGCCGGACCTCCATCGGATGCCTGCTCGGCGCCGGTGGGAGTCTTCGACCGGAGCTTAGGCCCGGTGAGGCGACGGGCATGCCGCTGGGCCCGAACCGAGGATCAAACCGGCTGCCGCAGGCTCTCTCTCTCTCTCTCATCTCTAATCCCCTCTCTCTCTCATCTCCGGCACCCCATCGGACGCCGCTTTCGATGTTGGTGGGGCTGCTGGCCAAGGCTCAGGCCCGGCGAGGTGGCGGGCACGCCGCCAGGCCCGAATCAAAGTCGGCACAGGAGGAGAACGCCGTGTCTCCTCCGCGCTCGGCTTCCTCTCTCTCTCTCCCTTCCTCTGACTCTCTCTCTCTCTCCTTCCCTAGTATGGACAGAGGAACTTACTGGGAGCAGGCGCGCGCACGAAGATGATAGGGAAGAAGCGTCTGTGTCTTCCTTTAAGGGCGATGTAGACTCCTCATATCAATGGATTCGGGACTCCGGTTGTTATGGGGTGATTTACAATTCAAACACCTCGTGCAACTGCATGAGTCCCTGGCGTCAATTGTTCCGATCTCGCGATCAACTCTCGCGAGCAGGTAACGTAATTCCAGGGATTACATTCTCCCCTCCTTATAAAATTTTGGCCTCAAAATTGATACACTTTCATTAGAGAAAATTAGAATTCTAAATTTTGTCACACAATCAACTAAGTTTTTATTCAAAAGTCAAAAGTCGTAGCTACATCAGTAACTATATTAAGATACAAATAGTTGTGGATACTTCTTTTTCATTTCCTCCTCAAGTTCCCAAGTAGCCTCCCTCTCAGAATGATTACTCTATTGTACCTTAACATAGGGAATGGTACGCTGTCTTAGAACCTGATCTTTGCAGTCCATGATCGCACAAAATTCTCCTCATATGATAAATCTTTCCTCAACTGTATAGGCTCATATGCTATGACATGGCTGGGATCGAAAATATACTTCCTCAACATAGAGACATGAAAAACATTATGTACCCCAGCTAAAATCGAAGGCAGTGCTAGGCTATAAGCAACCTCCCCGACTCTACTCAAGATCTCAAAAGGTCCGATATAACATGGACTCAGCTTCCCTCTAATCCCAAATCTCATCACATCCTTGGTTGGTGATACCCTTAAGAAAACATGGTCCCCAACCTAAAATTCCAATTCTCTCCTCCTGATATCAGCATAACTCTTCTGCCTGCTCTGAGCTATACGAAGACGCTCCCTGATCAATTGCACCTTATCAACTTCTGCTAAACCAGCTCAGGGCCTAACAATTTCCTCTCTCCCACATCATCCCAACATAAAGGAGATCTGCACCTCCTACCATACAGAGCTTCAAATGGAGCCATCTGGATACTGGCTTGGTAACTATTATTATATGCAAACTCCACCAAAGGTAAGTGGTTATCCCAAGCTCCACCCAAGTCCATCACACAGGCTCGCAACATGTATTTCAGAATCTGTATGGTCCTCTCTGATTGTCCATCTGACTGGGGATGATAGGCAGTGCTGAAATTTAATTTGGTTCCCATAGCCCTATGAAGACTCTTCCAGAATTGGGACATAAACCTGGTATCCCTATCTGATACAATAGATACATGGACACCATGGAGTCTCACGATCTGCTCAATATACAAATTAGCCAATCTTTCACTAGAGACCCCAACTCTGAAAGGTAGGAAATGAGCTAATTTTGTTAGTCTGTCCACAATAACCCAAACTGCATCGTTACTCCTGGGAGTTTTGGGCAGACCAGTCACAAAGTCCATTGTAATCTTTTCCCATTTCCACTGTGGAATCATCAGAGACTGAAGAGGTCCCGCAGGCCTTTGATGCTCGGCCTTCACTTGCTGACACACCAAGCACTTGGCCACATACTGAGCAATCTCCCTCTTCATACCTTTCCACCAAAAATTTTTCTTCAAGTCTCTGTATATCTTAGTGCCACCTGGATGCACAGTATAAGGAGAGTAGTGAGCCTCCTTCAAAATTTCAGCCTTCAGCTCCTCAATGTTTGGCACACAAAGTCTTCCTTCAAATTTCAGGGATCCATCCTCCATTACATAAAATTCCTTCTGGACTTCTAACTACACAGCTTCTTTAATCCTTTGTAGATCGAAATCTTCTATTTGGGAGGACTTGATTCTATCAACTAGGGTGGAGTACAAGTGCTGCAACAAGCCCATCAGACTGCTATACTCTCAAATCAACCTCCCACTTCTCCAGATCTGTCAATATATGAGGCTGGGAAGTAATCATAGCAGCTAACTCAGAAGAGGATTTTCTGCTCAAAGCATCAGCCACTACATTGGCCTTCCCAGGATGATACTATAGATTCAGGTCATAATCCTTCAATAGTTTCAACCACCTCCTCTGCCTCAAATTTAGCTCCTTCTGTGTGAAGATGTATTTTAGACTCTTATGATTTGTATACACATCACACAACACTCCATATAGATAATGCCGCCAAATCTTTAGAGCAAAAACCACAACAGCCAATTCTAGATCATGAGTAGGATAATTCTACTCATAAGGTTTCAGTTGTCTAGAGGTATAGGCTATCACCCTTTCATTCTGCATCAAAACGCATCCCAATCCTTTCCGAGAGGCATCAGTATATATAGTAAAACCTTCAGATCCTGTCGGAAGAACAAGAATGGGAGCTAACACCAGGCACTGCTTTAACTCCTGGAAACTTTTCTCACACTTCACTGTCCAGTCAAACTTCACTCACTTTTAGGTTAAGCGAGTTAGGGATAGAGCAATGCGAGAGAAATCCTCCATAAATTTACGATAATACCCGGCTAACCCTAAGAAGCTTCTGACTTCTACCACATTGGAAGGTCGACTCCAGCTAATGATAGCCTCAATCTTTTTTGGGTCCACAGATACACCATCTTTAGAGATTATATGACCCAAGAAAGATACTTGATCCAACCAAAATTCACACTTCTGCAGCTTGGCATAAAGCTTCTTCTCTCGAAGAATCTATAGCATGATCCTCAGGTGGTCCTCATGCTCCTTATGGCTTTTGGAATATATCAAAATATCATCAATGAAAACCACTACAAACTGATCCAAATATGGTTTAAAAATTATATTCATTAAGTCCATGAATGCTGCTGGGGCATTAGTTAACCCAAACGGCATCACCAAGAACTCATAGTGGCCATATCTGGTTCTGAATGTTGTCTTAGGCACATCCCCCTCCTTGACTTTGAGTTGATGGTACCTTGACCTGAGATCAATCTTTGAGAATATCCGGGCTCCTTGGAGTTGATCAAACAAGTCGTCAATCCTCGGCAGAGGGTACTTATTTTGAACTGTTACCTTATTGATCTCCCGGTAATCAATGCAGAGTCGAAGACTACCATCCTTCTTCTTAACAAATAGAACTGGAGCACCCCAAGGAGAAGCACTGAGTCCAAATCCTGTTAGCTGCACGTCGCTTCAGAGTAGCCTGATGGAAAAATCTGGTATTACGGTCCCCATCACGAATCCACTAAAACCTGGACCTCTGCCACCAAAACACCTCCTTCTGCCGAAGAAGAGAGTGGTGATGGGCTAGCTTCTCCCAAAGAGAAGAGAGGTCTGCATCCAGCAGAAACCCATCCTGGTCCTCCTTAGCCTGCAAGGCACTAATATCAGTTTCAACCTGTTCAATTTGCCTGACCAGATCCCCCACCTCCAGCCTATTCCATCTGGATAGTCGTCTTGCCAGCTTAAGATGGCGAGATAATCGATAAATAGCATTACCCCTAACAGGTAGATGCCAAATCTGAGAAATGATAGTTCGAGTAGCAGAATGGACTGTCCAAAACTGCTCGAATCTAAACTATTTTCGCTGATGGCAATCAACCTCCGTGGATATCAAAATGGGGCAATGGTTGGATGCAATCCTAGAAAGGTGAGTAACGGTAACCGCAGGGTACATATGAAGCCACTGAGCCGTAGCCATAGCTCTGTCCAGTCTCTCCCAAACACGAGCAAACCCCTGACAGTTATTACACCAAATGAATTGGAGCCCCAAATACCCAAATCTAACAGCCCAGAAGAATCGATGAAGGTTCTAAATTCACTGATGTCAGCTGAGCCAATGACCCATCTGCCCCTGCATTTTTCATTAGCCTCAGTGATACAGTTGAAATCACCAGCAATGATGGATGGAAGACCTTGAGCAAGGAGGGAAAGCAGCTCAGACCAGAGGATCCTTTATAGGGAGAAACAATCTCTGAGGCATGCATATTTTAAAATTTGATAACAATTATCAATGCGGAAACTTAAAGATTATATATTAATCTATCTAACATGCATCAAGATTATATCTTTGCCTTATACTATAGGATCGTTTGATCTAAATTATGCATATAAATAAAAACATTAAGATCATATCTTGATCTTCAAGATGAGAAGTCATACTACTCATCTTGAAGCCTGCCTTAAGATCTAGGGATCAAATCACTTACCTTAAGAACAGTAGGTAAATCCTTTGTGCTCTGTAGCCGTTCAATCGTCCGGCCTCTAGTATCGTCCACGCGAAGCCTCGAATGATCGGATTCCCGGGAGTGCTAGCTCGCAGAAAAATAACTTTGCCGATCTTGAATCCTCCAACTTGAATCTTCCTCCAAGATCCATCAAACTTTTGCTAACACCAGAATCACACTAGGATTTTGTGTTCTAACTCTTTAGAATTTCAATCGATGACATATCGTGTGTTGTATTGTTCTATGATCTGATGAAGAATATCCTCTAATTTATAGGCTCAATGTAGCCTTTAGTCCATTGAATTCTAACACTTAGAATTCTGTCGTTCGGTGAAAACCAAAGAGATGCAGTGTTTGGTTAATTCTGACGTTCGGTGAAAACCAAAGAGACACAACGTTTGGTTAATTCCGACTTCGGTGAAAACCAAAGAGATGCAACGTTTGGTACCGACGTTCGGTGAAAACCAAAGAGATGTGAATTCTAACACTTAGAATTCCATCGTTGGTTAATTCAAAGAGGTACATTAATTCCACATAAATTCTAACTCTTCGAATTCCAACAGAAATGGTTTGGAGAAGATTAAATTCATATATATTAAATTCTACATGAGAATTTAATCAAGTTATCTCATCATGTGAGATCCTTTTGCGAGGGATTTGGGTTCAGGTTTTGGTTTAAGCTGATTTGAATTTATTGGACTAAACCTACATAGATCATGGTCCTAGCCCAAATCAAATTTGTCTAGTCTTGAATCTATTTAAATCTAAATCAAGTCTAATTTCAAATCAATATTTAAAATTGATTAGTCCTTCTAATAGACTTAAACCAAATTGAATCTTATTCACTTGTACTTAACCCAATTGAGATAATTTAATCAATCAAATTGATTAATTAAATCATATATGATTCTCAATCGTTGATCAGCAAATAGATCATCCTAGGAAACTTCTATGCGTGTGACTCTCTAGGTTCAAACCTAAGCCGGTAGCATAGGAACAACTTTCTATACTAATCGATGTGCCCATCTAGCAATGGAACCCGACGTCCGGATAGATTGAAGAGTTCCCAAGCAAACTCCAAGAACCCTAAGAAACAGTTACCGTATAATTCATCCTTTTGACCATAAATGCTAAGGATGGCTTAAGAGCCTGTCAACTCTAAACAACAAATCCATATAGTGATTTCAACTTTAGTGATCATGTGACCTTCACATGAAGTGCATTGGCCAAGGTCTTGCTAAATTGAAATACAAGCATTTCTCCTTTTAACGGGATAGGTCAAATTCCATCTTGATCCACAACTGACTACCACAAGTACTTGACTGCACCCAGTAACCTTTCGTAGCTGGATTAGAAATCCAGGTGGTCCGGCACCTAAGTACAATGAGTTGCTTGCAAGTCACTGGTTGTGATCTTCAGGTCTGAAGGATACTTATACCTATATCTTCTTGGATTAACTCTTGACAGCAGAGTATCCGAAAATGAGTCACGTTCGGTGAAATGTACTGCTACACTTTTACCTGTATGTCATACCAGTGTCTCTATACTCCTTGGTTAAGAGGACAACCAACAAATATGATATACAACGTCCTATAATTGATATACTATAGCCCTATCATAGTATAGCATTTGATCGCGAACTCTTTTGAGGACCTTCATAGATAAATCCTCCTTTATCGTGAAAGAAGATCCTGAGGGCTTCATTACTATCAGGAGTATTAAGAAGATGTTCTTGTAATGAATAAATTGCCAAATAATTTTATTAATATATCAATTTATATGCTATTTACATTAGCTCAATCATCAAATGATTGGCTTTAGGATACAATTCCCAACACCCTTCTCTCTCGATAATCCATACTGGCATAGACAGCCGATAGGAGCCAGGGGTTGAAGTCCCCTCAGAGACTACAAGGCCAATCTGCTGGTTGCACTGATGAAAAGCATCAATCCTAACCACAGAGGCACGCCAAATGGCCAAAATTTCCCCAGACAGACCGTCAGCCTCCACCGCATAAGAGGACCAAGAACGGGCAATCTACTTCCAAAACTGGGCCAGACTATCACCCGACAGCTTGGTTTCCAAAAGGACACATATATCAAAATTATATAACTGCAACAATCTACCAAAAGAGGATCGAAATGAAGGCTTTCGAGCTCCTCTAACATTCCAAAGTAAGATCTTCATTTACAAGCTGGAGGAAACTAGGACCCCTCCCTGGTCCTCCACCATAACACTGTCAGAAAAACACCCTTTCAACAAGGTGCCTCCCTCAGATATCTGTAAAGAATAGGCCTGCAGACCTTCCGAATCAAACCCAGGTTCAACAGACTAGGAAGACTGAGCTAAGGACATGGAACCTGAGCCCAGGCCCATATTATCTGCAGCTACAACCTCCAAGGAAGAACCAACAACCCTATCTGGGTGAGACATCTCCACCACCTGACCACCTTCCTAGCAATAGGGGGACAGGGCCATCCGGTCAGGAGAAAAGATTTTCACCCCACATCTTTTAGAAATAGAAGCCTTGCTTAAGGGGACCTGGAAAAGCATCCTTGCTCTCCAAGTGGCCTACTACACCCGACACTGATCCAAGAGAGGCAAAAGGGTTCTTGGACACCACGGGATAAATCAGACTAGACCCCAAGGTCCCAACATTCTCAGCAAGCAGCAGATCCTTACCAGGAGATTTAAAACCAGCACGCTCGTCCTGACCCAACACGGCCACCTTGACTGAACTCCCCTATTCCAAAACCATCGCAGAGAGGTCTGAAGCTTCAGCTGGGCAGACCGTCATCTTCGAGGCCAAGGGAGACCTCTGGCGAGCCACCTTTGCCGAAGAAACCCAACCCTCAGACAAACCTCCTATACCCGAACACATCTCAGCTTTCGCAGACTAAGGGACTGAGCAGTGGGCTGAAGCAACAGGCGATGGCTTCAGCTGAGACTTCCTCCTCTCAGCCGACTGAGGATCGGAGACGACCCTCCACTGATAGATGATAGCTATCCACGAATCGAAGACAGTTGCTAGCAGACCCTTCCTCTATTGCCATGGCCGACTGCGAGCAAGGGCCTCCAAGGTGCAGCGTGCCACAGCTCTAACAAATCCCCTCCAAATTTTTGAATGCAAACTGCTGCCATAATGGTTGATTAAGCCCTTGTACTCGAGTCCCTGGCCGAAGAGGGCAACGGAGATCGATGCGGATACATGCCCTTGCATACCCACCCCTGTTCTTCGCTAGGGTAGCAACATTGGCACACTTGAATTGACCTGCATGCTCCAGGATTGCCCTGAGGAAGTCCTCCTTCCAAAACTCCAGCAAAAGGTTCGACAACCTCACCCACAGCAGAGCCGAAGGGATGGAATCCTCCGTCGGGGTGAACTCCGGCCTCCATGCTTCGGTCCCAATGACCTGGCCATTGACCACCCATGGTCAATTCAGAACCAAGTCACAGGCTTTCGAAACTTCAAATTGGAAGATACGGCAGCGGAATGCCAGGCTGATAGGGACAATGTCACCCGGGATTCTAGCACGCCTAAATTCCCTGATGAGAGCATCGGCTGGAACCCATTTATGAAAGGAGCGAGCAAGAACGGCCCTTTGCTGCCAACCGGCCATCTCAGCTTCTAGCTCCGCTACCAGGACACTGACGACATCCGGAAATGAAGCCTCCAACCTTGCCACCTCTATCGGCAAAGGTGACGAAGAGACCCAGTGAAACCCGGACTCAACAGCCCTCCTCCTGGGAATCCGTCCGTCGGCAACCGCATCAGACGCCATAGGAGAGAGGGGACAGCGGAAGGAAAGACCGAAGAGAAGCAAAGACAAAGGCGACGAGGATCGCCGGAGATCAGGGAAGAAGGTGATCAGAACATGAATCTTAAAGCACCGTCTTAAAACAGCACCAGAGAGCTTAAAGCACGATTCTTACAGCACCCCTCCCCAGATAAATTTTGTGTGACTTGATACGATGCTCATTTAACTTTTTTTTAAAAAAATTTATGTATAGACCAGATATAGTATATATTTTCTAAATAGTATCATAATTTTATAGTTACGATGTCATAAATTTATAATTCAGATAACATAATTTTTTTGACTTTTTGAATGAGTACCGTAATTTTATAACTACGGTATTTAATTTTATAACTAAAATATTATTTTTTTATCAGAATGTTATAAAGTTTTGTCTTAACGTTTTTGAATATGTGTCAAATTTTATAATTACAATATCGTAAATTTTACAATAAAGTCATTGATTTGCAGCGAGGGCCTGCCTATAAGATGCGATGGGCTTCCCGTGCAGATCAATGATGACAAACTATGCAAAATTTTCTTCATCACTCATGATGTAGAAATAATTTTTTAATTTTTTAATTTTTACTCTCGCACACCAAAAATTGCGAGGGTCCAACTTCTTGTCCTCTCGCTTGATGTTTGCCCCATGATAACATACATGAATTTAAAATAAAAATTATAAAATTAATAATTCAATTAATTTTTTAATATATTAATAAATTTAATATATATTTAATTATATATATATATATATATATATATATATATATATATATATATATATATATGGTACTTAATATCAGGTTAAGAGGATAAAGATAAAATGTAGATATTTATTTTTATTTTCATTTTATTTTCATCGATAACAATAAAAATAAAATAATTTTTATTATTATTCTTACAAGAAAATGAGAAATCTTCATCTTGAATGAAGCAAGAAAGAATAGCTTTCTATTTTATAAGTTAAAATTATCATCCTTGTTATGGTACACTAAGGCTTTGTTTGAATTTTTGGAGAGAAAGGAAGGGAAAAGTAAAAAAAAAAAAAGGATAGAAGGGGAAGGAAGGAAAAGGAAGGGTTATTTTTTTTCTGTTTGAAAAGGATGGAAGGAAAAAGAAAGGTAATATTAATAATCTTATTTGGATGAAGAGAAAAGAAAGGAAGGAAAAAAGTTATGTGACAATCATATTCCTTGAGAATAAGAATAAATTTAGAGAATGAAAGAATGAAGAATAGAAAATAAAGAGATATTTTGATCTTTCAAGAAAGTATGACTTAAACTTTTTTTTCTTTTCCAGATTACCCTCCGATTTGAGGGTTAATAAATTTTTACTCTAGTTGAAGGAGAAAGAGGGGGAACCGAGTCTTTCTTTCATCTTCCTTTCAAATAAGATAATTTATGATCTTTCTTTCTTTTTGTTTTCTTTTCTTCATTCTTTTTCATCCAAACAAACCCGAAGGCGTCGCGATGAATCTTAGACTCTCTCACAGGAAGTTAAATGTTTTTCATTGGTTTTCATATTAATTATATGCTTTTCTGAATACGATTTGAATCAGTAATCTTCTCCATAAGTGGGAAGGTACCAAGTGATCAACCACTACGCTTACCATCAATCAACAAGGAGGCACCCTTTAGACGTGATGCATGGGTTATTAATAATTTATTTCACACATGCTGAGTCCTTCTTCCCCAAGTTGTTTAAAAGGAAGAGAATGTTGATATGGGAGTCCTTTTTAACTACTTGCAGTAATGCAGATCTGGCTTCGAGGAAATTTGGAAGTGCCATGTACTGCAGAGTCTTGTATCCATCTCAAAGAAGCATAGTGTGACATTGACATCAAATATAAACGCGAATCCCAAATAATACCATCTTGCAAGAAATGATTGATTAAAGCATCACTGATGTTTGCTATAACTATGAAGATTCTCACTAATCTAGAGTGGTACTTGATGTGATCGATGGTGCCATATGAACAATAACGGCAAAGTTGACAGATAACATGAGTGGAAGCTGGCAGACACACCTCTCCCAAGTCGGCCCTAACGGACCCAACTCTTCCAAGTCAGCCCCAGTGGCTTCTGGCAGGTCTACCTACCACTCAGCCTGCGCCATCTGACACCACCAAGCTCATCTACCATTTGATCCGTGCAACCTGACACAGCCAAGCCCACCTGCCACCTGATCCACGCCGTTGATGGGACTAGGCCCACCAACCGCCAGGACCATGCGCTCGATGGGACAAAGGCCCACCAACCAGCTTCTGTGCACGTAATAGCCATCATCCCAGCTGACATTCCTTTTCACAAATTCTACATGGCTAATCCCCAAGCGAATGTCAAGGGCCTATAAAAAGTAAGAGGTCTCAGTATCAAGGTACGTGAACACAAGTATCCACACGCTCACACTTACATAGACAAAAGCACTTCACTCTCCTATGAGGCTCCCCAAACCCTCAGGATCTTCCCTCTCTAGGGAGCTTTGTCAAGCTCCTCCTCTACTGTGATCTGGTTGCTGACTTGATCGTCAGAGGGTCCTCGTCGGAGTTTCCTCCTGCAGTGGGACTTCTTGTAGGTTGCTCATTTCAAAGAGAGCTACATCAACAGACAAAACTTCCTTCCGACATCCAGATCCAGTAATCAAGCATCAACAGATTGGCGCGCCAGGTAGGGGAGCAGTTTTCCTCTCCTTCTTCGTTAGCAATGGTGGTAACGCATGCCAGGATGCCTCTGCTAGTTATCCTGGGGGGCATCTTCCACCGGCGAAGCAGCGGGAGGTCAACCTCCCTGCTGCCAACCCACCGGCTACCCCTGTGCCACCAGCTGCAGCCACTCAAGCTGAACAATTGGCCGCACTCAATCAATAAGTCCAAACTCTCACCGCAATGATCCATGGACTCCGAGAGCAGTAGTCCATGGCCACCCAGCATCAACCTACTCCACTCGCACCACCATCTGCTGCGCTGGCCAGCCAGCAGTCTGCAAGGAAAAGATCCCCCTATCGAGAGGCTGGTCACCGTCGGATTTCTCCTCGAGGGCACTGCCAGGAGCCCCTCAAGAGATCACGCTCTCCTGCTCGCAGCCCAGGCGAATCCTCCCTGGAGCCCCAACTGCAGAAAGAGCCGAAGCGAAGGCACCACCTCTCACATTTTTCCTCCTCTTCTTCTTCGTCATCTTCTAGGCCACCAAGAAAGATGCCAACCATTAATCGCCAAGCGGAGGAACGTCTGGATGAGTACCACCGACGACTAAAGGAGCTCACCAAAAAGTCAACAACCAGCAGGAGAAGGAGTATGACACCCGTCCTCCTTACACTCACCAAATTCTGGACGAACCCGTCCCCTCCAGATTTTGACTCCCCCAACTAGATTCGTACGATGGTACGATCGATCCTCTCAATCACCTCAAGAGTTACAAAGCTCTCATGCAAGTCCAAGGAGCTATGGACACCCTTCTGTGTAAGGCTTTTTCAGCCACTCTATGGAAAGCTGCTCGTGCCTGGCACTCTCGCTTGTCCCCCCATAGCATCGATTCCTTCGAGAGCTGAAAAAGACATTTCTAGTGCACTTCAACACTTGTCGGAGGATCCCACCGGTCGTAGATAGCCTCTTCTTCGTGCATCAGAAGGAGGGGGAGTTGCTTCGGGACTTCGTAGCTTGGTTCAAATCGGCCGCCCTTGCAGTTTACCATCTGGACGATGCGGTGGCGACTCTGGCGCTGAAGCGACGACTTCTCCCTTACCACTTTACTTTCTCTCTAGATAAGAAGCCACCCGTCTCCTACTCTGACCTCTTCCTCCATGCACAGAAGTATATCCGTGCGGATGAGGCTGACTTCACCCGTCGGAATCTGAATGGGGATCCAGCCGGAGGTCCACTCATCCTGAGCCAAGTGATCCTCCCATCCTAAGAAGCCTGAGCCGCTGCGCTGACCAAACAACAGGCATCGAAGCCTCACCCCCTGGGAAAGTGAGCTCACACCTTTTCTCGCCCCCCGCTCTCACATTCTTATGGAGATTGAGGGCGAGCCATATCTCCCATGACCTTCTCCTATGAAGAAAGGTCTCTCCCGCGACAAAAGCGCTATTGCCGCTTCCACTGGGACTACGGCCATGACACCAACAACTGCTACAGCCTAAAGTGCGCCATCGAGAAGCTCATTCAGCGGGGTTACCTCAAAAAATATGTCCAGAAGGTGCCCCTAGCGGTACCGGTGCTCATGGGCCCCCACCTGCTTAGACTGCTATCGACAATGCTCCAACGGAGAGGATGGTGGGAATGGTGTCCTGGGGAGCAGCCTCTCCATCTAAGCGGCCAAGGGGAGCGGGGGTTTAGATGATGTAATCCCCAGCGGGGAGTCGGCCAGGGTAGAAAATGTAAACAATGAAGGCGTGTTGTTTCGATGACGATCGCAAGCACCCTGTAAAAAGGATCCTGGTTGATAGTGGCAGTTCGACTGACATCATTACTTATGATGCATTTGTTAGGATGGACTTGCCTCTTAACTCTCTTTGGCAACGGCTCCCCTAGTTGGTTTTACAGGAGATTCAGTAAGGGTGGAAGTGAAATCTCTTTGCCAGTGACGGTCGGGACTCCGCTGCATCAGAGCACAGTTATATTAAGTTTCTGATCGTCCGAGTACCTTTGGCATATAATTCCATCCTCGGCCAACCCGGCCTTAACCTTCTCAATGCGGCCATCTTTACTAAGCGCTTGCTTATGTAGTTCCCCACCAGCAACGGAGTCGGCAAAATGCAAGGAGAGACCAGCTCGGTCCTACCCTGCTACCATGTAGCTTCAAGTCTCCAAGGGGTTAAGCCGACTTCGGAGGTGCTAGACCTCAGAGAATCCAGTAAGGAAGGAGAGCCGGCTGAGCGGCTACTGACCTTTCCACTAGGGGATGATCCAGCGAGGACCGTGTGAGTCGGTAGACTCCTTCCTCCAGAAGACCGTGATCGCTTCTTGGCTTTCTTGAGGGCCAAAGACATCTTCCCCTGGTCAGCATCCGACATGCCGGTATTCCATCGGAGGTGATCACCCACAAGCTCAACATTGACCCGAAGCACCGTCCGATCCGCCAATGAAAGAGAAGTTTTGCTCCCAAGCGGCAAAAGCCACTGATGAGGAGGTTAACAAGCTGCTCGCTGCCGGCCACATTCGGGAAGCGCACTACCCAAACTGGTTAGCCAATATAGTTATGGTCCGAAAGGCAAATGGGAGCTGGAGGATCTGCATCGATTTACCGACCTCAATAAGGCATGCCCAAAGGACAGCTTCCCTTGCTCCGAATTGATCAACTGGTAGACTCAACATCCGGTCACAAGCTTCTCAGCTTCATGAATGCCTTCTCTGGGTACAACCAGATAAAAATGGACTTAGGCAACGAGGAGCACACCTCCTTCATGACCGAAAATGGCATTTACTGCTATAAGGTAATGCATTTCGGCCTCAAGAATGCGGAGCAACCTATCAGAGTGGTGCAGACACCAGGCTCAGGAAGAGGCTTCAACAACTTCAGCTGGATTCTTTATGGATGGAAGATTAAATTAAGTTTTAGTCCTGTATTTATTTTCCATTTGAACAATTTTATTTCAATTGATTGTATTTGTTTGATTGAGTCATGTTTAAGTTCTTTATTGCAATTGAGTTAAAAGGAGTCCAGCCCAAAAACCCAATCTGGTTCAGCACAAGAAGAATGGGTGCATGGTCATGAAGTCACCAACATTGAAGTCATATCATCACGCCACATCAACAAGGAATATCACCCAATGAATAGAAAGATTTTAAATCAAGTCAAAGTCTCCACAACCACTTCCTCTTATCATGGGACGCCTCACATTCTTCTCTTCGCATGTCTCCTCTTGGAAACCACCTTCACAAATCAAGGGACGTCCATATTGAAAACTGCCTCCATAAATCATGGGATGCCCATATTGATGCCCACATTGGAAACCGCCTCCACAAATCATGGGATGCCCCACATTCTTCTCTTTGCTAGCCAAGATCTTCTTTCTCTAATGATAATATGGTGTAAGTGCTTGGTAGTCTATAAAAAGGGCTCCTACCTTTTTGTAAGAGGATGAGGATTAATAAAGTTTTCTTGAGAAAATCCCTGCTTGTTAGATAGGTCCCCTGTGAGAGGGTAGGCGTGAGGCCTGGTGTCTATTTATATCGTCCACATTTTATCCTCCTTTCCCCACTTTGCTTAAGCCCATTTTCAACCGATCAAGGATCTCTGGCTTCCATGGTTCCAAAGTTGCAGGTTGTTTCCACCATGAATCAAGGTACGGAAGCTTACAATATGGTGGAATCCCTTGTCATCCTCAAGTTCCTTCCCTGAGTGCATCGATTTTACTTAAGTTTATTAATTACTGGGAGAACTCTCTTTAAAATCCTTTCAGATCTGCAATTATTAGATTTACTTAGCCCTAATCTGAGTGGTTTCTTAACCACAAAGATCTGCTTCTTTATTACTTTGTTTAAATTCTAAATTCAAACTTTGTTTAGTCTTCTAAGTCCCCTCTATAAAATTTCTAGTTCTTAAACAATGAGTGAATGCATATGTTATTTCACTTAATCGTTCATTTAATCTTTACTAATTCTATTAAAAATACATCCCACATCATCATGGTATCAGAGCATGGTTGGTTAGGGCAAAATTTTAGTTTTGCTTGCTCGCTGGATTATCTGAATATTGCAGTATATGGTCTGATGTTTTAATTATTGCAGTGTGTAAAAAATTTAAAATTTTATGATTTTTATTTTGCTAGATTCTTTATAATTCAAAGTAGTTTTTAGAATTTTCTCAGGCATTATTTTGGACTGTGAATTTTCTGCCAGTCGAAATAAGGTCTGAGGACTGGTTCTGTTATGTTTTCTGACTTGACTGGGTTCCAGGAACTACCCAGTAAAGCAACGAATTTATATTTAATTTCCTTTCACCTGGAGTATCATTATTGAGTTAAGAGTGTTCTGTAATTTTTTTGAATTTTCTGAATATGTTACATAACACTCTCCTGCATCACTTTGGAGTTGCAACACACATAAAAATTCTGCATATGATTTTAGGACTCATATGAATGTTGCATACATCTCATGATAAATCAAGTTAAGGGCTTGTGTGCCTAATTGCACTACATAACAACTAGGTCAAGTACACCCTACCAAATCCAAGATCAATCAAGTGCAACCATGGACCAAAATTTTTAGACCTTGATGAAAACCCTGAATGATCAAATGGCCCGACTAAACCAGAATCTGACTAATCAATTGACCCAGACCACCCAAAGCATAACTGATCAAATGACCCATATCACTTTTAGGCTTGACCAATTAGAGGCAGGTACTCCTACAAGAGCCCATGAGGCCCAAATAGAATTAGAGCCTGAACCAGAGTTAAGTACGCCCATCAACCCTAGAAGAGCTCTACACCAAGACCTTTTTCTTTGAGCCAAATCCTAGAAGACTCAATTTTAATCGAGTCCATGACCCAAATCCTAGGAGAGCACTCCATGACCCAGATTACGAGCCAAATCGTAGGGGACCCAATCAGGACCAAATGGACCAGTATGACCGAGCTCTTAGGAATATTAGATTATAAGCACCCACTTTTGATGGAAGTCTAGATCCTAAGGTTTATGTAGATTGGGAGGGCAAGATGGATCAGTATTTTGAGTGGTACGAAATGACTAAGGAAAGGAAGTGCAAATTTGCAAAGCTTAGGTTAGTCCGTCAGGCTCGGTTATACTGGGAAAATGTTGAGAGATTCATTAGACAGAGAGGTGATGTTCCCATAGTACCCTGGAGAGCAATGAAGCATAGACTTAGAGAGAAGTACCTTCCCATGTCCTACTACCAAAGACTTCTAGATCAGTGGCAGAGATTGACCCAAGGAACAAAGAGTGTAGCTGAGTACATTGCAAAGTTTGATGAATTTGTGATGAGATGCAATGTTGATGAGTCCGAATCAGTTACCTTATCTAGATTCAGAGCCGGATTAAGGGAAGAGATCTAGAAAGAGTTGTTCATGAGAGAAGTTCAAGATTTAGAGCTAGCCTATCAGATAGCACGCGATGCTGAGAGATTTCATAGGGGACCAGTTTATCGCAGACCAAAAATCCCTAGAACTAGTGCACCTAGTCAGCAGCCAGGACCAAGTCAGATGCGACCCAACCGACCTAACCCTGGTACACCTCTGACTCATAGAGATGATAAGGGCAAAGCACCAGAAGTTTAGAAAACCAAACCAGAATGCTTGCTTCAAATGTCATCAGATAGGCCATTATGCGAGCAATTGCCCAAATAGAGCCTTGTACATGGAAGGGTTAAAGGAAAATGAGTCTGAATCCAAAGCACCCTTAGATGATTGTGTCGAGGAAGTATATCAGGCTGAGGATAATCTGGCAGATGAGTACGAAGGTGATGAGGATCTTGTAGACCCTGACCTTTTAGGAGTAGTTAGATGCATCCTTACCCAGACTAAGACCCAGGACGATTGGCGTAGGACTAACATCCTACAAACCTTTGTCAAGTTAGAGAATAAGGTGTGTAAGATAATCATAGATAGTGAAAGTTGTGTGAATGCCATATCTACTAGTGCTGTCAAAACTTTAGGCTTATCCACAGCTCCCCATCCAAACCCCTATAAGGTTTCTTGGATAGACTCCACATCAATTCCTATCAAAAGTAGGTGTCTAGTCCAAATCCAATTACAGTCCTATCAGGAGAAAGTGTGGTGTGATGTTCTACCAATGGGAGTGAGTAGTATCATCTTAGGTCGACCCTGGTTATTTGACCATGACACAACCCTTTTTGGCCGATCTAATTCTTGCTCATTCATGCACCTTGGGAAGAAGTTTGTAATCAACCCTTCACCACCTAAGGACACGGTTAAGAGAGGATTGAGCCACCTAAAGAAACAAAGACTAAAGTCAATCTGATAACTGCAAAGGAGATTAAGAAAGAACTCACTAAGGGTACACCTGTTTGGATCTTAACCGCAAGAGAAACACAAGAGCCTGCCCAGAAAGAGCACCCTCAGAAAGTAGTTGAATTATTAGAGGACTTTAAGGATGTATTTCCCAATGACTTGCCTGACCACCTTCCACCACTTAGGGACATCCAACACGCCATTGATTTAGTCCCAGGAGCAACCTTACCAAACCTCCCACATTATAGGATGAACCCTATAGAACACCTAAGTTGCAAAGACAAGTAGGGGATCTCCTTAGGAAATGATTTGTTAGGGAAAGTTTGAGTCCTTGTGCAGTTCCAGCCCTGTTAACACCTAAAAAGGATGGCACGTGGAAGATGTGTGTCAATAGTCGTGCCATAAATAAAATTACAGTAAAATATAGGTTTCTCATTCCCCGCTTGGACGATATGCTAGTATGATGGCCGGTGCAACTATATTTTCCAAGATTGATTTGAAGAGCGGCTATCACCAGGTTAGGATTAGACCAGGGGATGAGTGGAAGACTGCATTTAAGACTAAGGATGGTTTATTTGAATGGGTAGTGATGCCATTTGGGTTGTCCAATGCACCTAGCATATTTATAAGGATCATGACCCAAGTCCTACGTGCCTTCATGGAAAAATTTGTAGTAGTATACTTTGATGATATTTTGATTTACAGTAGGACTAAGGAAAGCCACTTAGACCACCTTAGGCAAGTATGTACAACCCTTAGGAAAGAGAATCTCTATGCTAATTTGAAGAAGTGTGAGTTCTTAACCCATAGAGTTACTTTCCTAGACTTCATTGTCACCCTTGATGGAGTTTCAGCTGATCCTGAAAAGATAAAAGCCATAGTTGAGTGGCCTGTTTCCAAAACTGTTCATGATATTCGTAGTTTTCATGGTCTAGCCACCTTCTATAGGAGATTCATACGAGGTTTTAGCTCCATTGTCGTCCCAATAACTGATTATCTTAGGAAGGGTAGTTTTAATTGGACCAAAGCAGTTAATAGAGCCTTCCTAGAGATAAAAGATAGAATGACACAAGCACCTATTTTGAAGTTACCAGACTTTACCAAAGTATTCGAGGTAGCTTGTGATGCATCCAGAGTTGGAATAGGCAGAGTTTTAAGCCAGGAGAACCATCCCATAGCTTTCTTTAGTGAAAAATTAAATGATGCTAAGCTTAAATATTCACCTATGATAAAGAAGTCTATGCGGTAGTGCAAGCTTTAAAGTTTTGGAGACACTATCTTCTACCGCAAGAATTTATCCTATTCTCTGATCACGAGGCCCTTAGATTTCTTAATTCCCAGAAAAAGTTGAATCCTAGGCATGCCAAATGGGTAGAATACATCCAAGCCTACACTTTTATCCTGAAACACCATGCCGGAGCTGAGAATAAGGTAGCCAATTCTTTGAGTCGTAGAACCTTACTTTTACATTCAGTTAGCACTGAAGTTGTTGGATTTGAGAGACTTAAAGATGAGTATGCAACCTGTCCAGACTTTAGTGAAATTTATCAGGCCTTGAGTCAAGGACCATCTAGTGACTATAGTGATTATACCCTTCTAGATGGTCATCTGTTTAAAGAGAACAAGCTCTGTATTTCCAAAACTTCATTGAGAGACTTTCTAGTTTGGGAGACCCATGCGGGAGGTTTAGCTGGTCACTTTGGTAGAAATAAGACCATTTTAGCTGTTGAGGACCAGTTTTTTTGGCCAGGACTTAAGAGACAAGTTGCCCAGATAGTGGCCAGGTGTCGAACTTGTGCTGTTGGCAAGCAGCAGAAGCAAAATACAAGACTCTATACACCTTTACTTGTACCCGATTGTCCCTGGTAGGATCTTAGCATGGATTTCATATTAAGCCTGCCTAAGACCCAACGAAAACATGATTTAATCTTTGTTGTGGTCGATAGGTTCTCAAAAATGTCTCACTTCATCCCTTGTTTTCAAACCGTTGATGCCTCTAGAGTTGCCAAACTTTTTCTAGATGGAGTGGTAAAGCTACATGGTCCGCCTGAAACCATAGTGTCTGATAGGGATGTCAAATTCACCAGCTACTTTTGGAAAACCCTATGGCATTTGTTAGGTACCAAATTGAAATTCCTACCACCCCCAACTGATGGCCAGACTGAAGTCATAAATAGGAGTCTAGGCAACCTACTGAGGTGTCTTGTAGGAGAACATCTAGGAAACTGGGATTTATTATTACCTCATGCTAAGTTTGCATACAACAGTTCAGTCAATAGGTCTACTGGGAAAAACCCCTTTGAGATTGTCCATGGTTATAAACCTATCTTATTCCATTACCATCATATGCACGAGTATTTGAGTCCGCCGAGTCATATGCACAGCATATTAAGGAGTTGCATAAAGAAATTAATAAAAAGATTCAAATGAGCAATGAAGTATATAGACATATGGCTAACTCACATAAAAGAATGAAAGAATTTAATGAAGGAGACTCTGTAATGATTAAACTTAGACCTGAAAGGTTTCCATCGGGAACTATGAAGAAACTACACGCTCGAGGAGCTGGACCTTTCAAAGTAATAAAGAAAGTAGGACCTAATGCATATGTTTTAGAGTTACCATCAGATTATGGCATTAGTTCCATATTTAATATTTTAGATCTGAAAGAATACAAAAAATCGGCATTAATTCCTAGTGAGCCTTTTGGGCCTTATCCTGCCTTTGAGAGTGAAACCCTACTTGAGTGTCTACCAGTAATTTCACCAGACCGGAGAGATAGAGTTGAATGTATTTTGAATGACCAGGCGATTACCACCAGAAATAAAGGCTATCAACGTTACCTACTTCATTGGCAAGGCCGATCTGAATCCGAGGACTCCTGGATCACCCGAGAGGATCTTCAACAAATTGCACCATACTTACTAGAAAATATCATGGACAAATTGATCCTTACTCAACAGGGTCGAGTTCCTCCCACCCGGAGAGAATTAGTGCGGACACCAGGCTCAGGAAGAGGCTTCAACAACTTCAGCTAGATTCTTTATGGATGGAAGATTAAATTAAGTTTTAGTCCTGTATTTATTTTCATTTGAGCAATTTTATTTCAATTGATTGTATTTGTTTGATTGAGTCATATTTAAGTTCTTTATTGCAATTGAGTCAAAAGGAGTCCAGCCCAAAAACCCGATCTGATTCAGCACAAGAAGAATGGGTGCATGGTCATGAAGTCACCAATATTGAAGCCATATCATCAGCCACATCAACAAGGAATATCGCCCAATGAATAGAAAGATTTTGAATCAAATCAAAGTCTCCACAACCACCTCCTCTTATCATGGGACGCCCCACAATCTCCTTTTTGCATGTCTTTTCTTGAAACCACCTCCATAAATCAAGGGACATCCATATTGAAAACTGCCTCCACAAATCATGGGACACCCACATTGACGCCCACATTGGAAATTGCCTCCACAAATCATGGGGCGCCCTACATTCTTCTCTTCGCTGGCCGAGATCTTCTTCCTCTAATGATAATATGGTGTAAATGCTTGGTAGTCTATAAAAAGGGCTCCTGGCTTTTTGTAAGAGGATGAGGATTAATGAAGTTATCTTGAGAAAATCCCCTGCTTGTTAGATGGGTCCCCTGTGAAAAGGTAGCATGAGACCTGGTGTCTATTTATATCGTCCACATTTTATCCTCCTTTCCCCACTTTGCTTCAAGCCCATTTTCAACCGATCAAGGATCCCCGGCTTTCATGGTTCCAAAGTTGCAGGTTGTTCCCACCATGAATCAAGGTATGGAAGCTTACAATATGATGGAATCCTTTATCATCCTCAAGTTCCTTCCCTGAGTGCATCGATTTTACTTAAGTTTATTAATTGCTGAGAAACCCTCTTTAAAATCCTTTCAGATCTACAATTATTAGATTTACTTAGCCTTAATCTGAGTGGTTTCTTAACCATAAAGATTCGCTTCTTTATTACTTTGTTTAAATTCTAAATTCAAACTTTGTTTAGTCTTCTAAGTCCCCTCCATAAAATTTCTAGTTCTTAAATAATGAGTGAATGCATGTGTTATTTCACTTAATCGTTCATTTAATCTTTACTAATTCTATTAGAAATACATCCCACGTCAGTTGTCCCACATCATAGAGGCTGATGAACAAAGTCTTCCAAGATCAACTGGGCCAGAATATGGAGGTTTATGTGGATGATATGCTGACAAAAAGCACCTGCGCCTCTGACCATGTTTCCAACTTAGAGGAGACATTCAACAACCTTCATCGTTTCTAAGTCAAGCTGACCCAAAGAAGTATGCCTTTGGAGTCACAACAGGCAAATTTTTAGGCCTCATGGTGAACCAGCAGGGATTGAGGCAAACCCAGAGAAGATCAACGCATCCTTGACATGAGGCCGCCGACTAACAAGAAAAAGGTGCAGCGGCTCACTGGAAGGGTGGCAGCCCTAAGCCATTTTCTTTCCAAATCAGCTGAAAGGTGCTTACCTTTCTTCAAAGCCCTGCGCAAGGTAAACAGTTTCGAGTGGACGAATGACTGCCATAAATCTTTAGAAGGGCTGAAAACGTTCCTATCTTCCCCACCGCTCATGTCGAAGCCGAAGGATGGGAAAAATCTTTTCCTTTACCTTGTTGCCTCCTTAGAAGCTGTCAACTCCGTCCTGGTGCACCTCGACGTCGATGGAACCCAGAAACTTGTCTACTATATGAGAAAGGTACTCCATAACGCTGAGGTCAGATACTCTAAGATAGAGAATATTATTTTCGCTCTGATCGTCTCTGCCCAGCATCTCCGTTCATACTTCCAGGCTCACCCTATTGTGGTGCTCACGGACCAACCCCTTAGAGCCATCCTGGCTCGTCCTGACACCTCAGGCCGACTTGCCAAATGGGTGATCAAGCTGGGAGAGTTTGACCTCTCATTCCAAGCGAGGCTGGCTCTAAAATCCCAGGTTCTAGACGATTTCCTGGTCAAGTGTGCTTGGACAGAGGAGCAGGCAAAAGAAACTCTCATGGATCAACCCGATGCTGAGATTGATGATGAGGGAGACTTTTGGATCCTCCATGTGGACGGCGCCTCAAACTCCCAAGGCAGTGGCGCTGGCCTCATTCTTGCGGGTCCGGAGGGCGAGAAGGTGGAGTATGCTCCCTGACTCCTATTCAAAGCTACAAACAACCAAGCCGAGTACAAAGCCCTATTGGCCGGGGTGAGACTCGCCTAGGAGCTTGGGGTGAAGCGTCTCAGGGCCTTCACCGATTCCCAACTCGTCACGGGACTCCACCATGGCTCGATACCTGAATAAGGTCTGACTCTTAGTCT
The DNA here is from genome assembly GCA_900491605.1 of Calamus simplicifolius. Lineage (NCBI taxonomy): Eukaryota > Viridiplantae > Streptophyta > Magnoliopsida > Arecales > Arecaceae > Calamus > Calamus simplicifolius. The sequence goes on from UESW01004264.1 coordinate 332,016, forward strand.
CCTTATTGGCCTACTTCAATATCAGCTACATCTCTCAGAGCGAGAATGCCAAGGCCGACACTCTTTCCCGCCTGGCCACCTCGGTCGGCGGTGTCACAAGGGACGCCTACATCGAGCACCTGGAGAGGCCCAGCATCGAGGACAAAAAGGAGGTCCTTCCGCTGGCCCAAGAGCTGACTTGGATGGATGCCTACATCCGTTACCTTACGGACGGTACTCTCTTAGGTAACTGCAAGGAAGCCAGACTGCTCAAGTGGAGAGCCTCTAAGATCACTCTTCTGGATAGATGTTTGTACAGGAGATCATTCTCCTAACCCCTTCTCAAATGCATCAGACTTGTAGATGTCGACTACATCCTCAGAGAGATCCATAAAGGTATTTATGGAAATCACCTGGGGGTAGATTGCTGGCCCAAAAGGCCCTCCGTTAAGGTTACTTCTGGCTTACCATGAGGGAAGACGCCGCCAAGATGGTTAAAAAATGCGACGGCTGCTAGCAGCACGCACATATTCAGCGTCAGCCGTCCGCCTCATTGAATTCGCTCTAGGTCCTATAGCCCTTCGCCCAGTGGGGGATGGACATCCTTGGACCATTTTCCTGGTCTCGGGCCAGCAAAGGTTCTTTCTTATCGCCATCGACTACTTCACCAAATAAGTTGAGGTTGAGGAGCTAGCCAAGATTACCAAGAGCATATTTAAAGCCTTCTTTTGGAAATCTATCATATGTCATTTCAGCTTTCCTCACACCATCGTCGCCGATAACAATCGGCAGTTCGACAATGCCACATTTAAGACTTTCTACGCCGAATTGAACATCCGCCACCGGTTTACCTCTGTCGGCCATCCACAAACTAACGGGAAGGTCGAGGTTATGAATCGCACCATCCTCCGAGGACTCAGAACTTGGCTGGATGGATCCAGGGGCCAGTGGGTAGAAGAGCTTCCCAGCGTGCTATGGGCATATCATACAACTTTAAGGGCTCCAACGGGCAAGACTCCCTTTAATCTCGTCTTTGGATCCGAGGTGGTCCTCCCTGTCGAGATCGGCTTGCCGAGTCACCGGGTGGAGTCCTACAACGAAGATGATAACCCCACACAACTAAGAGCCAACCTTGATTTCAACGATGAAGCGCGCGATTGAGCACGGCTCCGGATGGCGGCCTTTCGCCAGCGGTAGGCAAGGTACTACAATGCTCAGGTACGTTCCAAGGCATTTTGCCCCAGAGACCTAATCCTCAGAAAGGCTGAGGTGTCAAAGCCAACAAAGGGAGGCAAGTTATCCCCACATTGGGAGGATCCTTATCGTGTCATCGAAGTACTTCACCAGGGGGCATACCGGATTGAAGAGCTCAGCGGGCGACCCATCCAACATACTTGAAACGCGGATAACCTTCGTCAATACTATCAATAATGTATCCCTCTAGGAGTGTCAATAAATGATTTCCTCTACATTACACCTGGCTCACCTCCAAATTTGAGGACTTATTATCTAAAGGAGCTCGTCGGCATCGCGGCTAACGGGATACTACTCGGTCTAGCTAGAAGATGCCCCCGAGTCGGTTCAAGTCCCTAACAACTCCGTACCCGATCGAGTCGCCCCTCGGACTGGCACACAAACCCCCGAGGTGGTTCTAAAGGAGCTCGTCGGCATCGCGGCTAACAGAACACCATTCGGTTTGGCTAAGAGATGCCTCAGAGTAGATTCAAGTCCCTAACAGCTCCATACCCGATCGAGTCATCCCTCGGGCTAGTACACAAACCCCCAAGGCAGTTCTAAAGGAGCTCGTCGGCATCGCAACTAATGAGACACCACTCGGTCTGGCTCGGAGATGCCCCAAGTCGGTTCAAGTCCCTAACAGCTCCGTACCCGATCGAGTCGCCCCTCGGGCTGGCACACAAACCCCTGAGGCGGTTCTAAAGAAGCTCGTCGGCATCGTGGCTAACAGAATACCACTCAGTCCGGCTAGGAGATGCCTTCGAGTCGGTTCAAGTCCCTAACAGCTCCGTACCTGATCGAGACGCTCCTCGGGCTGGCACACAAACCCTTGAGGTGGTTCTAAAGGAGCTCGTCGGCATCGCGGCTAATGGAACACCACTCGGTCTGGCTAGGAGATGCCCTCAAGTCGGTTCAAGTCCCTAACAGCTCCGTACTCGATCAAGTCGCCCCTCGGGCTAGCACACAAACCTCCGAAGCGGTTCTAAAGGAGCTCATCAGCATCGCGGCTAATGGGACACCACTCGATCTAGCTAGGAGATCCCCCCGAGTCTATTCAATTCCCTAACAGCTTCGTACCCAATCAAGTCATCCCTCGGGCTAGCACACAAACCCCCAAGGCAGTTCTAAAGGAGCTCACCGGTATCGCGGCTAATGGGACACCACTCGGTCCAGCTAGGAGATGCCCCCGAGTTGGTTCAAGTCCCTAACAGCTCCGTACCTAATCGAATCGCCCTCGAGCTGCAGTTCTAAAGGAGCTCGCCGGCATCGCAGCTAACGAGACACCACTCGGTCCAGCTAGAATATGCTCTCGAGTCGGTTCAAGTCCCTAACAGCTTCGTACCCGATCGAGTCGCCCATGGCTGGCATACAAACCCTCGAGGTGGTTCTAAAGGAGCTTGTTGGCATCGCGGCTAACGGGACACCACTCGGTCCGGCTAGGAGATGCCCTCGAGTCAGTTCAAGTTCCTAACAGCTCCGTACCCAATCGAGTCGCCCCTTGGCTGGCACACAAACCCCCGAGGTGATTCTAAAGGATCTCGTTGGCATCGCAACTAACGGGATACACTCGGTCCGACTAATGGACGCCCCCAAGTCAGTTCAAATCCCTAATAGTCTCGTACCCTACCGAGTCGCCTCTCTGGCCGGCACACAAACCTCCGTGGCGATTCGAGAACCTAGCAGCCTCGTACCCATTAAAGTCATTTCTTGGGTTAGTTTACAAGCCCCTAAAGCGGTTCTTAAAGGCTCCTAAGCGCGTTTAGGTCTTCTTCAACTGACAGTAACCTACTATGTCCGCTCGGCCGGGTGCCTGAAGTGCGAGGGACTTAGTTGGCAACGTAGGCCCCTGTGGGCCTGGGTCAGACTGCAAGGATAGCAGTGGTCATTTACTACCGAGCCTAAGTATCCGGAATTACGGTGGCACTACATATACGTGGAACAGCTGTGAAGAATGAGAAGAAACTTTTTAAGTAAAATACTTTCCTTTTTCATTGATATCTTTGGCAGTTACAAAGTCTGACTTGAAGTCGGTTACAAAAAGAAAAGGAAAATTATACAAAGAGTTCCTAATATATGGTCCACCAGGCCCCGATTCTCTGCTGACCTCATCCTCGCCCGGCTCTTCATCGTCCAGGTCCCCAGGCTGGATGGCTTCAAGATTGGAGTTACTGATTCCAAAGACCTCAGACACCTTCGCCTTGCACTGGTTGAAGCCTTGTGCATAGGCGTCGATGCTGGCCTCGGTCACCTCTTGCTCAAACTCTGGCGACCCTCGGAACTCTACGATAGCATTTTGAGCCCGAGCCTCAGCTTCTTAGGCTCGTACTTCAGCTCAGCCTCTTCAGCTAGGGCCCCAGCATTCCAGACTCGGGCCACAGCTTTGGCCCGCCTCTGTTCTGCCTTGCACGCTGCTATCTCTGCCGTGGCGGCCCTCCCCAAAGCGGCCTGAGTCTCGACTGCCGCCGCATCGGCCCAGTCCTTGGCGTCCTTAAGCTAGCAGACCAGCTCCTCCATCCTCTCCTCGGCCGACTCCAACTTGGCCGAGACTATGGCCAGCTTGGCCTCGGACGTGAAGGCTCGGCTGTGCTCAATTGCCGCCTTGCTCTCTGCCTCCTTGAACCGAGCCTGCCACTCATCCTGGTTGACTTTTGCAGCGAGGTGTTTGCCACCCAAGTCATTCTCCCAGGCCTTGGCCTCCTCCAGCTTCTGGGTGAACTTCTCAGTTAGTTCATTGCATCGACCCCGAACTTCTCCACCCTCTCCTGGGAGCGTACGGCCGAGTCGCACGTCCGAATCATCGAGTCGCGGAGGGCAAGGACTCCATTGGCCATCTGCACAAATCAACTTGTCAGCTATGTGTTACATTAAATAAGCGAGAAGAAAAGCATAATCAACAGTTACCTGGAGCACCGACACATAAGACGTGTCGAGGAGCCCGGCAATGGTCTGCTGGTCGAGCTGTGCGTGGAATTGCGGCAGCTGAAGCCTCCCCAGCAAGCACTCTGCCAATCTCGCATCCTCCATGGTGGTGTGCCTCGGCGCTGGCCACGGGGGTCGGCCCGATGCTTTCCTCACCGCTCGCCGGGTCATAGATCGTATGGTTAGTAGCGGCGAGTCTTCCGGCTCGGCCCCATCTTTGTCCTCCGGTTCTGCCCAGTGCCCCTCGCCGTGGTCTTCGCCTCCCCCTCTCCGGCCACTGGGGGAGCCTCTTCTGCCTCCAACTCGGGAGGAGCCGGAGGTCCGTCTTCGGTTCTTGCCTGCCCATCCTCGGCAGGCTCTGCACCAACAGAGGTCCCGACCTTGGGATCTAACTCCACAATCACCGGCCCATCGGCGGCTGGGACCCCTTCCTCGGCATTAACAAGTGGGGCCAGCTGGACCCCCTCCTCCGCTTGCGCCACAGCCGGCTCGGGAGCTGCTTCACCCGCCGGCGCCTTGCCTGGGATCCCCCTACTCGGCTCTTCCACGGTAGCCGCCTCTGCTGCTGGAGCTGGCCCCGCAGGAATCTCTGAGGCCCGGGCCAGCTCGGCCTGGGCCTTGCTTTGGGCCCTCTTCGCCGGCCTCACCTTCTCACCGGCCTCCTGTCTCTTTCTTTGTAGGGCCGCCTTCAGCTTTTTGATGGGCACCTTCATCGCTGCACAAAGAATCAGCAATCAGAAAAGAAAAATCAAACAGTGGATGAGAAAGACGGGTCTCGCGCTCACCAACCACCAGAGCCAGCTCGGCCTCATAGAGATTCTCCTCGGCCAGTAATTCTTTGTAGGAGGGATCTCGGAGGATGTCAGGCGGTCGTAGAGCTCTTGATCCCTCTCATCCATGGTGAAATTTTTGTTGGGGCCGACATCGGGTTCCTCCAATCCGTCCTCACTCCTTCCACATGGGCATACAAAAAGTGGGACTTCCATCCCTTGACCTTGGAGGGGAGTCGAAGAGGTAGGGCCCGACCTGGCCTAGAGGTAAAAACCCACCACGCATCCTCGCTGTGGTGGCAGAGCTTGTAGAAGGCTCGGAATAAGGAAAGCCTAACCTCTAATCCCTAAAAAAGCTAAGGACGACGAACGCGCAGATGATCCGAATCGAGTTCAGAGTCAAATGCGCAGAAACTAACCTATATCTATCTAGCAAATTTAAAAATAAAGGATGGAAGGAAAGGCACAGTCCGTACCTAAAGAACTCCTCGTATAGAGCAACCTGACCAGGCAGATCAGAGGTTACTCTATCCTCGGGTCCTAGCACGGATAGCCAGATGAAGCTAGGGACCCTGTACCTACTCCTATGGCCTTCTATCTCTTCGAAGGTCATGGTGGAAGCCACCCCTCCCCCCCGCCCTGCCAAATCGGAGCTGGCTACTGGAGGAGGAGCTAGATGGGCGGAGGGCGGAGGATCTACCCTACCGGAGACTCTTGAGGGGACGGCTGAGCACTGGTCGTCGGACGGTCAAGGATGGTGATTCCTCCGATCGGTCGGGGCACGCGGCGGACAGAGGGACATTATCCTCATCATTGGAAGAGCGAGGGGAGCTCACCATAGGTCTCTTACCCTCCCTAATGGCACGGTGATCCATGGGTTTTAAGGAAGGAAACAGGAAATTGACCTGGTGTTAAGGAGGAAGATGAAGATCGAAGGTTTCGGCTTCGAGGACTCAGAGTTCATAGGAGGAAGAACAGCGAAGAAGACAGTGATAGCATAAAGGTGTCCATCGGGTGCGAGGGACGGTTTTATACCGTGATTTTGAATCGCCTCGCCCGATGCCTCACCACGTGGACTGCTGCCATTGCACAAAGTGTTCAGATGTCAACAATCCAGCCAACGCTTGGTGTGCAACGCCTCAATTCTACCCAAAAGCGGGATTTTCGGCCAATGATAAGATATGGGAAGCGGCAAAGTAATGATGGTGCCCGCCTTTTTTTCCATCCCTCGAGAGGCACTCTCTCGGTGCGCCCGGTGCTGACGTCATCCCCCACCTTTTCACTTGATTATGGAAGATTTTCGAATCAACATCGCTTCGGAAGAGCACGCTGCACTTTCGGCAATTAAAGAGGCGCAAGAGATGGCAATTATTTTTAATTTTTGTGCTCCTTTCGCCCAAGGGTCAACGGACGCGTGACCCCTCGCGCTCAAAAGCGAAGGGGCATCTGATGTGGCCAATGGTGCCATATGGACAATAATGGCAAAGTTGGTAGACGGCGTAAGTGGAAGCTGGCGGACGCCTCTCCCAAGTCGGCCTCACAGCCCCGACACTTCAAGTCAGCCTCCAGCGGCCCCGACTCTTCCAAGTTGTCCCCAGCGGACCCGATACTTTCAAGTCGGTCCCCAGCGGCCCGACTCTTCCAAATCGCCCCCAGCGGCCCCGACTCTTCCAAGTCGATCCCCAGCAGCCTCGACACTTCCAAGTCGGCCCCCAGTGGCCCTGACTCTTTCGAGTCGGCCCCCAGCGGCTTCTGGCAGGTCTACCTACCACTAAGCCTGCACTATCTGACACTGCCAAACCCACCTACCATCTAACCCACGCAGTCTGACACAGCCAGGCCCACCTACCATCTAATCCATGTCGTTGATGGGACCAAGCCCACCAACCGCCAAGACCATGCGCTCGATGGGACAAGGCCCACCAACCAGCTTCTGTGCATGTAATAGACATCATTCCAGCTGATATTCCTTTTCACGGAATTCTACGTGGCTAATCCCCAAGCAAATGTCAAGGGCCTATAAAAGATAAAAGGACTTAGTATCAAGGTACGTTAACATAAGTATCTACACGCTCATACTTACATAGACTTAGACACTTCACTCTCCTGGGAGGCTCCTCAAACCTTCAAGATCTTTCCTCTTTAGGGAGCTTCTTCAAGCTCTCCTTCTACTGTGACCTCGGTTGCTGATTTGACCATCGGAGGGTCCTCGCCAGAGTTTCCTCCGGTAGCAGAACTTCTTGCAGGTTGCTCATTTCAAAGAGAGCTACATCGGTAGACGAAACTTTCTTTCAACATTCATTCAGATCCAGTGATTGAGCGTCAACAGTACTTGATAAGTAAAGAACGCATAAGAAACAATATACAGGGTATGTTTAAGATAGTCATTGACCTCAGCTTGACTAATAGTTACTCACATAGTTACTGAAAAACAGCTGTGGATAAACTTCTGAGAAGCCAATCCAAACGGAGATGAATGTTCTTTGCATGCATGATTCAAACATAATAACAGATAAATTGTTATCTAATAAAATGCACCCGATTAATGATAATGATAGATTATATACTATATTACACAAAAGATTATGAAATGAAGTAATTAGTGGATGGGTGTGACCATAATATGAGGTAAAGTCTGTTTTAGGGGATTGGTGATGTTATTGGATTACTTGATTTATTCTATATTAGAAATATTAATTACTTGTACTTATTTTAGTGTTTTTTAGTTTTCGTCTCTATTGTTAAAATTTAATTTCAAAACAGAACCGAGAGAACTATATTTTCACCCAAAGGGAAGAAAAGTAGCCAGCTACGAGGAAACATCCAAAACGAAGATGCGTACAAGAACACGGTTTCCATAGGCCATGCCAAAACTTCTGCATCAAGGAATAGATAGAGCATCGTTTCCTAGCAATTGAATCTATTATTTTCCCTCATCTCCAAAGATGGTTGATCTGGAATATCAATTTTCTTCGTCTCTTTGCAGTGTTTCTATGATCTCCGCAATCCTTTTTTTTTTTTTTCTCCTCTCTCTTTTGTTTTATTAGACTTTTTCAGCACATCTTGAAGTTGAAAAAGAGTCTAGAACTCATGTGAATCACCCGTCCAGATAATATCTTGAAGTTAAGGCCTCATATCCTGTTCTTAATTGACTCTGATCCTTTGAAGTTAAGGCCTCGTATCCTTTTCTTAATTGACTCTGATCCTTTCGGGCCACCCTCAACGTCAATTATTTACGTAGTTGTTGATAGGCTAGAAGCACCTTCCTCCTCCTCCTCCTCCTTTTTGTTTTTTATTTTTTACCTAATAATATTTTAATACCCACTGACCAATCTATGGTTTGACCGGTTCCAGGTCTATTAATGGAAGAACTTTCCATCTTGACCATGTCTTCCTTAGGAGGAGCACGTCAAAACAAATGTAGATCAGAAAATTCTTTGAATACGGAGTATAAAAAGGCTAACTGAAGACTTTGGGAAGAAGGTTGGCCTTTCATACTTTCTTCCTGCTCTTTTCGTGCGAGACCAGCAACATGTTTTGCAAAGCATGGCTCCCTCACTGTAGTAGCAATGGATGCATGGTATTTTTCTAGCATGAATAACAAGGTGGTGGAGGATTGCATGCCTTCAGAAGAGAGCTTCCACTATATTGCGTTAAGCCCACTGCTAGCCCCAGGTCTTGATCTGCCCTCTGAGGACTCTAAGCACTTAGCGTGCTCTAATATTTCTTACAAAAAGAAATTGCTTTTTAAATATGAGGACTATTTATGTGGCCATAGTGAATGGGCTAATTTGATTGCCTCGTTTTAAATATTGGCAACTTGCTATTTTATATAAATAGAGATTAGTACAAATGATTGTTTTGTTAAGGCTAAACTACTATGACTTGATTGCTACTGAATCCACGGAGTTATCCAAGAAAATTCATAGCTTCATAATTCATCTAATCAAATCCATGCCCTGGACGACCAAGCCTCAAGTCACGATGGATCACCAACGTAACATCCTTGGTTATAACTAATGCCTCATGAGGTTAACATCGGGTCCTTTTAATATTATATTTTTATGGATGGTTGAGAAGTCTAACTCACGTGTCCCACTCAACGACTATCCGAATCCTTGCCCTTCTATTCCAACTATCTCAACTATCTTAGATCCATTGGATCTTGAACCGGCTCAATGCGAACCGGAATAGGATACCGCGGCACCGAGGATAACATGATAAGAATAATACCGAAATACCCTTGGCTTACCGTTAGATAATGGTCAATTAATTAAAATAGCATGAACAATAAGGTAATTTTGGATTAGAGATTCGGTCCAATGGCAGGATTCACAGAGGGCCTGACGTCTTGAGGTTGGGAGACGATGCGTGGAATCAATTTCGCGGATGTCATCGCTTGGAAGCACTTCCAACCGCCCCTTCCGTTCTCCCTCGTTGACACGATTCCAAAAACCCAGAGGAAACATGGGGGATTTAGAAGGATAAATAGGGGAGCGGTTCGGAATTGGATCAAATCCTTGGTCGCCAAGTCTTGGAGACAATTCTTCTTTCTTTCTTTCTTTCTTTCTTTCTCTTCATTCCCTCCCACGCCCGTTCGCCCAAACCAAGAGATCAAAGCTTTTTCTTTTGTTCGAGATCTTGGCTTTCGTCGCCGGGTTTCTTGGCGTCTTTTCTGGTTATTTCTTGTTAGGGTTTCTTTGGGGTTTGTAGGGCTTTTGTGGAGGCTGGAATTATGCTGGGAGATCTCGCCACCAACGTCCTTGTGTAAGTCCTCATCGTGATCTCTTCTTCGGAACTTTTTATTTATTCCATCTAAATGAACGTTCTTTGATATGAGGGGTTTGTAATTTGCTTCAAAAAATATATGGCAGGATGTTGTTTGGATATGCCTATCCGGCATTTGAATGCTTCAAGACGTTGGAGCAGAGGCAGTGGCCTGGAGAGGTCCAGCAGCTCCGGTTCTGGTGCCAATACTGGTGAGTTCTTTCTAAACGGGACGAAAAAAACAAATTTCTTCCTTCCTTTCTTGCTTCCTTCTTTCTTCTTCTTCTTCTTCTTTGAAGGAAGGGAAAAATTCAAATTCTGAACTTTGTTTCTGGCTAAATACAATTGATTCCTGTCAGATTCATTGAACTTAATATTTTTGCATTGATTTTATTTGGTTTTGAAAGGCGTAGCAACAAGATCAGGAATTTGAATTGATGTCGTCTCATTGAACTACAGAATTTTGAGTTTTGGTTGTTGTTGTTGTTGTTGTTGTTTGGAGACTCTGGATTCGCTTCCGGAGCTTCAGTTGTTTAAATTTAGTTGCTTCTAATGATTTTAATTGGCGGACCGAAATGGCAATTACATTAAATTTCTTCTATTTCTCTGATAACACAGCTAATGATATCTAGAGAAGTCTTGCTAAGGTGGTGTTTGCCAACCTCAAAAATTGGTTCAGAACTAGCTGAGATGAATCAATTTAGACAACTTTTTATAAATTTAAATTAATTTTAAAGTATAAATAGTTTACGTTCAAATCAGTCCAATTCTAGTTTTAACATGAATATTATTTAGTTGCATTTTTGAAATTAATTTTATTGTATAAATATGAACATGAAATATATAATTAACATCTTAAAATAAAATTACTATATTAAATTATAGTGGTTATAATTGATCACTCTTTTTTTCATAGAAATAATAAAAAGCAACACAATTGGCTAAATTATTGAAAATTAATACCGGTGATTCTTTATTGAATTGTAAAAAAAGAAATATATTACACAATCAACCAAGCGGTTTTTCCTTAAATTATAAAATTCTAGCAGATAAAGAAGAAAAATATGGAGGAGTCAGATTTTAAAAAATAAATTTTAAGTTGGTATAAATTTTTGACATAAAATTATATTCAGAAAATAAACTTCGGTCTGAAATTTTTATGAATAAATTTTGCCCCAATTCTGTTAAAAATAAAATTTGTTTTAGACATAGAAAGAAATTATTAAATAATATTAGTTTTAAAATCGTTCCCATTGCATCTGATAAACTGATTTTGGTGAGGTCGCCAAACAGCACCTAATGTTTGATAAGAATTAGTTTGGGTCAAACTTTCCATGCGCAGCGCCATGGGAGTCGCCGGTATCTTGGCAGGTGGTATGCAAAAAGAAGCTCAAACTTTTATATTGCAAAGAATTAGTCAATTCCTTCCTTGGTTGGCATGCTGATAAAAGTTAAGCATGTTTCCATCATTAGACAAATTCAAACAAAAACAATATGATTTTGAAATATTTTGGGTGATTGATCGAGAGTCTATATTTCCATGCGTTACAGCTTCAGTTAGAAATTTTCTTCCAGGAAGCACCGTCATTTAATGGATAATTTACCAGAGCAGTAGGTTCTGAGCAAGGAATCCCTGTTTTCCTGTGTGATTTCTCCACTCCAGTTATTCCGATGAGTTATTCTTCAGACTAATATTAATTCCTTCTACGGCATTAAGCATGTGTCCATTACTTATGAGGGCAATTCAATCAAATAAAAAAACAGAGGATTTTGGAAGATTTTAGGTGATGGACTAAGTTTATGACATCGTGCAGTAAATGCTAAGATTTTGAATGGCCATAACTTCTCTCACAAGGAACCCAAAAAAAAAACATCAGCTTGTCATTTTCTAGTACCAACCAAAGAAAAGTTGGTAGAATGTTTTATTTTGAGTTGCTTAGAGAGGGAGGAAACGGAATGTTTTTCTTAGGAAGGTACTCTTGAGTGAGTTGAGTTTGTGGTTGTTTACCACAAAAGCTGGCTCGTTGCGAGGGTTCCCCTTTCTTGACCAATGACCAGAGTTTTGTCAGGCTCTTTGGTCAGAAGTCCTGTTGCTCTAATATTAGGTAAAGGGTTGTTCTTTTAATAATATTACTTGACCAAGAGATTGGAATTCTAATTTAAATCAATGCTCAAGAACGTGACCATCCATCCCACAATGGATCCCAAGTTACATTTCATAAAACTCATGTTGAAACATACCACTGGAGATCCGTTTTAATAGTTAGGCCTTTGTTGACTTTCCAGATTAATTTAGGCTGAAAGTTTACTCTTGCTTATCAAGCTAATTAATAATGAAAGACATTCAGTAATCTTGCAAGTAAATGATGATAAATTTGTGGGAAATTGATCATTAATGCAATCTTTTACCTTTGATTGGGCTATATGTATTAACCGATCATTTTTAGCATACTCATATAGTAGCTAGGCTGTTGCAAAATTCGAGAAAGCAGGAGACAGCATGCAGATGAGTAGTTAGGCAATGCTAAGCATATTGTTGAAGCATATCTAATAGCTAATTTATATCTAAACCCACAGGTTTAGACCACTAGACGGAGACTTATTTAGAGGTCCATGCTACATATTCTTTGGGCGTAAGATATTGGCACTTCTTAATACTTAGTAGCTGAAAAGGAATTATGATACTTATGAATCCAATAATACTTGGTGAATAATTTGAAATCATGAGAGACTTATGTCTACAATCTTAAGGTTCTATTGGTCATTTGCTCTCTCTCTCTCTCTCTTTCTCTTAGAATTATTTCTTGAGCAAGAGCTATATTTCTCTTTTAATTATAACATATAAAATTGCATGATCATCTAAAATTCTGGTTGATCATATTAGTTTATAGAAACGTTTTGATGAAACAAATCAAGCTTACCATAACATTAAATTGCAGGGTCATAGTTGCAATTGTGACGGTCATTGAGAAGTTCGGCAATCCTTTTGTTTCATGGTAATGATAATTTAATGTGTTAATAAGACTTTTTATTCAAATTATTCTTATCTCACTTGCTACTAATTCATGAAGGTTGCCAATGTATGGAGAAGCCAAGTTAGCTCTTTTTGTCTATCTGTGGTATCCTAAAACAAAGGTATTCAATGAAACTATACTAATTTTTCATATTCAATAATGTTATAATTGTGTGATATTCATGTCATAAATTTCAATTATATCCAGGGATCTGATCTTCTTTATGAGAGCTTTCTACGGCCACTTGTCATGCAATATGAACCCAACATTGAGCAAAGGTTAAAATATCTTAGGGCCAAATCTGGAGAATTGCTTGTATTCTACATAAAGAACTTCACGGATAAAGGAACTGCTGTGTTTCTGGAAGTTCTCAACTATGTAATATCCAGACAAACATCAGACAAAGAGGTAATTGCTAAGTGCTCCTCAATCTATATTTATATCCATCCTTTTAATTTTTTAAGGTATTTAAGTCTCAAGTTAAGCAATTGTTCTAGTCATATATTACAGTAAATTAATCTTAGTATTTTGAATAGCTTTTATTTGAAAAAACTCTAGATGATTAAAATATGCTGCATTTAGTTTTAATAAACACGTGATTGCTTTTGAAGTTGGAATAAACAAAATTTAATAGAGAGGACTTCATCTAAAAATATTTATAGGATAGTAAATATGGTATATAATAAAAAAATTTGAACGATAAATTTGCAAAGCACATGTCAATCTCACTAGGGATGTGCATGAATCGAATCCGATTGGTTTAAAGATACTTTTAGAATCAAACTAATTGCAATCAATTTCTTAAAATTAAAAGCAAAACCAGGCCGATCATTCTAATAAATTGAACCAAAAGATTTGGTTTGGTTTCTATTCAATTTTTAATTTGCATATATCTACTTTAAATATTTATAAAATTAATTTTTATAACAAATTTTATATGATCAAATGGCAACCTAATTATTTATAATAAAAATAGCTTTGGTATAGCATAATTATTTACATATATTTATTGTAAATTAATTTTAACTATAATGCAAGTAGAAATATATATATATATATATATATATATATATATATGATTTGATTCGATTTATATATTAATTTTTTAAAATTTCAAATCAAAATCGAACGAATTTTTTTTATTTCAAAAATTTTAAATAAAAACCAAACTAATAGCTAAAAAAAATCGGTTCAAACCAAGTTTCATGAGTTGGCTGGTTGTTTTGCATACCCCTGGATCCCACCATTTCAATTTTGCCAGTCCTTTTTGGATAACCCATATCCCACCACTCTGGATCGTCTTGGATTGAGATCCTGCGGGTGATGACATCTTGCCAGGGGCCATTGCATAATCAACACGTGTTCTAATTTATCTTTCTTATAGGTTGCTATCATTTGAAAAGGAAATATTTTAGTCGAAATTAAATTTGCCACTTGGAATCCGCTCGAAGATATTATAATCTATATGCAGAATTTTTAATTATATTGGTTAAGTATTGCACGGTGAACATATTCATGAACACATCATCAAGAGCTATTATTGTGCAATTATCCCTTGTCATATTTTGAAATTAAAATTTAAACGACAGAACAAATATGCATTCAATTTCTCCTCCTCCTTTTTTTTGTTGTTATTTGGATCATTCTCCTACCACATGGTCCATGCCTTTGCTGGATGTTGCTTCCAAAGGGATATAAAGCTGTGCCCATCCTGAGCCACGCAAATGGCTCTCTTCGGTGCGAATTTTATTCCATGAATACTACCTAGACGCTGACTTGTTACAGTGGAGCTAGCTCGCTACAGAGCTAGATTCAGATACAGGGCTTTTTTTTTTTTTGGACCACCATTTCAGAAAAGAAAAAAAAAATGAACGAAGAAGTCCAACCTGACGGTCCTCTCTCTCTCTATGTGTGTGTATATATATATACGCACAAAGAGAGAAATAGGGGGGGGAGAGAGAGGGAGATGCAATTAGTCTTCTAATTAACATGCCAATTTCTGACTTCTTCAATCTTTGCAGGGAAACCGACGGTCAGGATCGTCCGGCCCATCGAGACTCTTCTCTTTCCTAAGGTCGGGCAGGCAGGATCCGGCTCCCGACACAGGTGTCCGCGGCAGGCCCAACGCCATGATGCCCACTGCCGACGGGTGGGAAGAAGACCCCGCCGTCATCGACGCCCTCCGCGCTGGTACTAAACATCGCCGACCCCGACACCACCAATAAAATTATATGTATATATATATATTAATAAGTGTACAAAACTTCGCACTAAGGATGGGTTTTTCCTTTCAATGTGTGTGTGAGAAATCTAATATTTATTCTGTAAAAAAAAAAATCCAAATCACAAGCCGTTAGCATTTCTCTTTGGTGTCTACCCTTTCCATGTACAAAAAGTTAATAAAAAGAATAAAAAGCTCGAGAAAGAAACATGGAACTCGCGCCGCCGTTAGTATCGTTGCCGTTAACACCGCGATCGCCGGATGGATTGGAGGAAGCGGCCGAGGACGTGGAAGCAGGAGCCAGCGAAGCCGCAGGAGAGGACGTCGAGGAGCCGCCTGAGAGGGCCGCGGCGGCGGCGGCGGGAGGAGTCCAACAAAGAGGGGGTGGGCTGGAGGTAGGCGTAGGCAGCCTGCTTTACGAGCCGGTTCCTGATCTGGATCTCGCCAGCACCGGGGGAACCGGGGACGGCGGAGTTGGAGGGGGAGAGGAGGCCGCCGGCGGAGGAGGAGGAGGGGGAGGAGGCGAGGATGTCGCGGAGGCTCGTGTAGCCCGTGCCCGCCCTCCTCCAGTGGTGGAGCTCGAAGTCCCCGCCGCCGTTGAGGTCGAGCACCGGCGGGATCGCGATGGTCCGCCGCCGCAGGGAGGGCTCCCCCTCCACCCGCGTTGTGGGCATGGGAAGGAGAATAAGAAAGAAGATTGAAAGGGCTGAGAGGAGAAGATGGAGCGAGCTCAAGGAGGAAGCATTTATACGTACTATTTAAGAAGAAATGGGAAAATCTATCAAGGAAAGAGATCAGAATTGGAAACGGTAAATTAGAGTTTTTATTTAAACTAGACGAGGCAAAGATTCGAGTTAACATATGGGGAACGTTGTAAATTAGAGTTGACGGCGAATCTGGACCGTCGGATATACTCACATATTAGATGATGATCTGATGCTTTTTTGTCCATCTCCTTGCAATTATTGGATTTACGTCACCTTTTTTTTTTTTTTTCCTTTTATAGTCCTTGGTTTACTTTAATTAATGAAGGCAACTGCTGAGTAAATTACGGAGATTGCTGATTTGGTGGCGTTACATCATATTATTTAGCGAAGGATGGAGATTGGATCCAATGACAAATTTTTAATGGTGAGAAAGTTGGCGGGCGTTTTTTTTTTTTTTTTTAATTTCTCTTGGGACCCACAATTTATGGGTGGCGGAGGGGGAGCTTGATCGTTCCTTCGCTCGCCACTTTGGACTTTGGAGGTGGTGGAGCCGGGTCGGAGCACAAGCGCCTCCGGAGAACCGAATAGAAGGGTTAAGTTATATTGGAATGCTGAGTTTTGGGATACCAATTCATCATATCGCTCTAATAATTAGATAAAAGACATCATATGTTTGATGTTGATGACCGAGTTTAACCACTTTGAAGGACTATTTTTTCTATGTCCAGCTCAATAAATTTGGAACTGGCTAAAGTTGCTGCTCGTACACAATATCAT
The DNA here is from genome assembly GCA_900491605.1 of Calamus simplicifolius. Taxonomy (NCBI): domain Eukaryota; kingdom Viridiplantae; phylum Streptophyta; class Magnoliopsida; order Arecales; family Arecaceae; genus Calamus; species Calamus simplicifolius. Next base: position 348,406 of record UESW01004264.1, read on the forward strand.
AGAAATTTTGTTTAAAAATATTTAGTCTTCTTTTTTTTGATAAAAAACTTGTGAGGTGACACGTTGAGGACCAGGCGACTTTTTTTTTTTTTTTTCTATGGCTTCAATCAAATGCCCTACTGTCACCCTCTGCCAATAAAAATTGAACCAGACCAATGGATCAAATTAATCCAACTGAAAATCAGTGATCGATCTAATTTTATTATTAAAATTAATTTTTATATGATTCAATAAAAATTAAAAAAATTTATTGAATCAGTCGAGTTTCAATCGATCCAACTGATTTTATATTTTTTAAAATTTTTTTATTTAAATTATATTTATATTTTATTATTTTATATTATTAAATTAAAATTTAATTATAATATTATTTGATTCGATAAAATTGATTTATTTGATCGAATCGATTAACCGACATCCAGATATTAAGCCGATTTTCAAAACATCGCTCTAATCTTCGCTAACCATTGGTCTGATGCGTCACTGCTACCAACAAAACATTCCTTTCTCTTGATGAATTATAAGCCTGGCACGTGTCCTGTTCTAATCTGAATGGAATCAATGTGGACCCATCTTACACTGAGAGTAACATTGGCGGGTCCAACCACGGTGCCATCATCTATTAATATATGGCTCTTAGACTTCTAACACTCGGAATTAAAAATGGGAAGCAATAATATATGCTAGTCTTATTGGGCGGGGAATCTCTGCGTAACTGATTTACCGCATGCAATAGAGGCACACCATCCGGTTCTGACTCGTGGACTGGTAGGTAGATCGGGTTAGTGGCTCACCTCTGATAGGGAGTATAGTTGGCATGCCTTGCAGAGAATGCCAGAATCTCGCATGCTTGCTAAAACCAAGGCACGAGAAGATGGAAGGATAGATGATAGTAAACTGATTCTGAGCACGTTGGACCATGCAAGTGTAAGCAGGGCCAGTAAAAAGATGGATGTGGCTGGAGCCAAGGATGGGTCCACGAGACCCTTGACCTGATTTTATAAAGATTCTGATTTGAATGTTGAGAAGCACTAAAACTTTTCTTTGGCTTCTCCTTTACTCGATTATTGCAGCTTCATCAGTTTGACATTTGTATTTTATTGAAACTCATCTGTCAGATCCAGTCTTCAGCGTTTCCGACGAAGAGTCTCTCGGTGTTGGAATTCCTATGCTGTGGAATCCAATGGTTTTTCTAGAGGCATTCTGGCACTTTGGCGGAAGCCTTCTATCCGTGTTGATGCTTTTCATAGCCGTACTCAACAGATGCCTTAGTTATTTTGGAGGGGATTACTCCGCCTTGGTTGCTTCTTGGTATCTATGCCAGTACGAACTATAGGAAGCGCCGCTATCTATGGTCCGAGATACTCACTCTTTTAGGCCAGGGTTTTCCACTCTCATTGCTGGAGATTTTAATTGCATTGTGGATGCTCTGGAGAAGCGTGGGGGCATCGATTTGTTGATTCTCCAACTCTTGTGAGTTTCGTTCTTTTATATCCACTGTCGGGGTTGTGGATATGGGGTTTTCTGGCTCTCGGTTTACCTGGTGCAATAACCGACGGGGAACTGCTCGGGTGTGGGAGCGCCTTGATCGTGCTTTAGCCTCCCCTGGTTGGATGCATATCTTTTTCGGTGCTACTATTTCTCATTTACCTCGGATTGCGTCTGATCATTGCCCTCTTCTTATCTCTACGAAGTTATCCATTCGGCCTCGGAGGCCGTTTCGGTTTGAGCAGCTTTGGACTTCCTACTCTTCGGCCCAGGCTATTATCCGTTAGGTTTGACGGATGCCGGTTAGAGGGAGTTCTACCTACCGGCTCTCTCGCCGTCTCGATCTTGTGAAGTGTAGACTTCTAAGATGGAACAGTAGAGAGGTGGGGAATCTTATGCAGCGTATTCAAGGGGTGGAAGCTGACATTGCTTCACTTCAGGCGAGGGAGGATTGGGATGGTTGACTCTCTGAGTTAGATCTCCAGTCCCTCCGTCGGAGTTTGTCTTTGCACCATTCTTTACTTAGTCAGCAGAAGACTTATTGGCGGCATCGGTCTCGGATTCAGTGGCTCCAGAAGGGTGACTGAAATACTAGGTTCTTTCATCAGGCTACTGTGGCTCGGCGGGCTGCCAACCGGATCCGGTATATCAGTGATGAGAATGGTCATATTGTAGAGAATGATGAGACCATTCGGGAGCAGATTGTCCGTTACTTCCAGTCCCAATGGTCGGAGGTGTCTGCCAGTGGTTTCCCCATTTCCCCTGTTCCCCTGGCTGCCTGGGTTTCTGAGGATGATAATGCCATGCTGTTGAGTGAGGTCTCGGCGAGGAGATTCGATCTGCTGTTTGGGTTTTGGGCCCTGATAAGGCTCCTGGTCCTGATGGGTTTCCACCCTTCTTCTTCTGTTATTATTGGGATATTGTCGGACCGGATGTTGTTATGGCCATTCAGACCGTTTTTTCAGCTAGAGCTCTTCCTTATGATTGGCAGCGTAATTTTGTCTCTCTTATTCCTAAGCAGTCAACGGCTTCACTTCCCCAGCATTATCGGCCTATCAATCTATGTACCACCCTATACAAAGTCTATGCTCGCCTTTTGGTCACTCGGATGCAGGGAGTGATCCCCCGCCTCATATCTCTGGAACAGGGGGCTTTCATCCATGGTCGTAGCATCACTGATAATGCTCTCATTGCCCAGGAATTATGCACGACCTTCATTGGGCTACTGGCAGAAGGGCTCTTATGGCCGTTCAGCTGGACATGGAGAGAGCTTATGATAGGATCAACTGGACTTTTCTTCGGCAGATCCTTCGGGAGTTTCGCTTTGCTGATCTATTTATTGAATGGGTTATGGCATGCGTGCAGGAGCCTACCTTTTCTATTCTCATCAATGGTAGTCCATCGGATTATTTCCCATCTGCTGGGGGACTCCATCATGGTTGTCATCTTTCCCCTTTCCTATTCATTCTCTGTGCTGATGATCTGTCTCGCATTCTTGCTCAGGCTGTCGGTGCGTCTTGTTGCTACCTTATATGCTTGGCCCCTCGGCCCTCCTCTTTCTCACCTGCCCTTTGCAGACGATTGCGTTCTTCTTACCTCAGCTTCTACTCAGAATGCGGTGGTATGCTCTGCTATCCTTCAAGCTTATTGTCAAGCCTCGGTCAGCAGGTTAATCTACAGAAATCTATCCTATGTTTTAGCCCGTCGATCTCCCCTCATCGTTGGACTGCGATCTCTCAGGTGCTAGGGATCTTCTCCCACTCTGACCGTCTATCCTACCTTGGGGTCTCTATTTCGGGGCGTCGTCCCCGGCAGAGTGATTTTGAGGATCTTGATCGTTGGATTTCTGATCGTTTGAGTAGGTGGCAGGTCTCCAGCCTCTCGATGATGGGACGGATTATGTTGATTCGGTTCATCCTCATCTCGCTTCCCCTTTATTTGTTATCTAACACCCTGATTCTGGCTACCTGCCTTCGTCGGATTGAGAGACGATTTCAGGATTTTCTCTGGGGCTCGAGACAGGGAGGCCATGGTCTTCATCTCCTCTCATGGGATATTGTTTGTCTGCCTATTCGAGAGGGTGGGTTGGGGATTCAGTCTTTAGTCCTTCGCCGGGAGGCTCTGCTCGCTAGGCATGCTTCTAGATTTATGTTAGATCCTCACTGCTTTTGGAGTACTGTTATGAGAGGTAAATATGGTGTATGGTCTCCTGATTCGATATCCCGTATTCCCCGTGGGTGTTCTCCGTTATGGCAGGCAATCTGTCAGGCTGCCCCTTCTATTATGGCCTGTATTCATTGGATGATTGGGGATGGGAGATCTGTTGATGTCACTCACGATAGTTGGATAGCTGCCATTCCTCTATCCCGCTGGCCGACCTTTCTTAGTACTGCTATTGACCCCTCTATGCCAGTGTCTTCTTTGATCTGCCAGGACAGAAATGTTTGGAATATTTCCATTGTCTCTCGACTCTTTGGGACTGAGCTTGCGCAGAGGATTCTCGCCATTCCCCTGGCTCCCTCAGCTGACTCGGATACCAGACTTTGGTGGCGCTCCTGCCTATCTCGTGCTCCTACTAAGGATCCGGTTGACTGCTTTTGTACTCGGATTTCGGGGTTGGGTGATGTGGCTTGGATCTGGCGGTTACCCATCCACCCCAGGATTTGGCTCTTCTTGTGGAAGCTTCAGTGGGATCACCTTCCTACCTGTGCTCTGCTGGCAGGCTGTGTCTCCCCATTTTGCCTCTCTGCCCAATATGAGGGCTCGAGGATGAGTCGGTTGATCATGTCATCTTTACTTGCTCTCGTGCGAGGTGGAGCTGGCAACAGATGCAGTTTACCCCATGGTTGACTGTGGCGGGGCCCATCCGACTTTCTTTTTTGCACGCCATTCGATTAGCTGCACAAAGCGGATGGGGCTCTCAGGGTGCTATTTCAGCTTATCTGGCTTATCATCTTTGGCTTACCAGGAACCAGATGGTTTAAACTGATGAGGATGCTCCACCCCAGGCGATCATCAGAACGGCTACCCTTCTTGCCCAGGAGTATGGACGTTCTATTTTTGTTGTTCACTCTGTCCGACCCAATATATGGGATTCCCCTGCTGCTTCGGCAGCGCACCGTTCTACGATCTATGTATCTTGGGAACCCCCACCTCCGGGTTATGTCAAAGTGAACTTTGATGATTCTGTCTTGGATCGTATTGCCGGGTCCTCTGACAGTAAGCTTCTTGCAGCCGGTGGCCATGGCTTCCTTAATATATCGGTCCCTATGGCGAGCTTCAGTCTACATGGGCTGGTATTAATTATGCGGTTCGTCATTTGGCTTCTAGCAGATTAATTATTGAGGGAGATTCTCTCACGATTGTTCGCTGGATTCGTCGGGATGGGGATCTTCATTCCACCAACCCCCTGCTCCGTGCTATTTGGAATTCTCTCCGGACTACAGCCGAGCCTCTGATTCACCATGTTTATAGGGAAGCCAATGCTGCGGCAGATTGGGTCGCTAATGTTGCAGCTCGCCATCCTGGCCCTGAGTACTGGCTATGGACGTGGTTTATACTCGAAAGTATGGTTCTAACACAAATTGATGCTAACTGGTTTCGGATGTCAAGCGGGTACAATAGTGTTGTGAATTTCATGAGAGAAGGTTCGATGATTCAGACTATTTTTGACTAGGTTAACAAGTCTGGCTGAGTCAAACCCATCGATTCGGACAGAACGAATGGGGATGGCGTCGTAGAGGGTTATATTCCAACCGTATCAAATCTTCCTTGCCCGTGTCTGGCGCGCGTGCTCCAATTCCAGTGGTGCTACTTGTCTCGTCTCCAACCCTGTAACATGTTACAGGCCACATCAGTCCTCATCACAGTCCAAAGCTGGCCCAAGCCCAATTCTTCCTCAAAGTTATCAACATTTATAAATATCCAGCACGTAGCTACGAAATCATGCTCCCAAGTCCGTGTGATCAAACTCCGCGTGTCTAAATCACCGTCGGTTCAGCAGTTCGATTATGAGGCCACAACTCGAGGCCCATGATGATCAGTGGCCCAATATAACCGTATCCTCTCTCTTTCCCTCTCCGTGCTCGTCTCTCAAGGGCGTTCCAGCTAGCGGTGGAGCCATGGCCGCAGCTCTCCTGCTATCATCCACGCTCCTTCCAGCGAAAAGCCACAGGCTTCTCTGCCGTTCCCGCCATCTCCAACCCCCCTCCTCCACCGCTCGACCCGGTCGCAATTGTCTGAGGATCTACTCGCTCCAAGAAACCAAAGAGGGGGCGGACACATCCTCGTCGACCGAACAGATCACCGAGAAGTATGGGCTCGAGTTTGGCCTCTGGAAGGTATAAATATTTACGCACCAACGGTAAATTTTCTCCCAGATTGGAAGCAATTCATTGGCTGAAATTGCTGTTTTGATTTTTGGTGTAGATATTTAGCTCCAAGGATGGCGATAAGGGAGGAAAGGGAAAGGAGGGAGAGGGGAAGGAGAAATCGAGAGCCGATCAGGCAAAGGAGCTATTGACCAAGTATGGTGGGGCTTATCTGGCCACCTCCATCACCCTCTCTTTGATTTCTTTCTCCCTTTGCTACCTCCTGGTTAGTGCTGGAATTGATGTCCAAGCTTTGCTCAGCAAGGTATTCAACTTCTAGATAGAGCGCAAGAATAGGCGTTCCATTTCTTCTTCTTCTTGTAGTTCGGCAACGTCTCGTTCTTTGTTTAACTTACTGTGGCAGGTGGGTATTGCAACGGATGAGACTGGTGGGAAGGTGGGAGCGTTCGCACTGGCTTATGCCGCGCACAAGGCAGCGTCGCCGATCAGGTTCCCTCCGACCGTTGCCCTCACCCCAATTGTAGCCAGCTGGATTGGGAAGAAGAGAGCCAAGACGGACAACTGATTGCCGAATCCTTTGATGAAGGCCTTTTCTGTTTTGCCTTGTACTTTCTTGTCGCTTGTGTCTCTCTATATTGTCGTGGCTGGTAGAATGAACATCGGCTTCTTTATTAGTGATTTGAGTTCATGAAAGCAAACCTAGGCTTCAATCATCCATACAATAGTACCTATTCTTTAAATTGGCAGTGATTTGCATCTATTCTTTTGATGCAGCAGAGAATTCAGACAGTCTTGCTAACAATTCACAGATAAATAGACAGCCATGCATCACTGAAAAAAAAATATCATAACATGCGAAGTTGGTATGATCACCATGTACAACAGTCAATTGGTTATGTTCAATGGGTCATATGCATCATGCATCTCATGAGGATCATACAAAATTAAAGCTCAGGCTAGCAATGCAGATGGGCTACCCAAATTATATTTTTGAGAAGAGTCATATACTGAAAAAGAAAATGCCATAGCATCTGAGACATGTAAGAAATATAATAAACAACATAAATGGGAGAAATTAAACATAATTCTGACGTCTGTTTCATGTAAACCTATGGCTATGAGATCGGTTGATATGTTGGGGCATGCAAAAAAGCTTTAGAAAAAGGGTAGAGTATAATTTCACACCTGGCCCATGCAATAAGTCATGTTACTAGACTGTACATATGGACTGTAACTGTTCTTGTACGGCCACTGACAGCTTCTCTTGCAACAGCCTCTCCCGTTGAACACTAAGTTGCCCGCCCAGTATGATGATTATTCCCAGCTCAAAGTTCATTTCAGCGACATTGAGGACCTTGATGAGCATGATTGCCTCAGGAAGAATGTACCAGCCTGAGTTTCTGAATTTGACTTCATCTCACGTTTATCTCTGAGTGGAGTCTGTATTGGAAGGGGCATTCATGGCACCAGACGGCGGAGTCTCTGGTTGAGGGGTGCTCACGTTGCTTGCAATGAAGTCCTCTGGATCAAATTTGCCCATTGCATCCCACTGAACCTCAGCTGCGGTCAGAGTTTAGGAGTTAAAGATATTTGGGTCTGGGATAAACAAAGAAATGAGGATACAATAAGTAGCAAAAGAGTGAAAAGGATACATACGTGCTGTCTTCCAGATATCTGTCATGCTAACCCCAGCATCTGATAGAAGCCAGTAGTCAGCATCAGTCTGCAAAACGAAATAGAATTCTCAGAACGCACATCCTGCATAATCCTTTAATCATATCATCAGGTACCGTGCATTTCCACCCACATGCATCGTTGCTAAGGGTACAAAATGTAGAAATTGATCAGAAATCAAATATCAAGCAAAATATCAAATAGAGCAGTTCTGAGGTTGTTTTTCCTTTTTTTAGAACACCTTGAGATCGGGAAGATGAAGGAAGAGAGTCACTTGCTCCTACAAATAATGTCTTATCCAAGTCAAACTTTCTCAAAGCAGCTGCAGCTAATAGGTTTCTTGTTCTACCAGATCCATGAAATTTTCATCCCCATCATGATGCCCATGAAGAACCCCAATATAACATAAAGAAATCATTTACATTATTGCAGTTTCAGTCATTAGCAGGCTGAACATTTCAGCTAACCCTTTTTTTAAAACTAAAAATCCTAGTCGTAAAGTTAGCTAAAATAATGGAGCAGATCATAACTAGATGCCTTTTATCAAGTCCAGGGTACTCTCCATTCCATAAAGAGCCAATCCTAAAATAATGGGTTTGTTTAGGTTTATTATTGCATTCTACCCACGCATGGTATGACTTACTTACTGATGATGCTTTACTTTCCCTTCTCTGAATGATTACCAAACCATCACTAAAATTTGCTTGCAAGAAGAATGAACTTACATCAACATCTGAAGGAACAATCTTCATCATCCCACCAACAAAATCCTGTGAGGTATTTGGATCTGAACTCATTGTCTGACTGTCTTGAACATTAGATGCCATTTCCTTCCCCATTGTCTCTTCTGTGACCACTTCCACTGGGGGGTTCTGAACAGATACTGAATTTGATGCAGGTGGGAGGTTTGGGGGTGTCTCAACACCACTCATCTCCTCAAACTTCTCCTCAAATTGACTAAAAGCATTGAAAAAGAAAGAATTCAGAAACCTATGGTAGAATATATACCAACAACATGCCATCATTCAGCTTTGAATTTCAGGATTCTCCTTCACTTTTTTAGGTGGGGTGGTTAGAACTTAAAATGCCACGTGAAACAATGTTAACCATCCTCAAGTACAACTTGGAAGGGGAACATTACCTGACGAGGTAAACATCTATTGGACCCATGGTGCTTCTTAGGACAATTCTGTATCTCCTATGGGGATATTCACCAGCCTGCATGCAGAGAGAGCAAAATTTATGAGCAATTCAAAAGTACAAGTACGACATATGTAAATGGAATTTCTTTACAGTCCTTCACTAATCTCACCTCATCAGGATCTGGAACTTCCAGGGTAGTACCATGAGGGGCTTTAATTGCTATCAGGGTTTCGTTCTGCATATAAAAGAGGAAGATATCAACTGTTACTTTGGGTTCCGATAAGCAGCTAACTGCAGAGCTAACGTTCAAGTTACTGGCAGGCCAAACAGCACCACTTAAATTTCTACAAGCCAGTTAACAAATGTTAACCTGAAAGCAGGGCAGGCCCTTGATGTCATCCTCAGTCACATAAAGCCACCTAAACACAGATAAAAATAAAATTTAACTGCGAGGGATATGGAAAACTGACATGATTAGCATTTGCATTTGAATACAAATCAGCACTTACTTTGATTATTTTCATCCTCAGTAAGCTCTCTTAGTCTTTCTCGCATTTCACTACCAAGAACATAAAAGCAACAGAGAAATTGGCAAAATTTTTTTAATAATTATAATGTACCAGCTTGACCAGCAACCAACCTTATACGTTCATCTAGGCTGCGCTCCTGCAAGTTCAGGTTTTCAACTTCTGCCTGAAGGGAGAAAAATTCATAGTAACTTATATATCCTGATATTATGCAACTTTACAAATGGCCCCATGGGTTAAACATGGGCAGATTATAGAACATGGTTGTTGCTGCTAGCATGAATATGCATCTGCACACGATACCTGTAAATTTGAAACATCATCATCAAGCTCTCCTGGCCTTAAGTCATCCAATCCCCTGTCAAAAAGTTTCTTATCAAATTAATGTATTCTGAGTTCTCAGATATTTTAGCAATTTGCAAGAGAACTAACGAAGAAAATAAACATAATGATGCAAAAATAGAAAAGGTTAATTACTTCCAACGGATTCTGTTCTTAAGTTTCTTTTCTATCAGTCCAATCCCTTCAAGGACATTAGTGATATCATATATCCTTCTCTTTTGAACCTATATAATCAGAAACATTTCATTTAGTCCAGATAAAAAGGAGATAGAAGTAAATGAGTGGTTATCAGCTCACCTCCAATGTTTCTGCAGCTTTATTCAAATCAAGGATGCCATCCTGTGCATGCTTAAGTAAATTGATAAACTTTTTTGTCAGAAGCCCTAGAAAAGACAGCAGGTAATAAACTGTCAGTGGCACAAGCAAGTGAAACCTCAAATCAACTTCTCAGTTTTAAAACTGCTGAATCTTTGAAAGTTTATAATTTATAGAGACCCTGACTATCGAGTTTTTCTCCAGCATGTCAAGCATTTCATGATTTAAAAATAAAATAAAATAAAAAAGAATCTTCAGATTAACCACCATTTCAATCACCTAGAGAGCTATCATAACGGCAGGTACCAACTGGAGTGAGAGGATTGCTAGATGGGGAACCTGCAAGAACCCATAACAATACTTAATTAAAGCAGAACTCAATTACATGCAAACAAAAAGTTCTCTAAAGCAAAACTTGTCATTGTAAAACCTAATACATTTGGTTAAATAGTGTGATAATTAATGCAATTCATCACAACATACATGTAATTATACTGGAAGGTGAATTGATGAGTTTGTTCAAGGGCTCTGTGCAAAAGTATAATAATGACAAGATTGAAAACAGAAAACTCACAAGCATTGGACAAGGGGGTCTGAGGTCCAGATTTGCCATACTTTGTAACCTTGGATCTGCCATAGATCCTACCTCCTTTTCCTGATACCGGCGTGAGGAGAGGACTGGTAACTGCCTCAGCATATCCAGGGCTGGTTGTCCACTCGGTTGATTCAGCAGCATCATTGTCTTCCTGATCAGGCTTTCTCTTCAACTACATATGGAATATCATTTTATTGAGATACGATCAACAATGTTATAATAATATCTAGAGAACAGATTACAGAACTGCATCAATAAAGAAGATACAACTTTGAAACATCTTAACATATGCTAAGGACCCACCGCAGTTTAATGATGTCATGCCGCATGAAATAGGTAGGATATACTTTCAGATAGTACAATAATCCAAAAGGGAAATAAACATTCTAGAGCATTGGATTGACATTGAAACACGTGCTTGCAACATACCTGTACGCATTGGGACTCATGTCCCTGGCTCTTAAAAAGTTATTTTGAAAACTCTATAAAAAGATCCAGCTACAAATCTTCTTTTCTGGAGTTGGCACGCTTATTTACTGCATAAAATAATGCAATTTTTCATGTTGCAGGAGACCAAGCTATCTTTCATTCCATTTCTTTAAATAGCAAATGTATTCTTTCATTCCATTTCTTGAAATAGCAAACGTATTAGAACTTTTCCGAAACTGAACGTACGCTCATCTAAGCTTGAGGCAACTTTAAACTGCTTTTAGGTGCCGATTTCCAACTTGACCAACAAACTCCATGATACCATTGAAAGTGAGATGCCTCCTACCAATTTTTTTAGAATTCCAATATCAAATGGAGCTAGAACTCTCTTTTGTGAAGATGGTATCATTTTTAGCTTCCCATACAAATTATACTAAGCATAGGACTGCATGCTTCCAGCATCATTATAATCTACCTAAAAGTGAGATCAACAAAAACATAGCCACAAATCTCTCTTTTCTTCATCATATCATGAGAGTTGACAAGAAAGGATTGGATACAGAGGAAAGAAATCTTGGAAATATTACAAATGTTAAAGATGTGGTTTTATATTATGATGAAATAGTGGCATGGAAATGACATTGTTGACAAATTACATTAATATTGATTATGTTGTCACTTTATGCAATGCGATCATTCACAAAAGTTAAGGACCCAGAGTTGATAATGTTAAAAGGGGCCAGATCAACAAAATCGCCAGATCAACAAAATCTTCTCTTCGACTTGTCAAGCAAAAATCTTCCCTTCAACTTGTCAAGCAAAAGAGCTTCACCCAAGTAGGAAATGCCTTGTATCTACCAGTCAAGATCAACAGTTGGGTTTGCCTAATGATTACAAAAATGAAAGGATATTTATGAAAAGGAAGATGAACACCAAATTACACTAAAAAGGATTTGCAAACAAACAGTAGAAGACATACAAAGCAGAAATTCCAGAGATGACACGCATAAAATAGTAGAAAATGACATGAAGCATGCAACATTGCAGTAAAAATATTTAAATGAAGAAACAGCAAAATTAGCATGTGGATTGCATAAAAACAGTATCGACAAAGCAACTTAGTTTTTAAGGGGGGAAAAAGCAGTTTATTACCAAGATTCAAAGAACAATATAAGGTTATAAAGGCTGGTGTTCATTGAATAGAAAAGGATAAAGACTGTAAAAGGCCTGGAAAGATGCATAAAACCCCAAAGGAAAAAAATGACTGGTAAGGTTAATTATGCCCCACATATGATGATTATCTACTGATTGGGTTAATATATCTGTAAGTCAGCTAAAGCAAGTTGGTGAAAATTAACAATAAAACAGTTGAGAAGTATCAATAGTATGGATAAAACAGTTCAAAAGAACAATGGTGAATGCAAGAAAGCATAGAATATCTGCAAAATTATGAATATATAAGGGCAACTTTCTAAACAGTATAAGATGAGAAAACTTCAAGAAGGATGATGATGTGAAGAAATTCTGGTAATGCGAGGACCTAGTTAACAAGCTTATTCAATAAGATCTTAAAGGAAGAAAAAATGAGGAATTATTAAAATTGTTGTCATAGTAATTCAATAGGAATAAAACTTATATAAAGTACTGCACCAGTTTATACTGCATTAAATTCAAATATTATATCATGGAATTATTCAAGAGGGCAGTGGTACTTATACCAGTAACAGTATTTCCAGAGACCCATATCAACAAAAATTTGGAAGATGGAGATGCATTTCAATATCTAGAAAAAAAAAAAGAAATGTGTGAATTTTGATGAAAGGTGCAAGTTGGACCACGACTTTTCACATTTTATGAGAAGGTTAAAAATCCCGGCGATTATTTTTTACTCCTACTTCCAAATATAGTTTAAGATAGAAATTTCTAAAGATCACCAAAATCCACTAGGTAGAGATTTAGGTGTCCAAAATCTGATAGAACATGTTCTTTTTCAATGTATCAAAACAGAATATATATAATTTCAGGTGATGGTATACAACTCATGATTTGTTAAGGTGATATGGCTTCGAGCCTAATTTTTCTCTTAAAAAGGAAAGAAAATAAAACCCATGATTTGAAATTCATTGTCCACGTCCAAATCAGACAAGCCATAAGAGATCAAGAATCACCAAATCATTTTGCATCTAATGGCTAAAATATTAAAATCGGTTCGACATCAATACATCAATGATTGGATGCACTTGCAGAATGCTAAACTAGGTCATACATGATGGGCTCCCAAATCAATGAGACAAAGCATGACTTACCTACATGCATGATAGAGGATGTGGAGGTCGAGAGCAAGAAAACTAGTGCAATTTAGAGTTGTTGATGCACAGGAATTAAGCTATCAACTTAAGCATTCAAACCATCAAAACAGTAGAAAACCCAAAAGAGCGAACACATGGAAAGAATATACATTCCGCTGTTCAACACAAAATGAAATCAGTCCCTAACTTTAATTGAAATGAGTTTCACGGATATGCCAACACATCAATTTTGAAAGGAATAATTGCACCAGGAATACATGAACTTATTTAAGATTTTCAATTGAGTCCTTATACTATATTTTTTTGTCAATTGAGTATACCAACTCATAAAAGTTTTTCAATTAAGGACATTTTTAACTATCATTAATGCTAGCTTGACGGACCACATGATGGCCATCAACAATGACTTGAGTATGCTCCTTTTTTTTAATTAAGTATACTAACTTATAAAAGTTTTTAAATTGGGTACACCAGCTCATAAAATTTTTTTGATTGAGTACTAATGAATGTAGGCAAAACAATTACAACGGCTATCCCTTAATATCCTTTTGACAACTAGCTCTATGTGGGAGAGCTAGATGGCCTCTGAAAATCATACATTTATCCTATACTGAAAGGGGACAAAATTTTTTTTTTGATAGATGCATTAGTAAAACATCAAAAAGTCTACAACATAAAAAAAAGACATGTATTTGAAATATAATTTTTTCGTTAATTCATTAACTATTAATCGAATAATTGAAAAGTTACTATTCCGCTACTTAATCTTTCATGCATAAGATTTTTTTAGCATAAATAAATAATAATATTTCTCTTTTAGGTTATTGTGTATAGAACTTTATATATGTAAGTTTTTGATTAATTGGTTTATCATGCATTTACAAAAATGCTAGTTGGATTTAAATAAGTATATTTAATTAAAAACTTTTATGAATTAGTATACTCAATTGAAAAATGTTTACAAGTTAGTGCATTTAATCAGAAAAAAAAAATACAATCAAGTTCTCATTAGCGACCATCATATCGTCTGTCAAGTCATCATTGATTGCTATTAAAAATATACTTGATTGAAAAGCCCTTATGAGTTGATATACTCAATTGACAAAAAAAGATAAAGCATAAGGACTCAATTAAAAACCCTAAATAATTTCATGACTCATGGAGCAATTACCGTATTTTAAAAATAATTTCAGCTACCTAACACCCGCCCTTCTTTCCATTTCTAGCATGCGCTACTCATCCACTATTTCTTCTGCCTCTTTCTTGTACTTTTGACAAAGAGGCCTGGTATAACAAATACCTCCCTCCATCTTGGTAAGTGATTATTCCCTCTTGATCCCTTATCATCAATCTTGGTCTTCCATCTCACTTACATTTTCTAGTTTTTTGTCCTCAGCTTTTCTTATCTTTCCCACTACCCACATGCTAATCCAGGCTTTTCTTTGATAACCTTTTGACCTTTATAATTTCCTGTCAGAATTATAATCAGACGTAACTCCATTACTCCATATATAGCTGTTAAATCCATCCCACCTTAGTGCTTCTAGTTTCAACCATCTATGAATTTCTGCATGTAATCAGTGGTCAATAGAGTCAGATACATCCACAGCATTAGATAACAAAATGCCACAATATGAAAAACACAATAAAATGTACTTCAGTACTCGCATGTACCACAATGTCAAACATGATTCAGCATACATCTGGGATGATCAGCACAGTCTGCCTTGCTATCCAAAAATAGTGAATGAAGAGCCAGAGGGGCATTTAATTGAGAGAGGGTGCAGGACAAAATTTGTTTTTGGGAAATTTTTCTTAGAAAAAGGTACCAAAGAGAAGAAAAGGGATGAACTCTTGAAGATGAAAAAAGAGAGATGTGTTTGTCATGATTGGACATCATTCAACATGAAATTTTCAGTATTAATAGAAACAGATTCATTTGTTTAATTTATCTCACCAGATGTGACCTCACTAGAATCTTTATTGATATAGGAAAAGGACACAACAAGCGAACAAAAGGAAATCCATAAACAAATCTTGGCAAATTGCTAATTGGTAGATAACTATTCACGACTAGATAGAATTGACAAGGACATTATTTGAACCCTTCACAAGCACTCATGGATAATCAAAACAAGAAAAGAATTAAATGCATCAAGAATTGGAGCAACATATCAAAAATCAAATGAGTACATCTTGCAAAAGCCATAACCGTAATCAGAAAGTTTTGTTCCATCTCATCAAAATCAAGCTACTCATTGTTTACTAGAAGTCCTATGCTCAGTGAATGCAAGCTTCGTTGCTCCTTTCTCAAATTCTCATCCAATATTTTACCATCCTTGAAAATATCTAAGCTCCTCTTCTTAAAACGGATTGAAACATAATACCATATGACAAGAACAAACTTTAATAGTAAGTAGCAATTCAAATATTAGTGAGACAGGAGCCGTCTCACCGTTCATCTCATCTCAAAAGGATTCCAAAATTGGTCTCAACTATCTTATCTCATCCTATCACGATCATAATATATAATAATAATAATTTTAAATAAATCTAATTTATCATAAAAATATAATTTTTGAAGTTCAAATATGTTTAAAAATCAAATAAAATACTAAAACTTCACAGGTTTTAAAAAAAAAAGCAAGCAAAAATGGGGATGCCTAACCAGGTCGAGGACTAAGACAGAACGAGATGCAAGGCGTCTTATTTCACAAAAAAATTGGGATGCATCTATCTACGAGATTTAAAACCTTAATTGTAAGTCTCCTGTCACTTTATTGTCTATTGGTCGAGCATTCAAGCTTTACTAAATAATCCAATGAAATTATTGTTGTAACCTATCCAAATGAACCCCACTATAGTACCTAATAAATTAATTTTCCAAACTTGAAACGGAAAACAACAACATGCATAACTCTCTCAAAAAGAGAAAGAAATCAGCACATTCAAAAATGAAACAAGGAATTAAATGACAAATTGAATACAAAGAGGCATAAATTAAAGTTTAAAGCTGTTTGCATTTACAAAATCTAAAAGATATACTAAGAAGGGATCGACAAGATGCAAGAAAGTTGTAGATAAGTCTAGGGGATCCTTAGGGCTTTCCTTGCACATTATCCTCATAAAGCAGTAGACAGATGAGAAACTGTCATTCAATTGAGCATACAATCACTAATTGTTCTTACTAGTAGATCCATATCAGAAGCCCGTAACAACACCTACTGCTCTTTATGTTATTAGCATCCATTCTAAGATATTTCATAAAATTTACAATTCTTTCAAAAGAGGCCAATATCATAAATACTAACTATGTAACAACAATAGATAGACAAGTTGGAAATGAATTTCAGATCAAGCAGCATGTCAACTTTCTTTAGATAGCTCCACTGATTTCAATGATTTTAACCTTAAAGCTTTATGACAGCATTTCAAGACTCAAATGGCACAAAATAATTGATCTATCTATCACCCATTTTCTCACAAAATGACAATTTATCTCTGAACAAAGAAAATCAGAATGATCGAGTCAGTTATTCACTACTTCAATGCAACAATTGCAACGAGTAGCATCAGTGGCTTCAGTATTTGACGTTTCCAAATAAATCTGATAGCTTTAAAACAAAAAGAGCATTTCAGCTCCATCTGCAGAGCTACAGAAAACAACATGGATGCATAAAAGCAAAATATTTCAATACAACACAGTAAAAAGCTACCATACCAATTCGGCCACTCTAAAATTTCCTAATCAAACAAGACATACACAAGAAAAACAATCAATCTTAGGATGCGATGAAACCAAAAAGGGCAAAAATAGCGATCGAGGGCACTGGAAGCACGATCAGAACACGGAGACAGCGGATTTACGTGTTCCATTTCGAACATAGAAAAAACCAAAAAGCCTCCACAGGAAACTCACGGGCGTCTTAATAACTAGGGCATCGGCGACATCGTCGGCGGCGATCCGGCGGCCCTCGGCGGTGGAGAACCGGTGGTACTCATCGGGTGCGACGAACGGCGGCTTCGCCGAAGGGAACGGCAGGTGGCGCTTCAGCGGCTGGAAGATCTGCCCCGGCTGCTGCTGCGCCGACCGGTTCGCCGCCGCCCGGCCGCCAGACATCAAGCCCGCCTGAGGAAACGAAATCGGCACCGAAAACCAAGCGAAACGGACGCCGATCTCGCAGTACAACCCCGAAAGATCGGTGGCGGAGGCGAAATCCTCGGCCAAAACCCTCGAATCAGGCGTCGGCAAGCGGATCGGCAGGGATCGAGGAGCCGGGAGGCTTGTCGGCGGGAGATCGACGGCGGGAAGTCTGGCAGGGGTTAGGGTTGTGGATTTGGGATCTAGAATTCGAGGTGGGGTGGAGGCGGAGAGCAAGGGTTAAAAAAGCGGAGAGCAGAAAACGAGGGAAGGGAGGGAAACGATAGTTCGGACCATAGGATGGATATGGAGGGAAGGCGTAAGTGAAATTAAAAATAAAAAGAAAAATATAAAATAAGGCATAAATAAAAATAAGAAATTATAACAAGCTTTCCGTGTCGTTCGATATAAGAATAAGAGTTTGTATAAGCGTCAACGGTCCAAGCCACAGAGATATTTAATAACGGTTCAAAAGAAACGCCGTTAAAGTGTCATCTGAAAAAAAAAAAAAAACTAATGAGATAATTTTTTAATAATCGTAATAATAATGAAAAATAATCATAATATAGCTCCAGAGCGTACAGCAGCTAAAACTGCACTTGTTCCGCGGTTGATGTTTGGATTTAAATTTTTATAGTAACTTAAATTTCTTTACCAATTAATTAATAAAAAATATTATTTGTTTAGTTAATAAAGTATGTATACGTTTAGTGTTAAAGGTCTAAATAATTCAAACACATAACGAAGTTTTAATCATTCTAACAAAATAATAATAATAATTCTAATTAGAATAATAGTAATTCAGATAGAAATTTGTAAATATAAATTAATAACATTAATATTCTTAATAAATGAATTTATTTAGGATTATAATAACAACAATGGCCATTGTTAATTAAACATAATTTAAAATAAAGTTAAACAAAGAAAAAAATTATGTAATTGATTTTAACTAATTTAAAATTAATTTTTATTATTATTATTGCTGTTAATTATAACGGCTGTTAACTTATATTTTAATCCGATCTCTCAGGTTAAAAAAATCTTTTTAGAAAATGATAGCTCTATGATATCTTTATATATATTTATAAAGATGACAGCTCTTACAAGGTCGCGTCTGGAGCGCGTGAAGTTAGACTATATATTATTTTATTGTATATGAGACTCACAGAGAAAAGGATTTTTATTTTTATTTTAGTTTTTTTTTTCCTCTTTTATTTATGACGCTGTTTGTCTGGCCAATCAGAAAAGAGCGGTGACCTAATACCAACAGCTCGCGCTCGTTCGAATCGGCGATGCGCGCGCATTTGGGTCGTCGCCTACTCGCGATTTTTCAGAGAAACCCTAGCGGGCGAGGAGCGAGAGCCGTAGGATTTGGCGGGCGCGCTGCGAGTGGGAGGAGCGCCTTCCCAAAAAGGGGCGCAGTAACGCCTCCACGTCCCTTTGGGCGTGACGACGTGTCCTGGGTTTGGGACACGTGACCGGTGACCCCCTGTAAAGTGACCCTGGTTTGGCTGTTTCCTCCGCAACAGCCACCACGAGTCGCCTCTTCAGTGGACGGAGAGGACCGGGTACCACCCGAATACACCATGAAGTGGGACCCAGCTACCCACGGGTATATTGCTTTCCAACTTTCGGACTGCGGAGGATTATAGGCTCATGAGAGCCCTTGAAACGCTTGACTTATCAGAGAAAAAACACATTTATTGACGTCAGTTGATTGAAGCTGAAAAACAACGTCAACATTTGGATTTTTTTCTTGACTAAGGCAATCCGTGCGACACTTTTCACTTGAAAAAAAAAAAAACCTTATTAACTTGCTGATCTATCTGTCTGCCAATGAATGATCTTGCTGCTCTCATCGCCACTCTATTTCCTGCTCGATTCCCTAGTCATTCATGGCTTTCAGAAACTGAAGCAATGTATGAAAGATGGGCGAGCATCAGTTTTGTTCACGCCATGACTGGTTTCTTTGCTAACATGCATGGCCTTGATCCACTCTCTTGCCAACCTGCAAGTGGGTCTCTCTTAAACTGCGAGCCTGCATTACTGCTTAATTATCCTAGGTGCTGCTTGACTGGAAGCTAGGAAGTCATTACGTACATGTCAAAGAACACCATCCTTTAAAGAAGTTCAGAAAAATTCCAATATTATGCAATGTATGCAAGGAAAGAAGCATCATCTAATTATATTACTGCAGTAGATTGCACATTATTCCCAATGGGAAAGTTGTTGAGGATAGCAGCTGCTTCACAAATTGGCCAACACTCAGATAGATACCCTCTGAAATCGCAACCATTCTGAAAATTTTAAGTGCCCCTGTCAACAGTCATGATGCCCTGCACCCGTGCCATCACCTTTCATTCGCGGCGAGCAAAGAGGAGCATCTGAAACAGCTTTGCCGCGTCAATCTTACCCTTACCCATTACTTTTGCAGTGAAAGCAGCTCGATGTAAAACCCACACAAATATTTCTAGCCACATGTTGACGATGCAGCCTCTGAATGAACCAATATCTTGTTGCAGAGCTTGCAAACAGTTTACAGGATTCAGGCCCACCCGGAGCATCAGAGTGCACCATCGCTTGCAAATGGATTGATTAATCTTTGGACCACCTTTGAGGACAGCCAACCTAACAACTTTAGGCTACCGTTGGTGAGCAAGGATGATGAGGTACCACTCTCGTCCCTTTTCTTCAAAAGTTACCAGATGGGGCTCTCCAAGTCCTGTGCTGGATCAAGTCCTTAGGTTTCACACATTTACAAGCCGGTCAGGAAGTGAACATGGCATAATATATTAAACACACACACACACACACACAGACGGCACGCACAAAGTCAAAAGAGTAAACTCCGAAGTCCATAAAAAAAAAAGGCAAACCCAACTTCCAACAAGTCAGGCGAAGGCCATGTTCAGCACAGAGACCATTTACAGCATCCTGCAGCAAAATGTACGCGCCAAGCAGAATCATCAAAGTTCAATGCATGTCAAGATATTGGTACAAATATAAATTATAATGCAAATCTAATTTCACTAATCATGCTCTACGTTCAAAGTGATATCACTGCCTTCCCCCACAAAGTTCATAATTTTAGTCAAGGCTGTTAATTGCCATATATGAAGATACCAATTGGTCTACCGACACAAGACATCCCCATCCTATCATAACAAGTAGAAACACCAAAAGAAAAACGACATCCTACTTGACCAAGTGAGCTAGATCTGGGTCATCCATGTCCAGATCCAGCCACCCATAAAGACGCATGTACTCAATATAATGGTCAGGTGGCTTTATAGCACGCAGATTCTTGGGGTGAAACCATGAAGCCTTTGAACATCACGAGCAAGCCATCTAACAAAGGCTTGGTCCAATGGAGGCATGACCTTAACCAGGATCTCCTCGCGCTCCTGCTTTGCTGGCTTATTCCCCATGTCAAATTGAAGAATTTTGATTGTCCACTACCCGAATCTGAAAAGCAGAGGATTAAATTTGTTTGGGTTGAAGCAAAGGCACAAAGAAGGATCAGCCTCATGAGAAACTTTGCAACAGAACTTTGAGGGAAATGTATTTAGTCATTACCAAAAAAATTCAGTAACATATTAGGATGTCACATGAGATGTTAAAATAAATGGACCAAAGTATGGTGGAAAGCAATTGGGGTTTTGCTATATTTTTTTCTGGGTTGTTCAGCCCATTGAGCTATAACAACACTGCAGTATTTTACATTGCACATAAAGATGCCATTTCTAACATGCTTTTTTAGCAAAATTTCTACCATTCTGCATCATTTGCTTCGAAGCTAACCTCCCATTCACCCTTAACCATCCCCTCCCAAGTTCAATTATGCCTCTCAATTTTTTTTTGAGAATATACATAATTAACACTTTTCCGTTTTGCCCTTCAGCCATCTCTTCCCAAGAAAGAGAAATGGGGGGCAGGGGAGGTGCCCTTCAGTGATCTCTTCAGTCTTCCCAAGCTCACTTATGTCCTGCCCCATTTTTTCTAAGAACATTCATACATTTCACTCGCATGCAAGAGAGAGAGAGAGAGAGAGAGGTCCTGAAAATATTGAAAATTCCCAAGCTTTTGGCTCCACACTTCACATAAACATGATTGGTGCTACCTAATCTCATCGTCAATATATGGATGTTCAAGCCAACTTTTAACTAAAAGCAGTTTGAAGTTACAAGTCATGTGTTAACACATTGAATGAGATCAATAGCAAGAAATCATGTGTACAAATCAGCCCTAGCAACAGCTTTATTTGGCTTCCGCACACCTTAAAAGTGTCAAAAGGATTCTACCTGTCCTGCCAATTGGTCTCGGTCTGCATGCATTTGTAACTCATGCAACCGAACTTCTCCCCATATTGATCACATTTTATATGTCTGCACAAAATATCCATCATATTCAAGCAAAGGGAGTACAGTCCAGGTCTGCGCCTTTCTGTTTGTTGTTCCCATTTTAAAGCCCCTCTACTTCCAAAATCCTAACCTCCCGTGAAGGTCTTCATACCTAGCTCTTGACTGGTTTTTCATTCATGATATTATCAATAGAATGACCAAAAGGCATGCATGTTTCACTATTATCTTGATTAAGAAAACGTGAAAGGGGAAGAATAATCTATTTGAATTTGCTTTAGCATGGAAAACCTTAATACCTGGATCACTGCATATTCATTTAACATACTTAACCTCATTAACCTGTACACATCCTAATGAACCCCCTGTGTTCTTCTTTCATACATACGCCAATCTATGTTCACCTTCCTTGTCTCTAGTTGACAATATGAGAGAAAATTACCCATCAACTGATGAAAGAAATTTCTAACCAACAACAGAAAGGAATCTCTCACCTTTATTTAAGACTTCCAAACTGATTTAATATAAGGAAATCTGATAGTTACATCAACTAGAAGAAACAGAAAAACTGGATCCATGGAGGATTGTCTACCCTATTCATGACCTCCATAATGATTTGAATTTTGAATAGCATGGTCAATAACATTTATTAAATATCACCAAAGGGGCATGGCTGAACCACTATTGAGGTATAGTCTATGCCTGTCAGCACATATTGTGCCAATGGCAACATAACAAGTGGCTCGGCCTCGTGCCAGTATGTGCGAATTACTAGCGTCCCATAACACATCATACACCATGCATCTTGGAATGACACAAGTGCACAGCATGGAGCCAAACAACAAGTAGTGGAATATATCATGCTTGTTAGTCATAATCAAATCCAAATCATTCAAACCTTAAAATCTGTTCACTCAAGTTCACATGAGAATAAATTGTTCCAATAAGTGGCTTCAAACATCAATTGTAGAGTTGATCATACTTTTGATCATATAACAATTCTTTTCTTTTCAAAGGCATTCATTTTATAGTTTTGAGAAAAAAAGTCACATGATTTAGATTTCTGTTAGTCCAGACCTTCACTCAGATAAACACAATTAAGGCAGATACCCTTACTCATCTTGAAAAAGACAGCCAGCAACTCAGTTTTCCGTTACATTCTTCGTATCTATAATGTCATGACTTAATAAAACAGCAATTTGTATTGTTTAACTCCTGCATAACAAGTCAATTTTGCATTGTCTTGTGGTTTTGATTTTTGAACAGCTTTGTATTTCATTAGTCACTATGAGAATGTCATTCAATTTTAACAGCTACCTGTATGTAATGGTATCACGTCTCTCAAATTTCATCTTATTTTACTTTGTTTTCGCATCACCTTCTTGCAAGTACTCATTTCATTTACTCCTTTGTTTTCATTCATACAGCACCATCTATATCATTGAGGATTGCATCACAGTATCAATCCGTACTCTATCAGGGTCTTCCTTCTTTCATTATACCCTAAAACAAAACTCCCACAACACGTTACCATACATCCACCTTGACATTCTTGTAACGTCACTTGGACTCTCACTATTTCCCAGTAGCATCAACAAAGGCACCCTTCCATTTCATCAATCTTACAATCCGACTCTGTTCTTTGGAGCATGAGATCAGGGTTGGAACAAGATTGTAACCTCGCTTCATCTTGTCGTTCCACGCATCTCACGTTTTCAAAACCTATATTCTAAGAGTTTTCCTGGTATCGAAGCATCCGGTCATATGATACTGAATAGAATTAGCCAAAATCATAATCTTAAAAACCAAACAAAACGAAGCTTTCTAGAAGAAACAATCATAAAATTTACGAAAAGATTGATTATGATAGCAGAGGAATTTTTCCTCTTTTTTTTAATCCTTGATTTGAATAAGGCAGCCAAGGAGTCCACGAGGAAAAACTAACACTACCAAAAAAAATAAAAAAAGCGATTACAGAACCAATTTCAGAGAAGAAAAATAAAGGGAGGGTTACTGGTTAGGTTACAGAAGAAGCGCACCTAAGATGGTGGTGGCGGGTACCCCTTCCGACGATTCGCGACCAGACCGCTCGGTTTCCGCGGGCACATGGGATATGGTGTTGTGGGGATAACAGCGTTCGGATGCGCCGCGGGTACAGGTTAGTCGCGCTTTCTCTGCCCGCTGGTCCATCCTCACGGTCGCTCACCCGATGGTTTCGAGGGCGAGAAACTTCTGGACTTCTCCCGAATTTGTCTGTGATCTCAGGCATGATGACCCGAGCGAAGCAGCTGGGGCCTGCTGCTCTGCGGTAACAGAGTAACCACGTCGCAGGGTGACGAGAGCCGGTCGAGCGCAGCAAACCGGGTTTGAGCTTTCGACCCGGAACTTTTTTTTTTTTCCGAATATTCGACTCGGCACAACCATGATTTCCTGATTAGGATTAGGCCTACTTAACAAAGAGCTTTTAAAAAGTTTTTGACAATTATATTTTATAAAGTACGATTAATCTTTAACGTTTTTCAATAATTAAATTTAAAAAATTAATTTTAACATAAAAATAATAAAAGAGATTATATGATACTTTTAACTATCTAAATATTAAAAACATTATTATAAATTATTATAATGATGTTATAATATAATAAGATCACATTATAATAATATTAAATATATTGCATAAGAAAATATAATATTATTCTTATGTAACAATGCTTATAATATAAAACTATTATGATGTATTATTTTATTATTACTTAATGATTATATTATATTATATTATTAAAATTATTTAATAATATAATATCATAATATTGCAATGTAATATTATAGTAACATTACAAAATTATAGTGTTATATAATATAATAATATCATACTTATGTATTACATTATAATGTTTTATAATATAATTATAATTATTATATTGTATTATTATAAAAGATGGATTTGATTGTATTCGAATATTACTAAAAATCTGATCACCTTCTTTACCATTGGATTCATACGAATTCTAAACCAGGATAGCAATTTTTTTCATTTGATCGTTTATTTGATCGATGCCATTTCTAAGTGATTGAAAAAAATTTGGTCTAAACGGCTTAAACAGCAAAGAACGGTATCCTATACCTCGTTCCCGTTTATCCGATCCCATCTTCGTTAGCTTTAATATAATATATTTAAATTATATATATTAAAATTTTAAAAATTTAAAAATAAATAAAATATATATTAAAAATATAGTAAAATACTGTCGTTATCCCAATTCAAATATGTTATAAACGGTTTCTCAATATTTATCAAGCGAAACATTTGAAAAAGCTTCGAATTGCAGTTTCTCTGATAGAATCCTTTGCTATTTTTAATGAAGTTAAAAGGTACTTTTAAAAATTTTATTATATACATACAATTACTTAAAATGCTTTTGAAACTTTAAAAATATTTTTGGATCGTTTAAAAGCTGAGACAAACAAGCCTTCAGTGTGCCTATCATAATAAGTACGCCAATTCATGCAAAAAAAACAACTGAAATATACTTTGATCCTCAAACTTTCAATTATTATTTTTAGTTCTCAAGCTTTAGAAATATTATATTCTTAATATCTCGTTACATGAATCAATTAAAATTTATAAAATAATTATTATGCTATCCTAACATAAATGCATGAATTAATTATCATGATAACATTTCAATTATTGCATCAATTTAGATTGAGCGGAATATCAAAAATGCAATATTCTTAACGGGAGACTGAAATGTAATTAAGTAAAATTTTGAGAATCAAAAGTATATTTTTGTTTAAATAAATTATTTTTGGAATAAAATCATAACTTGCCTATTTTTTATCAAGAAATTGGTCAGCCAAACATCTAACATTTCCATAAACACAGCGGCACACCTTGGACGTGAAATTTTACTTTAACGTATGAGAATATATTTTATATTACAGTAATTGTACAATTTTTGAAATCAAATATGGCTTACGCTCACTCCCAAATCATTGGATTTACAAAGGGTTAAAACCTTGCGTAGCTTGAACTTCCACTGTTTGATTACTTAAAGAGATAATATTTTGACAATAACGAATGAAAATGAATAATTATATTTCTTTATAACATATTTATTTTACTAGAATAAGTCTTATGGTTTAAACAATGAATCGATCTATAGAGTTAAATCATATAACACATGAAGAGTGATTAGCCAAAAAAATAACATAAATTGATATCTAGGTTGGTTTTGGATCCTTATTCCATGTATATCATTCATATTTACTCATGGGGCCAGTTGACCCTATAGGCTATAATGACTGCGTCTGGGTTTGGCCTCAGCAAGTTGGCCCATCCTTAATGGCCTCTTCCAGCTAGCCCATCCTCGATGGCCTCAGCTCCCAACAATTCCTAGGTGGCCTATCCTCGACGGCCTCTTCCAGCTGGCCCATCCTAGACGGCCTCAGCTCCCAGCAATTCCTAGATGGCCCATTCTCAATGGCCTCTTCCAGCCAGCCCATCCTCGATGGCCTCAGCTCCCAACCTGACGGCATGAGGCAGCAATCAGTTCCAGACCCGATTTCGCCATGGCTCCTTCCCAAATCCGACTTCCAGTTTTATCGCGACAGCCTCCTAAGCTCCTTGGTTTCGTCCCGCCCCCGGCTCGTTACTCCAACACTTGACCACAACGGTTTCATCTAGGAAGCCTTCAACTCCCAACCTATCTCGATCGCCTCCGAAACCCAGCAACCCAGCTCCCATGGCCGGCTGTCCTCTGCTCCATAAATGGCCCCGACAAAGTTGTTCCTAGTTCAACCCGGACTCCGTTCCGATGGTCTCTGCGCCTCCCACGCTCTCCTCTCCTCTTCGTCCCGCCTTCCGGTTTCCCTTCCTCCAGCGCCAAAGCCAGCACCGGCCCCAACTCTGTCCTTGAGAACTTTGTCTTGCCTCTGGCTCCTTCCTTCGCTCCTTTGAAGAAAGGCTCAAGAGAGGAGGATGAGGTGGATCCGTAGGCAGAGGTACAGTACCTAGAGGCTGGGAAGTAGGGGTGCAACTTGGGCCGAGTTCAACCCAAACCTGACCCATCGAACCCGATTTACAGCAGTGTTTAAACTTATATTTTTTCAACCCGAACACGAAAGACCTGGGTTTAATCTGGTCCGATTTGTAATTGATCCGGGTTCGGGTTGACCACAATCCGAACCTGAGATAATATGAACCCGAAGGTTACCCGAATGAAGGGTAGCTTATCCGCACTAGGTTTTTGGGAGCATTGAGGGTGCCAGTCGGGTTGGACGAGATGGTTAACTTGAGGGTGAGGAGGGCAAAGCCGTCGGTCACAAACGAGGAAAAGAAGGACAAGCATAAAGACGAACCATCCGCACATTTCGTTTCACTTCCCGTATCCTTCTTACAACACCTCCTCCTCTTATTTATTTTAGGTAATACTTTTTTTTAATACAATGTTAAAGCCTCGAGTCCAGCTTATGCGTTCGGTAAGAAATTTTGTTTTCTTGTCTTTGAAATCCATAATTAAGTATTTATTTACTTTAAAAAAAAAATTTTTTTCTTCATCAACTCGAATTTTGATCTGAAACTTAATTTAAATTAATTTTTAAAATAAAATTAAAATTAAAATTTTATAAATAAAATTAAGATTAAAATTAGGATTAATTTTATAAATAAAATTAAAAGTAAAATTAAGAAAAACACGAGTTCTATATAAGCCCGAATTGCACCTCTACGGAAGTGTTAGCAAGGGGCAAATAGACTTATGCCCCCAGGCTTATCCTGGACAAGCGGAAGCGCGACTAAGGAACGGAGGGAGCCGAGCCGTGGATCCAATGTACGTGGAAACATCCGCTAATTGCAGCCTGGCACCTCCTTTTGCTGATCCCATTGGAGGACTTGGCACCTACGTGAAGATGTCCAAACCCACCCCTCCCCCCCCCCCCCTTTTTATTGATTCCATTTGAGGGCTCGGCACCCCACACTAAATTGGAGATCGGGCTGAAGTGGGGAGGAGACATTGTCGACCCACATGTCAGAGGACGTGGGCTTGGGTGAGAAAGGCACTCTCAAGTGGTCTACGGGTACGAAGGTATGGACGACAGCTGGCCGATTCAAGGAGAAGCTCACGAAGATCAAAGCTAGGATTCTGGCCAAGGACTCAACCCTAATGCATCGGAAGGGACCAGATATTGCTACATACCTCACTGTATCATGGTGATCGTTCATGCCCTGCAGCATGTTACAACTATTTAAATTAAGCAGCATTCATCAATCAGTTATGATAATCTATTCTGATGGAACTTGACATACAGCTCTGACATGCCATTAAGAAATAAGTTTCATCATTGCTATCATCATCATAAATGCTCTGATAAATGATAGCACTCAAGTCTTACATACATCAGTTCTAACATTCTATATAGAAAAGTTATAATTCATCAGGAGACTCCAAGCTTCTTAAGCAAGCCACACAGAGTCCAAAGATAAATAAAATGGATAAGAGAAACCCCCAACCAAGTAACCACAACAACACACAACACTCCAAAACGCTCATTCTGGCTCATAAAGAGCTCTTCTCTAAGCATTTTGCTCTCTCTTTTGAGCTTTCTTAAGTTTACGTGCCCAGAGCATTGACTTGAGCATTGGAGGATCCCTGCCGGAATCTATGGTTATTGGGACTTTTTGCAGGCTCTGAATCATGAGAAACTAGCCGAAGAATCCTTGGTACGCCAAAGAAAGTGATCGAACGCTTGCCGACGTTCGAGGAGGATGATCTGAACTAGCAGCATCATTTATCATCCAACATTTTTTCCTTTATTATAAGACAAACATTATAGATATAATGCAAAAACGAGATATACAACTTTCTTTATTCAAATAAATATATCTAGTTATCTTACAAACTATTTTTTGTTGTATTTTAAATTATTATGCTTTTTAATGCATCATATACCTACATGTGTTTATATATATAATTTATATCTACATATATATATATATATATAGACACATGCATATCCTTGTATGTCATGGTAAGCCATGTAAATACATAGCTGTTGACACCGAGTCACCTTCCTTGAACGCCAAAGAAACAGAGGTCTTCCTCGCCGGACTCCTGTAAGAAAAGTCTCCAGAGACCGGATGTTCCGGTGGGACCCTCCGACGCTCAAGTCAGTCACTCAGAAATATACAAGAGTTAGCTAGCAGAAGAAAGCTAGAGAGTTAGGGTTCAGAATCCTTCCCTCCTCGCAAGTGTGGGCTTTTATACCTGTTCAAAGATCTCCCCCTTTTCATGCTTCTAGAAGGTTACCGATTTCAAGATATCCCCATCCGATAATGGACAAAAAGGAGGAGCTGATAGTGACGGGCCGTATCGTTACTATGCGCCAGAGGTGTCCTGCTTGATTTGCCACCCGCCAGTATGGCCTTACAAGTGTCGGGCGGCCGCAATTGCTTCAGGTGACGTCATTAAGAGGTATGGCCACATGCAGCCGCAGGCGAGTGATGTGTCGTACGCCGTAACAGGGTATGGCCATACGTAGTCGCAGGCGAGTGGTGGGCCACACGCCGTAACGGGGTATGGCCACACATTGTTATGGATGCGTGGTGGACCATACGCCTTAATGAGGCATGGCGACGGACCGTAGCAGGCGAGTAGTGGGCTATGTGGGCATGCCAGGTGGCCCGTTGCTATAAGCTACTAGTCCCAAGGGTCAGACTATGACGGATGCCCAAGGCCGAGGCTAAAGCTCGAGGTTGAAGGAGGCTGAAGTGGGCCTCGAAGGTTGAATGGTGCCTCAGAGGCCGAAGCGGGCCTCGGAGGTTGAATGGTGCCTCGGAGGCCGAAGCAGGACGCCGTCAGTTTCCTTTACCGTTAACCCTGACGGTGCTGGATCAGCCATATCAGATGCCCCCTCGCCCCTGAGATGGAGTGGGTCCACCCTGGCGAAGCGAAAGGGGTGACACCTCCCTGTGGCTGATCCCTGTCTGCTGCCAACTACTCCCGGACACGTGTCTCTGGATGCTGCGATAACTTAGCGCGGGCGACTTAGGGGATGTGAAGGGGCAGTCGCTACTGTCCGTCCGATCTGCCGCGATCGCCCTCGAGGCAGGGTTATCCTTTTGAAATTTGTGAAAAGCGACCACCATCATTGCCATCATGGCGCTGACGTCAGCGGTGTCCCATCATTGGCCGGAGGCGGTTTGTTCCACGCGCCGGATGCCTGCCGATGCGACCTAGCCTATAGTGGGAGTCCGCGTGGCTAGCAAATCGAGGCGGGACGATTTGAAACTTGACAAAACCTGGGCGAAGGCTGAATACTCGCTACTTTGCTTCAGTTATCTTCTTCCTCTGGTCCTCTGCTCCCTCTGCAACCTGAGAATCGCCCCCCGCCATTTCTTTCTCCAGGTTAGTCTTCTGTCCTCCCCAATATTTCCTTCTTCTTTCCCAAACTTTTGTCATGGCCTTCTCGCCATCTTGGACTTCTTCTGCTCCCTCCAACAACCATATTTCTCCCTCGAGGCTTTGTGCCTCTCCATCTCCCTCTTCTTCATGGTCCTCCAATCCGAAGGACCGTCTTCCTTTGTCCCAACGACTGGTTGCTGCCAGAGCTCCTGCAAGGGGACGCTCGGCGGCGACCGGTTGGGCCCTAGCGAGGAGGCGCCAGGCAGTGGCCGGCACCTCCACGAGGGCGGGGGCGGAATCTCCGACGGAGACCGCCTCCATAGTAACGGGCCAAGACTTAGCAAAGATTAGGGCCCATTATCAAGTACCCCGAGACGTCGGGCTCTTCCTTCCGACCCCGATGATAGGGTGGTCTCCTCCCGGCCCGGCTGAGTGGCCATTTACGAAATATCCCTTAGGTTAGGGCTTCGTCTACCCTTTCACCCCTTTTTCATCAACCTTTTAGACTATTACTCCTTAACTCCTACTCAGCTGGTCCCGAACTCCCTTCGGACCATTTGTGCCTTTCTTATCCTTTGTTACCACCTCCAATCACCCCCCGACTCTCCCTCTTTCGTCGCTTTTACACCCTTAGGCAGCAGAGGGGTTGGTGGCTATTCCAGCCCCGACCCGGTCACGTCCTCAAGTTACTTCTCCCTTCCTCGGTCAAGGGATGGAAATCCCATTTCTTTTTTGTTGACCTTGATCAAGTCAAGTCCCGGTGGGGGGATCCCGACCTCCGACCCAACATGAACTCCATCATCCTCCCAGGAGATCAAAAACCGCTGGGGCAACTGTTGACTGCCGACATCCCCAGATACAACTTGCTTCTGTCGGAGCACAACCTCCGGTTGGTAGGCCTCACCATATAGAGCGGTGAGTAATATACGCCCCAGCACTTAGCCAAATTGCTCTTTCCTCCTCCTTATTCTCTCTTCTTTTTTTTTTTTTTTTACTGACTCCGACTGATGTTGTGCAGCAATGAAGCCTCCGACCGCCATGGTCAGGAAGGCCGCGGTCAAGAGGATGAGGGCTCGGGACAGCCCGAGAGAGGGGCAGCAGGCGCCGGCCCCGAAGTGTCTTACTGTGCGGGTGTCTCCACCGACCGAGTAGCGTGAGTCTCCAGACTCTCCACCAGTCCTGGAGGTGGATCTGACGACTGATACCCTGCCAAAAGGGGCGAGGGCTGAAGGGGCGACGACGGAGGAGCTGGCGATGGTGGAGCCGGTGACGATGGAGCCCCAGGCTCCCCACA
This sequence comes from Calamus simplicifolius, assembly GCA_900491605.1. Classification (NCBI taxonomy): domain Eukaryota; kingdom Viridiplantae; phylum Streptophyta; class Magnoliopsida; order Arecales; family Arecaceae; genus Calamus; species Calamus simplicifolius. The sequence goes on from UESW01004264.1 coordinate 379,757, forward strand.
AACCAACCTCGGCCGAATCAGACAGGAGTTGGGGGAAGGGCCATCAGGGGCGGCGAGTCCACCCCCGAACAGATACCGATGAGAAGCTTATCGCGTGCCGAGCCGGAGCACGTTGAAAACGCCGAGGGGAGCAGGGCTGGGCCGACCCCTCGCGGGTTCTCCTTAATAAACGATGGGCGCCAGGCTGAACAACTCATGTCCCATGTCGTTCAGTCCGACATTCAGGAGGAGCTCCAAATCTGGGAGCGAATGGGTTCTTCTGGGAGGTCTTCTCAGCCCTCGTCCGAGTAAGTAGCTTTTCCTTTGCCCTTGATTTAGAGCTCTTAAACAATTTGCATAGCTGACACCTTGAGCGCAGGTGATCAACTCCTTTGTGCTCGCTCAGAGGCCATCGGCGAGGGGAAGCTCTCACCCACCAAGTCCAACAGGATGCCGATGACGCCTAGGCCCGGGCCGAGGCTGCGGAGAAGGCCTTGGAATTGGTGAGGGCCGAGTGCACCGGCAAAATAAAGGAGGTTGAGAGTAGAGCCGAGACCGAGGCCAACCGACTGCGGGTGGCGCTCAACCAGCTCACAGAGGCCGAGGGCACGATTGAGGCCCGAAACCTTCATATAGCCGACTTGAACTCAGCCATTCAGGCGGTCGAGGATCGGGCGAAGCGGGCTGAGGAAGAGGTAAAACTAAGGAGGTTGAGAGGGCGGCGATAGCCTCTCTGGCTGCGGAGAGGGAGGCCCGAGCCGCTGAGGTGGAGGCAGCCACCGAGGCCAGGGTTGCCGTGGCCGTGGAGGAGTTCAAGGAATCAGAGCACTTCACCCACGAGCTGGTTGAAGCTAATGCGGATTTCTACCTCCAGGGGTTTGACGATGCCAAGGAGAAAGTTGCCCGAGTTTTGAACCTCCCCCAGGTCATGGACATCGAGCCGACCAAGAGTCTGATGAGGCCTCGGATGGCGATCCCGCGGTCGGACCTTGATTTTGTTCTTTTACTTTACTTTTTTTTGTATCAAGTCTGACTCGGTCGGCATTTTGTAAACACTTCATTAATGAAACTATTTTTATTCAATAATGTCTCATTTCCGAGCCCTTGGGTTGCCGACGTGGGACCCCTAGGGGCTTCATCGGCACCGAGGGGTAGCTTTCCCCACTCACAAGCAACTTAGCCATGTAGGACTGAACCTCTGGGAGCGCCAAGGTCGAGACTGGGGCCGCATCTGCCCCAAGGATTTGGACCTCCGGGGACTGATGGAACATCAGCCTCGGAGTGCCAAGGGGACAATGGGCTCTTTAAATCCGATGATACATCGGGTCTTTGCTGCCAATGGTACATTGGGCTTTTTGTTGAGAGCCGATGGTACATCGGTTTGCCAGCGGTACACTGGGCTTTCCATGCCGAGCTAGCCTCGGGCTTTTTCAATCCGATGGTACATCGGTCTTCGATGCCAATGGTACATTGGGTTTTTTTGAATCCGATGGTACATCTGGTCTTTATTGCTAATGGTACATTGGGCTTTTGTTTAAAGCCAATGGTATATCGGTCTGCCAGTGGTACTGAGCTTTTCATGCCGAGCTGGCCTTGGGCTTTTTGAATCCGATGGTACATCGGGTCTTCGATGCCAATGGTACATTGGGCTTTTTATTGAGAGCTGATGGTACATCGGTCTGCCAGTGGTACACTGAGCTTTTCATGCCGAGTTGGCCTCGGGCTTTTTGAATCCGATGGTACATCGGGTCTTCATTGCCAATGATACATTGGGCTTTTTGAATCCGATGGTACATTGGGTCTTTGATGCCAATGGTACATTGGGCTTTTTGTTGAGAGCCGATGGTACATCGGTCTACCAGTAGTACACTGGGCTTTTCATGCCGAGCTAGCCTCGGGCTTTTTGAATCTAATGGTACATCGGGTCTTCGATGCCAATGGTACATTGGGCTTTTTATTGAAAACTGATGGTACATCAGTCTGCTAGTGGTACACTGGGCTTTTCATGCCGAGCTGGCCTTGGGCTTTTTTGAATCCGATGGTACATCGGGTCTTCATTGCCAATGGTACATTGAGCTTTTTGAATCCGATGGTACATCGGGTATTCGATGCCAATGGTATATTGGGCTTTTTGAATCATATGGTACATTGGGCCTTCAATGCTAATGGTACATTGGGCTTTTTGAATCCAATGGTACATCGGGTCTTCAATGCCAATGGTACATTGGGCTTTTTATGGAGGAGCTGAGATGCTTAAACTCTTGTTTTATTAATTTCAAGTGCAGGGCAAGGGCCCCAAAAGAATACAGGCATGAAATTTTATGTAAAGAAAGGGTACGCTACTGATAATACCGACGGAGGTTGTCGGAGTTCCACGTCCGCGGGAGCGGCTTTCCATCCAGTTCTTCTATTTTGTACGCTCCATGGCGGAGCGCCTCGGTGATTCGGTATGGCCCTTCCCAGTTCGGTGCTAGTTTGCCTTCTTCTGTCAGTTTTGAGACTTCGGCCCACCGAAGGACTAGATCTCCCGGCAAGAAGGTTCTAGGGCGAACGTGAGCATTGTAATACCTGGCCGTCCGCTGTCGATAGGCTGCCATCCAAAGTCACTCCCGGTCCCGCACCTCCTCCACCAGGTCGAGGTTGGCCCGCAACTGGCTCGGGTTATTTTCCTCGCTATAGGCTTTTACTCTGGGGCTCAGGGCACCGATCTCCACAGGAATGACGGCCTCAGATCCGAAGATGAGGCTGAAGGGGGTCTCTTCGGTGGGGACTCGTGGCATTGTGTTGTAGGCCCATAGCACGTTGGGAAGCTCCTCCACCCAGCGCCCTTTGTAGTCATCAAGCCGGGCTCTTAGTCTTGGAGGATAATGCGGTTGGTCACCTCGGCCGCACCATTGGTCTGAGGGTGGCCTACCGAGGTGAATCGCTAAAGGATGCACAGCTCGACACAGAATCCTCGGAAGGATGCGTTGTCGAACTGCCGCCATTATCGGTGACCAGGGTATGTGGGAGCCTGAACCAGCATATTATAGACTTTCAAAAGAAGGACCTCACTTACTCTCAGTGATCTTAGCAAGTGCCTCAGCCTCATCCATTTGGTGAAGTGGTCGACAGCCACCAGTAGGACCTTGCGCTGACCAGAGGCTGGAGGGAACGGCCCCAAGATGTCCATACCCCACTGGGTGAAAGGCCAAGGTGCCGCCAGGGGGGTCAGCTGAGACATCGGCTGCCGCTGATGTTGGCATGGCGCTGGCAGCTATCACACTTCTTGACAAGCTCGGCCGTGTCTTCCCTCATGGTCAGCCAATAATACCCCTGCCGTAGGGCTTGTATGCTAGGGCTCTGCCCCCCAGATGACTCTTGCATATGCCTTCATGGATTTCTCGTAGGATGTAATCAGATTCAATAGGCCCGACGCACTTGAGGACCGGGTATAGAACGATCTTCGGTAGAGCTTCCCGTCCATCATCAGGAACCTCGGGGCCCATCGCCTGAGCAGTCTGGCCTCAGCCGGGTCTTCAGGGAGGGTGCCATCGGTTAAGTATCAGATGTAGGCATCCATCCATAAGGGCTCCTGCTCGACCGGCAATGCTTCCTCTACTGTCACTTCAATGCTTAGGACTTGCAGATGCTCCACGTATCCTTTCCAAGGTCCCATCGATCGAAGTGGCCAAGCGGGACAACGCATCAGCCCTGACATTTTCCGCCTGGGGAATGTAGCTAACGTGGAAATATGCAAATCGAGAGGCTTGAGACTGCACTTTACTCAGGTAGCGGGACATGGTCAGGTCTCTAGCCTCGTACTCCCCAGCGACCTGTCCGAAGACAAGCTAGAGTCCGTGAAGGCCCTCAGACGCTCTGCACCGATCTCCTTGGCTAGCTTCATCCCTACCAGCAAGGCTTCATAGTCCGCTTGGTTGTTGGTGGCTGGGAACAAAAACCGGAGGGCATACTCTACCACCTCTCCCTCGGGACTCGCAAGAATAAGTCTAGCTCCACTCCCTTAAGAATTTACTGCTCCATCCATATGAAGGATCCGGTCTTCTTTCTCCACCCTCTTGGCCGTAGGGGACTCCATGTGCACCTCCGAGTGCAACTCCTCCGGATGCTCCTCTGCCCAAGTGCACTCAACCAGAAAGTCGGCTAACACCTGGGACTTCATTGCAGGCCTTGGCCGAATGGATAAATCAAACTCCCCTAACTTGATGGCCCATTTGGCCAGCCGAACGAAAGTGTCAAGACAGGACAGAATAGTCCGAAGTGGTTGGTCTGTGAGCACTATGATCGGATGAGCTGGAAGTAGGGTCGGAATGAGACCACCAGGATGAAGATGATCTTCTCAGTCTTAGAGTATCTCATCTCGGTGCCGTGAAGCACTTTACTGGTGTAGTAGACCAGCTTTTGCACCCCGTCAGCATCCATGCGGACAAGCATGGAGCTGACAGCCTTAGGGGAAGCTGTAGATACAAAAAGAGTTTCTCCCCGCTCCTCGGCTTAGATAGTGGAGGAGTAGATAGAAATTTATTCAGCTCCTCAAAAGCTTCCTGACACTCTTCGTCCACTCGAAGCTGTTGACCTTGCACAGCATCTTAAAGAAGGGCACACACGCTCTGCCGAGCTTGACATGAAGCGGCTCAGGGCTGCCACCCTTCATGTCAGACGCTGCACCTCCTTCTTATTAGCTGGGGCCTCATATCCAAGATGGCTCGGATTTTGTTTGGGTTGGCTTCAATTCCTCGCTGCGTCACCATGAAGCCTAGGAACTTGCCCGTTGCAACCCCGAAGGCGCACTTGCGGGGGTTCAGCCTCATTCGGTACCAGTGCAGATTGGCGAAGGTCTCCGCAAGGTCGGCAACATGGTCCGAGGCATGGGTGCTCTTGGTTAGCATGTCGTCCACGTACACCTCCATGTTGCACCCGATCTGGTCTCGAAGACCTTGTTCATTAACCTCTGGTAAGTGGCCCCTACATTCTTCAACCCGAACGACATCACCTTGTAGCAGTATATCCCCTTCTCGGTGGCAAAGGAGGTCGCCTCTTCATCAGCCGAGTTATCCTGATCTGGTTGTACCCCGAGAATGCATCCATGAAGCTGAGGGTCTCATGGCCGGACGTAGCATCTACCAGCTGATCGATCCAAGGCAACGGGAAGCTGTCCTTGGGGCATGCCTTGTTGAGGTCGGTGAAGTCCACGCACATCCTCCAACTCCCACTGGCCTTGCGGACCATTACAACATTCGCCAGCCAATCAGGGTAGTGCACCTCGCGAATGTGTCCGGCCATCGTCAACTTGCACACTTCTTCATCTATGGCTTTCTATCTGTCTGGAGCTAAGCTCCTCTTCTTCTGCCGAACAGGTCAGCACTCCAGCTTGATATTGAGTTGGTGGGTAATCATTTCCTCGAATACCTGGCATGTCGGATACCAATCAGGTGAAGATATCGGCATTGGCTCGCAGGAAAGCAAGGAGCTGGTGTGAGCCTCCTCCGGAAGTAGAGCCCCTATTTGAATGGTCTGCGCCGGGTCCTCCCCTAGGGGGAAGGACAGCAGATGCTCGGCCGGCTCTTCCCCCTCTCTAAGTCTCGGGGGTCCAACGCTTCTGGTGCAGGTTTGGGCATTACCCCCTGAGGGCTAGGGGCCATGTGGCAGCACAGTGGCGGTGGGTTCTGCTCCCCGCGCATCTCCCTGACCCCTTTGCTGGTTGGGAATCTCACTAGGAGCCTTTTGGTGGAGATTACGACATCTAAGAGGTTAAGTCTGGGCCTTTCGAGTATGCCGTTGTAGGTGAGAGGCACCCGGACCACCAGGAAGCTCCTGAAAATTGTGCTTTGATGCGGGGCCGTGCCAGCCATGACAGGAAGAGTGATCTCCCCCTCGACCTTCATGAATCTCCAGTGAACCCCATCAGAGGAGTGGTAACAGGCCGAAGTAGGTCGGGTGACAGGTTCATGCGAACAAAAGCATCATAATTCAAAACATCCATCGAGCTCCCACTATCAACCAAAATTCTTTTTACAGGGTGCTTAGCTATCGTCATAGACACAACAACGCTATCATCATTTTTATTGACCATCCCCTCTAGGTCCCTTTTAGAAAAAGGGATTACATAATCTAACTCTCCCTCCCCCCTTGGCCTCTTGGGTGGGCCTCCTGCCCTCCAAGAAATCATCGTCACCATCTTCTCGGTTGGAGCATTGTCGATCATCGGGGCGGCGACGTTGATGGGCCAGGAGCTCCGGGTTGTTCCTCTGAACGAACTTCCCCAGGTGGCCACGCTGGATAAGGTCCTCTATTGCCTTCTTCAGCTAGCGACAGTCGTCGATGCATGGCCATGGTCCCGGTGGTAGCGGTAGTAGAGGCTCTTGTTGCGGGGGATTTTCGGATTCATTGGAGGAGGGCGCTGAAGATAGGGTTCGCCCTCGATCTCGAGTAGGATGTGCATATTCGGGGTGAGTAGAGGAGTGTAGGGCCCGTCTCTTGGTGCAGGAGCTCGGGGACGGTTGTCTGGTCGGCGAGGAGGCTCATGCCTTCTAGGTCGAACTTCAGCAGACTCTGGACGAGCCGGCTTCTTGGTGGTGCTTCCGCTAGCCTCGCGCCGAGAGGAGTCAGCCTCGTCATCGCGGATGTACTTCTGGGCCGGCTCAGGAGCTTGGCGTAGGAGCCGGCGGCTTCTTATCGAGGGAGTACGCGAAGCGGGAGGGGCGGAGCCCTTGCTTTAAGGCCAAGGTGGCCATCAAATCCTTGAGGTTGTAGACCTCCAGGGCTGCTTCTTAAACCGAGCGACGTAGTCCTGCAGGGATTTGCTACTCTTCTGCTAGATGGAGAAGAGGCTGTTTGACACCCTTGGAATCTTCTGACAGGCGTCAAAATGGGCTAGGAAGGCCCTCTCCAGCTGGCGGAAGGAGTCGATACTTCGCGGCAGCAGGCGGGAGTACCAAGCTCGAGCAGCTTTCTTCAAAGTGGCAGGGAAGGCGATGCATAGAAGCGAATCGGTTGCCCCCTGGACCTGCATGAGGACCTTGTAACTTTCTAAATGGTCCAGGGGTTCTATGGTCCCGTCATACGGGTCCAGCTGAGAAAGGCGGAACTGAGTTGAGATCGGCTCCTCCATGATCCAGCGGGACAGCGGTGGCCGGCTGTCGTAGTCCGCCTCTGGTGGGTTGGTGATCCGGTGGCTGAGCTCTTCCAATCACTGATTGTACTCGTCGAGCCGATGCTCAGCTCGGCAGGCTATTCTGTCGTCGAAGGACCCCTCCCTCGAGGAATCTGAGGAGGGGAAGAGTGGCGGCGATGCTGACGAAGGCGCTCCGCCTCCTTCCCATGCCGCCGCTTGGGAGATGCACTAACGCAGCGAGAGGGTGACCGGGGCCTTTTGGAGGCTTCGTGGCGGTGAGGCTTGGGTGAAGCGCGGTGGTGGCAAGCTTCTCGGGCAGGAGACCTCCTCCGAAAGGGTATTAGCTAGGCTGGATGACTCCGAGCACCGACGAGAGAGGCTCCGGTTGCTGCGCAGCCACCACTTGATGCTGTAGGCCTTGGACCACCATTGCCAAAGATTGGACTTGTGCGGCGAGGGCGGCAAGCCAGTCTTCTTGAAGCTACTGTGGTGGTGGTGGTCCAGGAGCGTCGGCTAGGGGAGCTAAGGGGCCAACCGCTAGCGGATCAGCCCCTTGATGCTGCCCCCCAGGACGACTGGTGGAGACCTCTCGCGTATGAGTCGTCACTATTGCTTGAGAGCTCAGGGAAAAAGAAGTTGTCGCTGACAGGTTCGAAGATTTTCTCTTCTCCGCTCCTTCCTGGAGTGCTAATCTGTTGATGTCGAGTCACCTTCCTTGAACACCAGGGAAACGGAGGTCCTCCTCGCCGGACTCCTACAAGAAAAGTCCTCGGAGATTGGATGTTCCGATAGGGACCCTCCGACGCTCAAGTCAGTCACTCGGGAACAGACAAGAGTTAGCTAGCAGAAGAAAGCTAGAAAGTTAGGGTTCAGAATCCTTCCCTCCTCGCAAGTGCGGGCTTTTATACATGTTCAAAGATCTCCCCCTTTTCATGCTTCTAGAAGGTTACCGATATCAAGATATCCCCATCCGATAACAGACAAAAAGGAGGGGCTGACAGTGACGGGCCGTATCGTTACTGTGCGCCAGAGGTGTCCTGCTTGATTTTCCACCCGCTAGTACGGCCTTACAAGTGTCGGACGGTCGCGACTGCATCAGGTGTGCGCCGTTAAGAGGTATGGACGCATGCAGCCGTAGGCGAGTGGCGTGTCATACGCCGTAATGGGGTATGACCATACGTAGTCGCAGGCGAGCAGTGGGCCACACGCCGTAACGGGGTATGGCCACACACTGTTATGGACACGTGGTGGACCATACGCCTTAATGAGGCATGACGATGCATCGTAGCAGGCGAGTAGTGGACTATGTGGGCGTGTCAGGTGGCCCGTTGCTATAAGCTACTGGTCCCAAGGGCCAGACCATAATGGATGCCCAAGACCGAGGCTGAAGCTCGGGGCTGAAGGAGGCCGAAGCGGGCCTCGGAGGTTGAATGGTGCCTCGGAGGCCGAAGCGGACCTCGGAGGTTGAATAGTGCCTCGGAGGCCGAAGCGGGACGTCGTCAGTCTCCTTTACCGTTAACCCCGACGGTGCTGGATCAGCCATATCAGTTAATATACAAAAAAAAAAATTGACATTAATTTATTTAAACATTTTTACTATATATTTTTTCATTTCATGCAGCACTAGATGGTTGCTACCAACATTATCAATTGGTGAACAAGGATTTGATGGGTATTCAAACTTTAGATACTACAACATTTTCATTACTTCTTACACGGTAAGTGTATCTATCTCATAAGTGTATCTATCTCATATTTTGTCCACTAGACGAAGAGTTTGATAAAAAAGATGATAAAAATAAAAAAAAACAATTAAATTAATATTAGATATTAAGTAATTTTATTTTAACATAAGTTGAATCATTCAAATCCTGTTCAAATGAGAAGGTATTTTTTATGATTAGAAAAAAAAGATCTATGTGAGATGCGCATACAATATTAAAAAAAAACGTCGTCTTCAAATTTTAAGGAATGTATTTTTTGAAATTTTTACCATCAAGAAGAGAAAAAAAAAAATCTAAAACTATATCCACCTAGCAGATCAAAGTGGACCAAAGATGAAGTGCTGGAGGCACTTTAAAAATCGTGTGTTAAGCTCTCCGGTTCTGTTCCTGACCCATGCTTTAAGATTGGTGCTTTCGGAGTTGTCTTCCCCGATCTGCTGGTGATTCCTGTTGTTCTTTCTTCTCCAAAGCCTTGCTCTATCTGGTCGGCGTCCCCTTTGTTCCCATAGTGTCGGATGCGGCTGCGGATGGCCGGGCTCTGGGGATGAGGGCCGCAGACAGTGGGTTCTTCTGGGCGGCTTCGTCTCCCTCGCCGGCAGAGGTGGCGAGGCTGGAGGCGAAGTTTCCTGAGGTGGTGGCTATTCCAGCGGCGGATCTGGAAGCTGAGGTGGCACAGGGTGGCAGCTGAAGGCCATCCTTGCTCGTTCCTTCCATAGGTGGGTTCCGGCCGATGCTTACATCAGAGAATTTCGGCGTGCCGGTGTTCCAGGTGAAATTAATCCAATTAGCTTGGCATTTGATGCCACATCTTCCGCTTCGAATCGACGGAAGCTTGCAAGATGGTGCTGCAGCGGCCGTGGGTGGTAAACGGCCAGGCTATTGGGATTGAGGCTTGGTGGCCGGATTTCTCCCCGGCTGAGGATTCTGTCCCGTCGGTGATGCTCTGGGTAAGGCTGCCGAACCTTCCTTTGGAGTATTGGAAGGAGGATTTCCTTAAGTCCATCATAGCAGCTGCGGGAGACTTCATGTTCGCTGATGCAACAACCTTGATGAAGAGCAGGGGAGCATTCACGCGTGTCTGCCTTCGAGTGGATCTTCGTCGTCCCCTTCGACCAGGTGTTCGTGTTCAAGGGGTCAAGCAAACGTTCTGGCAGCTGTTTGCTTACGAGAATCTTTAGGGAATTTGCTTTAATTGTGGATTGCTGCATTTGGGGGATCTTGTTCTCTCCCGGCGCGGCCAGGTGATGAAGACTCTGCTTCGGATTCAGTCTATGGGCCGTGGCTAGCTACTGTTAGACAATGCAGGGTGGCCTCTGGCCCTCCGTCAGCCACAAGGGAGAAGTCTCAGCCGAAGCTCTCTTCGCCTATTATGGTGATGCTTCTGTTTCCCGAAGGAAATTTGGCTGGGGTGCGTTCGGGGACTGATGGTCAATCTGAAGGTTGGTTGTCCCTGGTGAAGGTGGCTTGCCGGAGGCCGTCAGCCTTTTCGAACATGGTGATGGGTCATGGGCTTGAGTCCAATCTTTCCGGGCTGACTAAGGATAAGGAGTGTTCTGGGGCAAAGGCCGTGCCGGTTCAGGGTACCGTGCCGGTTCCAAGCCTACTGTTGAGAAACACAGAATGCAGAGAAGGCTCGCACCAGTGAGCTTAGTATGAATCATCATGTGCTGACCATCAATCCTTTTGCCTCCCTTGGTGTGGCTACGGGTCCAAAGGACAAGTAGAGAGTAGGGATATCTTCTTAGGCCCCCTGAAACGGGCCAGACCGGAGGTGTCTCTGACTCCAAGGTCTTTTCCTAACATGGATAAGCTGAAGGGGAAAGGTAAGGTTTCTTTGTCAAAAAAAAGGGGGGGGGGGGGGGGGGGGGTCTTAAACCTCTCTCCAGTTCGGATTGAACCTTCCCCTTCTTGCCAGAAAGGTGGCCAGGAGATGGCTAGATCACTCTATGTCAGGGGAGCTGGGGTTTCCTTTGAGACTGCTATGGTTGATTCAGTTGGTCTGGGTCCAGGTTCCTCGTCTCCGGTGTTATCCTCCAAAATTGAGTCGTCTGGTGTTGATGTGGAAGGGTCGCAGGACTGTTCAATGCAGTTGTCTGTTGATGGTTCCTTAGTGAAAGGGGATGTAGATGATTGTATTATGATAGAGGGCCAGGGAGGAGTCCCAGTTTCCTCCACTTTGTAAATAAAATTTTTAATTTGGAATGTGAGAGGAGCTCGAAAGCTATCATTTCGATCCTCCTTTGGTAGATTGCTACAACTATATAACTTTGATATATGTGTTCTCTTGGAAACCAGGTTGTCGGGTGATAGTCTAGTTTGGTTCCGTAGACAGATTGCCCGCTCTTGGTCCTCCTATGCGATGGAGGCTGAGGGCTTGTCAGGTGGTATGTTGGCTATTTGGCATGCCTCAGCTGTTACGGTTGATGCTTTTCATCAGTGTAGGCAGCACATTGGTCTTGTGGTCTCTGAGGAAACTTCTGACCCCTGGCTCCTATCAGCTATTTATGCCAGTACGGATTATCGGGAAAGAAGGGTCCTTTGGTCTGAGCTGCATTCTCTTCTTGCTCAAGGCCTCCCTTCTATCATTGCTGGAGATTTTAATTGTATTACTGAGGCTAATGAGAAATGCGGGGGCAGACGGGTTACTGATTCTGCTGATATTATTGAATTTAGAACTTTCATTGCTTCTTCTGGTCTGATGAATTTGGGGTACTCGGGACCCTAATTTACCTGGTGTAATAACCGCCAGGGATCTGCTCGTATTTGGGAGAGATTGGGCAGGGCTATGGCTACAGTTCAGTGGCTTCATATGCATCCGGGGGTTACTGTCTCTCACCTTCCTAGAATTGCTTCTGATCATTGCCCTATTTTGATATCCACGGAGGTTGATCTGGATCTGCGCAAACAGTTTAGATTTGAGAAGTTTTGGACAGTCCACTCTGCTGCTCGTTCTATCATTTCTCAGATTTGGCATCTTCCGGTTAGAGGCAATCCTGTGTATCGGTTATCTCGTCGTCTTAAGATGGCCAGACACAGGCTTTCCAGGTGGAATAAGATTGAGCTGGGGGATTTGGATAGACAAGTAGAACAGGTTGAAAATGAAATATGTGTCTTACAATCAAAGGAAGATCATGATGGTTTTCTGCTGGACTCGTACCTCTCTTCCTCCGAGAAAATCTTGCTCGTCATCACTCTCTCCTTTGCCAGCAGGAGGTGTATTGGTGACAGAGGTCCAGGTTTCAGTGGATTCGGGATGTGGACCATAATACCCGATTCTTTCATCAGGCTACATTGAAGAGGTGTGCAGCCAATAGAATTCGGAGATTAGTTGATGAGGAAGGACGGCCTCATGATGACATCCACTATATCAGGGATATGCTTCTTCACTTTTTTCGGTCTAGATGGGCAGAGTCCTCAGGCGATAGGGGCCCGGTTAGTCTGGTTCTGGACTCGGGTAAGGTCTCTTCCCTGGAGAACCATATGCTTGTCAGACCTATTTCGGTGGGTGAGATTAGGGCGGCCCTTTGGGATCTTGGACCGGGTAAGGCCCCTGGGCCTGATGGCTTTCCGCCCTTCTTCTATCGCCATTATTGGGACATTGTTGGACAGGAGGTCGTTCTGGCTATTCAGTCTGTCTTCCAAGCTAAACATATTCCTGTAGAATGGAATCAGACCCTTGTCACTTTGGTTCCCAAGCGCACTGATGCCTCCCTTCCGCAGCACTTTCGGCCCATTAGTCTTTGCACCACCTTATAAAAGGTCTATGCTCGTCTTTTAGCTAGCCGGCTTTGTGTGGTGATTCCTCGCCTGATTTCTGCTGAACAGGGAGCGTTTATTAGAGGGTGTTCCATTTCGGACAACGTCCTCATTGCCCAAGAGTTCATGCAGGATCTTCAGAGAGCGCCAGCTAGTCGATGTCTTATGGCTGTAAAGCTTGATATGGAGAGAGCCTATGATAGACTGAGCTGGGCCTTCTTGCACCGCTCTCTCCAGGAGTTTGGGTTTGATGGGCTGTTTATTGAGTGGATTATAGCTTGTATCTTGAAACCTTCCTTTTCTTTGATTATCAATGAGAGTCCGACTGACTTTTTTCACTATACTGTGGGGATTCGGCAGGGTTGCCCTTTATCCCCTCTGTTATTTACTCTGGCTGTGGATGACCTCTCACGTGCTTTTTATCAGGCTCAGGTAGATTGGAGGATTGTCCCTTTTATGGCTGGATCTGATGGCCCCCTGATCTCCCATCTTCTTTTTACTGATGACTGCATCCTTTTGGGACAGGCTTCCATTGATAATGCGGCCTCTTTTTATTCTATTATTCAGAAGTATTGTCAGGCTTCGGGACAGAAGGTTAACTTTCTTAAGTCTTTGATTTGCTTCAGTCCAAAGATGCCTAGGTCCACCAGGGAAGCCATTATTCATCTGTCAGGTATCTCTACTCAGACTGACAGGTTCATGTATTTGGGGATTCCTATAATGGGGAGACGTACCCGCTGCTCTGACTATTATGAGCTTGAGAGAAGGGTTCGACAGCGCATTGAGGGGTGGCAGGTCACTAGCTTGTCGATGATGGCCAGGGTCATCATTTTACGCTCGGTTCTTTCCTCTCTTCCCCTGTACCTTCTATCGAATGCAGCCGTTCCAATTTTTTGCCTTAAGAGGATCGAGAGATGCTTCCGAGATTTCTATGGGCTTCTATGCAGGATAGTCATGGTACTCATCTTTTATCCTGGGACACGGTCTGTATGCCTATCCAGGATGGTGGACTTGGGATCCAGTCTTTGCTTGTTAGAAGGAAGGCTCTTCTTGCTAGACATGCTTCGAGATTCCTCCTGGAGCTGCACTGTCTGTGGAGCACTCTGATGCAAGCTAGATATGGAGACTGGTCGTCGGCAGTGTACATCTGTCCGCCTCGGGGATGCTCTTTGGTTTAGAGGGAAGTCTGTCGGTATGGCCAGGCTATTATGGGTAACATCTCTTGGATGATTGGAGATGGGTCATCAATTGACGTTATTCAGGATACCTGGATTTCTGAGCTTCCTCTCTCTCGATGGCCCTCTTTTATTAGTACTGATATCCCTACTAGCCTAAGGGTCAGGGATTTGATTTCCTTGGATCCCCCTGCCTGGCATACCCCCTCGGTGACCCGATTCTTTGGTGAGGAGCTTGCTAGGTGGATTCTCTCGGTGCCCCTTACTCCTAGGTGTCTATCTGATTCCAAACTCTGGAAGAGATCCGGTCTCGCCAGAGTTCCCACCAGAGACTTGATGAAGATTTTTAGGCCAGTTCCCCAGCGATCGGCTGATGCTGAATGGATTTGGAAGCTTCCCATCCTTCCTAGAGTGCAGCTCTTCATATGAAAGCTTCTGTGGATTGTCTTCCTACCTGCCTCCTTCTCTTTCAGAGGGGTTTGCCGATCTTATCGACTTATCCCTTATGTAGGTTGGAGGAGGAGTCTTCTGAGCATGTCATCTTTATCTGCCCCAGAGCTCGACAGTTATGGCACATGGTGGGCTATCTTGTCAGGTTGGATGGTACGGGATCCCCTCGATCATCTTTCCTTCTCGACCTCTGTAGAGGCTCAGCAGAAGAATCGGCTTTGGGCCGCCACGGCTTATCAGATCTGGTTATTTAGGAACCAGCTTCTTTTCATGGATAATTCTATTTCTTACTTCAGGATTGTGAGGAAGATTAGTTCTCTGGTTGCGGATTATGCCCGTATTGGTTCTGACGTCTCTGGCCACTGGGGATCCCTGCTGCTGGTAGCGAACCGACATCCGGTTTTCATCTTCTAGGAGCCACCCTCCAGGGTTCGTCAAAATCAATTTTGATGGGAGTGTCCGTGGCAGAGCTGGTGGTTCTGCGTTCGTGATCCGTGGTCCCCATGGTGACTTACTGGGAGCTGGAGGGTTCGGTACTCTTGACTCCTCCGTTACTATGACTGAGCTTCATGCGGCTTGGGCGGGTATTTCTTATGCTACCCGGACTCTTCATGCTCAGAGGCCGTTGATTGAGGGTGATTCCCTATCGGTCATTTCTTAGCTGCAGAAGGTGAATTGCCATCCTTGTCCAGTTAAACCGATTCTTACTGACATTTGGGCTATCTGCGGAAGGTTGACTTTGCTCAGATCCGCCATATCTATCGTGAGGCCAATGCGGCGGCGGATTGGGTGGCTTCTTATGTGGCCAACATGCTGGTTCGTGAACATGGAGGTTTGGTGACCCATGTCCATCTATTTTGTAGCATATTTTATATGCTGACTAATCTGGGTTGATTCGCACTAGACTTGTGTGATGCCCGCTTGTACCAAAAAAAAAAAAGAAGTATTTTTTAATTTTATATGCACACACATGAAAAGATCATAAATTATTACCATCCATATCCAAATTCGTATTTCTTTAATTTTATATTCAATATGAAACAATTATAAAATATTAACAATTTTACATGCACGAAAAGATCATAAATTATTACCATCAATATCCAAATCCTATGCGCCATCTTTGTCATGTCGACGCGTGTGTACCAAGCGCTGGACGGCCACTCGCGAACATAATTGGACCACCCTTGCACGAAATCTTCTCTTCTAGCCGGTTCCAACGGCTTACCACAACGCCTGACCGCGCTTACGTACCAGCCACCAACTCGCAACCTGCATTGATTCCTTGGTCCGTTCCCATCCGGTCCAACTTGGAAGCCGGTGGCACCGGTTTACAACGGTTCAAAACCCCAAACCCCTTCCCATATACCCTCTTATCCACACTCAAGGGCCGCAGCCAGCGCGAGGATAGAGTGCTCCGTCACCATGGCTTGCTCCGTTCCTTCCATCATCTCCTCGAACCCCAGGGTTTTCCCTTCCAAGGCCGTGGCTCCCGTGGCGTCTTTGCCTCCCGCGCCGGGGCTTCCTTCCAAAACCCTAGCCGTCCGAAGAGCTTCCACGGCCTCCGGAAAAGCTTCCACCCTTGCTCCGTTCCGATGGTCTCTTATCCTCGATCCTCCCGAAGAAGCTTCGTCGTGAATGCTGTCGATGGGGTTGTTCTCATAAACTTCAGGATTTTCTTTTCTTATCATTTGATTGCATTTTGTTCTTCGTGGCGGATGCTTTTCTATTCTCAGTTCCATCACTCGTTCCAGTGATTTTTCTTCTTTCTTTATGTTTTCTGCTATCGATCTGTTCCTAATCTCTTGGATACTAAATAAATACATGGTAATTTTTGATATTTATGATTAATCCCCCCCCCCCTTTCGGCGGGGGGTTTTGCTTTTCTCGAATGCTTTTTGGGTTTTGTGTCTTTTAATCTTCGTTGATTGAGCGAGTTAATTATTCATGCAGAGTGAGTTGCCACTGGTTGGAAATCTGGCACCAGATTTTGAGGCTGAAGCCGTCTTTGATCAGGAATTCATCAAGGTATAAACATTTATTTGATTTTTGTATTTCTTCTTTTAGCCTTTTTTGTTTGTTTCTTCCGGCTTTGACAGTTTGTGCTTCTTCTGTTATGATTACCATTGCAATGATATTAGTTAGAAGATGCAGTACATGCTGCAAATTCCACTGTATTGGATGATGCATTACATGCGGCTGTTGTCCTCTATGATAAGATTATGGTCCTTTTCCATTTGGCTTAACACTATCCTGACAACCCAGTTCAATGAGATAAAACATTCAGTAGAGTAGGTGGATTATAGACATGCTTGTGTGCAAGATATCAACATATTTTGATTTAATGGCCATAACGCTAGGAACATCTAATAGCTCCTGTATTGGGGAGGTTCCCGGTGGTTTTTTAACAGCCATAGCCAATGTTTTAAACTCAAAAATACTTTCTGCCTAATCATGGGGAAAAAGTGTTGGGTCCTCACCTACCTTCTCATTTACTATTTTTCAACAGCCATAGCCAATGTTTTAAACTCAAAAATGCTTTCTGCCTAATAATGGGGAAAAAATGTATGGATGATTGTTAGTCATGTTTATACTGACCACTGAAGTTTATTTGTAAAAAAATTAATGATGACCTACAATGATTTAATATCTCAAGAACAATTAAAGGAAAAAAAAAATGCTCAAACTGCTATAGCTGATGTCATGATGTTATATGTTTGTGGTATTGTATTGTGTAGACATTGAATTGGTAGCAGTTGTTGCTCTGGTCTTGCTTGATCTGAGAATAACTTTGAAGGTAGTAGAAGGTATTGTCATCAAATTATAATGTCTTGGAGCCAAGTTTAACACCATGGTGCATGCGTATTTGAATGTGCCTGTGCATTTCTGCATACGTGAGTCTGCATCAAAGCACGTGGCTACATGCCTGCACAGTGAATCATGACGGTCATCACAGCAGTGAACCTAAGCGTAAAGTCAGTTATCAACTTTGGATTAAAGATTGTTCTGCACTTAAAGGGCTATCATGGAATGTGCATCTATACAACTTGGAAACTGGCAGTGTATTTAATAAAATCAAATTGCATGAAGTATTGGCAACACACCTATGTTCCACATACTGTATTTACTTTAAGAATGACCAAAGATCCCTACTGTTGATTTTGTCTTCTGTTTCTGTCGCTATTAATTCTTGTTATGATGCTAAACAACACCATAAATGAATCATCTACAAAATGGCTCCTCTTCCCTTGTCAATAAATTGTTGATTGATAATTTTTGGAAGATAAGAGGGTTTTAAATTTTAATTTGCATCTTCTTTCTCATGAAGAAATTTTCTTTGGAAGTTAAAATTCATGGTTTAAGTGCTTAATTTCCACATCATTTTGGTCACCTTGGCCTAAAACATTGTAGCAGAATCCAGCTGAAATTAGTCTTTCAGTGAGGTAATGCTGGTTTAGGTCAAGCCTATGTGCCCAGAAAGGAAAGAAAATGTATGAAAATTGGTGATTTTTGTTTCAACAGTGGTCCAATTCCAGCTTGCTCTCACTGTATATGAACGAGTAAAAATGCTTGTGACCTCTCTCTCTCTCTCTCTCTCTCTCTCTCTCACACTTGCAAAATTTTATATGGATAATTAAAATAACTAGCTTATTGTTACAGGTGAAACTTTCTGATTATATTGGGAAGAAGTATGTGATTCTGTTTTTCTACCCGCTGGATTTCACATTTGTTTGCCCCACTGGTAACTTCGCTGCATACTTGCCAATCTAAATCTCGAAACTGAAGTGATTTCAACATGAAATAATTAGTGACTGATTTTCTTTCTATGCTTCCACAGAGATAACTGCTTTCAGTGATCGATACTCAGAATTTGAGAAGCTGAATACAGAAATTTTGGGTGTTTCAATTGACAGTGTGGTAAGTCGTTCTCTTCCATGCTATATTATCCTTAAAAACTGTTTGCTTTGGTATCAAAAATGACTATTGAGCTTGTGTTAGCTTTCTTCTCAAGATGTTGAAACCTCTTCTTTGTTCCCTCTGATGGGTGGGAAACAGTTGACTTCTACAAATCATGTTGACTGCTGTCAAAATTGAATCCATATGATCTGAGCAAAAAAAAGTTTTTGTTGATAAGTTAATTTTTCATTTGCAACAACTTAGAACCTTACCTTAAAAGGCTAGCTGGAAGGTGTTATTTGAGTTTTTTGGCCCTATATAAATACCTAAGATTTACTCGGTATCAATTATGGAACTAAATACATGCCGGCATAGGCTCTCATATACTCCCTTCATTTAAGTCCTAGCATCTTCAGCAGGCTGAAAGTTCAAATTTAATTCCTTTAGTTCAAATTGGCTATGGGCTAGGTGAGTTTGTTTTGATACTGTCTATAACAATTCAGGATCTTACCTTAAAGGTTAGTTGAAAAGTATTAATTGGATTCCTTAGCCTTTAGTTCAAGATTTACCTGGTGTATAACCAATGTGGGACTAAATATACATTGGCACATGCTCTTACACCATTTGACAACACCTAAGAAACTACCCTTTGGGTATCATGATGAGCTAACCCCTAATATATTGGTGATTGTCATATGCTCTAAGCATTTGTATAGATGGTCTCTTATTCTCCCAATAGCATTGATCATCTTGAGGCTGAAGGAGGGAAAAACTTGAAGATAACATAAACTGATGTTCTTTCCCCTAATCGCCCACTCTTTCTATATTTCTGCTAACTCCCATGATTGTCTACTTGCATGGTTGCACCGTCCTCTTCTCTTGCCACCACGTCACATTATGTGATATCACACAGAGAAGGAAGCGGGTCGTGGAAGCAATCCTATGTCTTGGTATTTATTAACACGACGTAGTTTGATAACAATTTGCTATCATAAATTTAAATATGAATTCTTTCAATATTCTCTATCCATCAAAGGCTGAAAATGTATCGGATGTGGATCAGATATCAGTGTATCATATGTGTATCCATTTTTGTTTGACAATATGGATGTGAATATGAATATTAGTTGGATAAATAAATTAATATAAATATATCTTAAATTGATACAAATATAAATTAGATGCCAATAGTATGAATATAAATATGGATATAAGTTGATTGTTAAATTTTGTAGGCATCAAATCAAAGATATCACTATGTGAAAGATAAATTAAGACAATACCTAGCTAATATGGTCATGATTTTCTTAAAAATTCATGAGTTCCATATAAGATTAAATTGGATTACAAGCATAACTAGATATTTGAATTCAGATCAGATAATTGTCTTATTTGTATCCGTATTTGTTTTTATTTGATGGATACGAATTTATATGTGATTATTAGATGGATGCTCAAATTGGTATCTATATCCAGATGCATTTGGATATGAAAATGGATCCAGATGGATATTTTTTGCTCCATTTACACCCCAAATTTTTCATATGGTTTTTATCTTCATGCTAACTTTGTGTTTCTATAGTCTTTGAGTTTCTGCTGCATTTCATGCTTGTGCTTCTGGCCAACTGATTTTTAGTTCCCAGTTTTTGACTATTGTTTTGGATCAGTGTCAAAAAATAAATAGAAGTTTGAAAAAGTAAATCAAAATCATTTGAATGAACTAAAGTTATGCTCAACCTCCATATTATTCTCTCACATTTTCTCTTGCATGTTGTTGAGTATCCTGATTGCTGGATCGTTCATATGCTGTATGCTTATTTAATATGAAGCCTTTTTTATGCCTTACATAGGTGAAGGTGTAATTTTGTGCTATTATAATTGTTGCCCTCTTTCTGCTGGAGTGTGGAATTGTTTTCTAACACCATGACTATTCGCAAATGTAGTTCTCCCATCTTGCATGGGTTCAAACAGACAGGAAGTCGGGAGGACTTGGTGATCTGAAATATCCATTGATTTCTGATGTTACCAAGTCAATTTCAAAATCTTATGGAGTGTTGATTCCCGATCAGGTATCAGTTACTTGTCTTTAGCAGCTTTTTCTTTTAATTTTTTGCTTTTAATAAAGAAATATGGTGCGGATGCCACCGCCAGCGTATGAACCCCAGACCTCTCTCCAAGTGGAGAGGAATACCAACCATTTGGTAGTCTAAACAGAAAAACACGTGGCTTGGGGAACGCTCAGTTTGCTTTTCTGCTTTTAAGTTTGACATGCATGTTATCCACGATTACTACTCTTGAAAGAGTATTCTTGCTCCATGGTAAATCAAGTTTAGGTTGTTGTATGCCTAAATGACTCACTTCAGAATGCATAATCTGACAGGGCGTTGCCTTGCGAGGACTCTTCATCATTGACAAGGAAGGAGTGATTCAGCATTCTACCATTAACAACCTTGCCATTGGACGGAGCGTGGATGAAACCATGAGGACCCTCCAGGTAAAACGAGAAGAGCAGCGAAAGCTCTT
Source organism: Calamus simplicifolius (assembly GCA_900491605.1). NCBI lineage: Eukaryota > Viridiplantae > Streptophyta > Magnoliopsida > Arecales > Arecaceae > Calamus > Calamus simplicifolius. The sequence goes on from UESW01004264.1 coordinate 400,375, forward strand.
TCTAGTCTATATCAAGATGTATTCATGATTTGATCACTCACGTCAATTTGCATTGCCTGATTCACTTTTCATTGGGGACAAGTTGTTTCTTGAAGCTAACAATTGTACATTTTTCTTGCTATTTAATCTGTAGATTTCTAATAAATATCAGTTTGTTTCAGTGGTAGCTGATTCAAGAACTATAATTAATCTAAATTTTGCAACATTCTTTTTCTTGTGATTAATTTATATTTCATATACCTTTCTTGTTGCTTGGATCCTTAACCCTGTTAAGTTGTAGGCTGGATAAACTCTATTTGCCCAGCTTAATCCAAACTACTCTCTTCCTGTGGTTTGCAGGCACTGCAGTATGTCCAAGATAACCCAGATGAGGTCTGCCCTGCAGGATGGAAGCCCGGGGATAAGTCAATGAAGCCAGACCCCAAACTTAGCAAGGAATACTTTTCAGCTATATAGGAGCTGTTTCATTTTGGCTAATGCTAGAGCGTTGTGCTATCTGTAAGAGGTAGAAACGAGTTCCATTACCCTCTGCATTGTGTTTAGTCTCTCTGTCTGCTTCATGAATTCTTCATTGGGCCATATTTTGGAATAAACGTGAGGGATTTTTACCCCCCTGATTTTACTTCAATTATAAGTTTTCTGCTTGTGTTCTCTTTTTTTTTTTTTATAAATGATTTCTGTTTGTGGGTTCATATTTAGTGCTGACCCAGTTCAATGGAGCTCCATCGACGTGTATCCTATTACGTACGGATGGATGAGAGAAACGGTGAACTGTACTTATCATTTATATCAGATGACTGTGGCTAGCACAACACAGCTACTGGAGATGAGTATTCTTAGCTGCTTGTGTCTGTTATTATCAAGCATGCAATTTGAGCTGGTTGTTCTGTCTCATGATGACTGAGAAAAACACTTACCAGTGTTTTTAGAGGATTAAAGCTTGTTAAAATCAAAGGAGGGTTTGCTTGTCAGGGTTTATCAATTGAGAGGTGTATGGGTTATATATTGTTGCGATGTGTATTCTGTTCTCTGCAGGGACGCCATCCTTCCTACCAGTGCCGCCAGCTAACTGATTGGCCGACATGCCAGAGGCTATCAACTGCTATCGCTTATAAATTGTATGCTTCGGCTGAAGTTGCAGGCGAACAGCAGTCCAAATTTGACTTCAGTGACATGTCAAGAATTATGTTTTGAATTACCTGTCTATGAAATTCAATTACTCACTCTCATGGCTCGGCAGGAATGCTATAGCTATATATTGTGCTGCCTACGTTGCATATGGGCAAGGAGAGTTGGAGGAAAGGTGGGAGGTTACGATTGCTTATCCGCCTATCATAAGGCTATGGATTTACTCTCATTCATTTTAGTGTATGGGCATGGAGAGCCAGAGCTGCCTCCGTCCAAACATGAGATATCGGCAATGAATTAGCAACCCCACCCCAACCAGAAAAAAGGTCACACGTTCCACTTTCACCATTGTTTCTGATGAAAAAATGAGAGAGCTTATTAAGCTATATAACAACCAACCATATCATATTAGAATATGTTGGGAAATGCATCTAGCTGACTGGTTGCTTTGTGAGTACCAAGATATCTGATGGTAAAAGACAATCTATCACGGAGCACCTGTTCTAATGGATGGTCTTTAGCCACGGGGGCAAGAAAGTAGGATTTCTACTTTGATTCGAGTCAATTCTGGACGAGCAGAGAGCAGATGGCCATGTATCAGTTCTCAATATTAAAAGAAAAACAAATATAAAAAAGCATCAATATGTGCAGTAGTGTTTTACAGAATGTTTAGATAGTGATACTAATACGAGGTTTGACGCATCACAATTTTATCAGAAATTGGTAATTAAATTCGACACATCAACTGAAAGATAATAATGTTCGATAGAACATCTTTGGATGGCTAATGCCTGCTAATGATAGTGTGACATCAACTTATAAAGTTGTGCTCCATCGAAATGGAAGGTGAAAATACATGGCTGGCGCTAGCTAACGAGGGTGTGACATCAGCTCATATAAGTAGATGGTTGCTATCGTCGTAACCAACCAACAACGTTTACCAAGACTCTCATTATCCTCGCATTGCAGTCTCCCAACGGTCCTCTTCCTTTCTAGTCCATCCACTGGAAACAACAGAGGAAAACCCTAATGCGCTCTCTTTTTCTTGTAGCTGATTCGAGGATGAATTAGTTTGAGAGAGATGAAACCGTCTCGTTTCAGGTAAGCCTATTTCGGTTCTGTTGGATTATAATCTGTTAGACTTAATTTACTTAAATATAATTACCTCCAGCCATTATTATTTAATGGTGGTAAGGAATCTGATCTTCCTATGGACTGCACGGGAGATCTTCCTTCCTTAACGATATCGTTGATCTTCTTGATCTTTCCTCTTCCTCTCGATGGATCGGTCTTCTAATCAATGAGCTCTCGCATCCAGATGGTGTATGCCTTCATGATTGCTCTTGATCAGGGACTCATTTCCAATGCCTCCACTTTTAGGTTTCTCTCTATAGAACCTTAAGATCTCTCTCGAGGACGAACCTTGATCTCTCTCGAGAACCTTGTTCTGAAACTATAGGATCTCTCTTGAGAGAACCGTATTCAGAAACCTTAGGATCTCTCTTGAGAGAATAGTGTTCTGAACCCTTAGAGAACCCTTCGTGATGAAACCTTAGGATGGGTTCCTATTTTATACCCTTTTCCTTCAACGCTTGCCCCATCAAGCGAGCGCTTAGGAATTAAGGGAGGAAGCGGGCGCTCAGGAATTAAGGGAGGAAGCGAGCGCTTAGGAATTAAGAGAGGGGGCTGTTATCACTTTAATGGGGGATACGTTGATTTAATAAATTAGGACCATTAATTAGATATGTTACTACATTCTCCCACTTGGTCCGTATATTTTATCAACACTGAACAAGAAACTAATACATGAATCATAGCGATAGGTCCTCTATAATTGAGTATTATCTTCTATGTATTACAATGCATTCAATTTCTTTATCACCATTCCAAATGTGACAACATAACATAATGAATAAACCATATGTTTATTCTGAGTCCAAAAGAAAAGTTTGTCATTTCTCAAAAGTCATATAACGTGTACACCTGAATGAGAAATAAACAAACGCTTGAAATAAGAGTTTCATTGTACAAATTGTTATCAATACAATTATATCATGGGACCAACTCCCATTCTTATCACATGATCCTTAAACTTCTTAATTGGCATGCCTTTAGTTAAAGGATCAGCTATCATCAATTCAGTGCTAACGTGTTCTATGACCACTTTATTCTCTTTAACACGTTCTCTTATGGCTAAATACTTAATGTCGATATGTTTACTTCGACTACCACTCTTATGGTTTTTAGCCAAAAATACAGCAGCTGAATTGTCACAGTACAATTTAATTGGCCTAGTAATGGAGTCAACAATTCTAAGCCCTGAGATGAAACTCTTCAACCATACACCTTGCGATGTAGCCTCAAAACAAGCAACGAACTCTGCTTCCATAGTAGAGGTAGCAGTCAAGGTCTGCTTTGCACTTCTCCAAGATATGGCTCCACCAGCTAACATAAATATAATCCTGATGTTGATTTCCGAGAATCAACGCAGCCAGCAAAGTCCGAATCTGAGTAGCCCTCTATCTCCAAATGATCAGTTTGTCTATACATGAGCATGTAGTCCTTGGTCCCTTGAAGATACCTCATGACCTTTTTAGCAGCTCTCCAATGGTCTAAACCTGGATTACTCTGATATCTTCCCAACATTCCTATTGCAAATGCTATGTCAGGTCTTGTGCAAACCTGAGCATACATTAGGCTTCCAACAGCTGAAGCATATGGAATGTTGTGCATCTGTTCCCGTTCAAGTTCATTTTTAGGGCACTGGTTCAAAGCGAACTTGTCACCCTTCACTATAGGTGCAACACTTGGTGAACAATTTTTCATCCGAAATCTCTCCAAGACTTTATTGATATAAGTTTCTTGAGACAATCCCAAAATGCCTCGAGATCTTTCTCTATGGATCTTAATGCCAATGACATAAGATGCCTCACTCATATCTTTCATATCAAAATTTTTTAGAGAGAAATTGTTTCACCTCATGTAGCAACCCTTTATCATTGGTTGCAAGTAGAATGTCATCCACATATAGGACCAAGAAACAAATTTTGCTCCCACTAACCTTCTGGTATATACATTGATCCATGATGTTCTCTTCAAAACCAAAGGAAGAGATCACATCATGAAATTTTAAATACCACTGACGTGAGGCTTGTTTCAATCCATATATGGATTTCTTAAGTTTGCAAACCAAATGCTCACCATCACTAGAGGAAAATCCTTCAGGTTGTTTCATGTAAACCTCTTCCTCTAGATCTCCATTAAGGAATGCGGTCTTCACATCCATTTGATGTAACTCAAAATCAAAATGAGCTACCAATGCCATGATTATTCGGAGAGAGTCTTTCTTGGATACAGGAGAAAATGTCTCAGTGTAGTCGACTCCTTCCTTCTGAGTGAATCCTTTGGCAACGAGTCTTGCTTTATATCTCTCAATGTTGCCTTGCGAGTCTTTCTTTATTTTGAAGATCCATCTACATCCAATGGCTTTTACACCATCAGGCAACTCAACAAGATCCCAGACTCGATTAGATGCCATAGATTCCATCTCTTCTTTCATGGCATTGAACCATAAGTTTGATTCCTTAGAACTCATGGCTTGTGAAAACGTTTCAGGATCATTTTCGGCTCCAATGTTATAGTCAGATTCATGTAGATACACAACATAATCACCAGGAATTGCTGATTTCTTTATTCTAGTTGATCTTCTTAATGTTGTGTCAATGACCTCTTGAGGAGTATCTTGCACAACTGATTGTTGATGAACAACACGATCTTCTAGATTACCATCAGCTTGTGAAATCTCAATGACTGGTTGTTGGGCACTTAATTGAGTTTGAGGAGTGCTATAAATAACAACCAATCCCTCACTTGAAGTGGAAGTTGGAATAACTGAATGATCTTTCTCAGAAGAAGCCAAATACTGAGATTGATCACTCCCACTGATCAAGTCATTCTCAAGAAATTTTGCATTTCTTGATTCCACAATCCTAGTGCTGTGAGATGGACAATAAAATCTATAACCCTTGGACTTCTCAGCATATCCAATAAAGTATCCACTGATAGTCCTTGGGTCTAGTTTCTTTCTTGTGGATTATAGACTCTTACTTCAGATGGGCATCCCCAAACACGTATATGTTGCAGACTCGGTTTCCAACCTTTAAATAACTCAAATGGCGTTTTGGAAACAGCCTTGGTTGGAACCCGATTCAATATATACGTAGCAGTTTTAAGAGCTTCAGTCCACAAGGATTTAGGTAACTTAGAGCTGACAATCATGCTCCTTACCATGTCCAATAATGTTCGGTTTCTCCTTTCAGCTACACCGTTTTGGTCAGGAGACCCTGGCATGGTGTATTGTGCAACAATTCCATTTTCTTCAAGAAACCGAGCAAACGGACCAGGTGCTTGTCCATTCTCAGTGTATCTACCATAATATTCTCCACCTCTATCTGACCTCACGATTTTAATTTGCTTGCCGCATTGTTTTCTACTTCTGCCTTAAATACCTTAAAGGCATCTAATGCTTCGTTCTTATTATGAAGTAGGTAGAGATACATATATCGTGAATAGTCATCAATAAATGAGATGAAGTATCTCTGACCATACGAATCCATATCTGGGCTACAGATATCCGTATGTATGATCTCCAGTATTTCCGAACTTCTCTTGGCATTTTTCTTGGACTTGTTGGTTTGCTTTCCCTTTATGCAATCCACACAAGTGTCAAAATCAGTAAAATCAAGAGTATCAAGTACTCCATCTTTTACTAATCTTTTAATTCTGTCAATGGAGATATGACCTAATCTCCGATGCCATAAAATAGAGGAATTCTCATTTATAACACATCTTTTCATACCAGTTTGGGCGTGCATCACATTATAGGTGGTATTATTTTTCAGATTGATTTGGAAAAGATTGTCTGATAGTGTACCATTCCCAATAAGCTTAGATTTATAAAATAAATCAACAGAGCTTTTATTAAAATTAAAGGAATATCCTGCTGGTACAAGCCTTGACACTGAAATCAAATTTCTAGAGAAACTTGGAATATAAAATGTCTTTTCCAAATCCAAAACAAAACCAGAATGTAAAATAAGTCTGCACGTTCCAATTGCTTCCACATGTGAACCCATCTTGTTTCCTGAATAGATGCTTTGTTCACTTCCCAATGGTTTCCTTTGATTTAGAAAACCCTGCAAGGTATTTGAAACATGGATTGTAGAACCAGAATCAATCCACCATGTGTTATGACATTAACTAAATTGGATTCATGACATACGAATGAGGTTAGAGTACCTTTCTTGTCAAGCCAAGCTTTGAATTTGAGACAATCTTTCTTTATATGTCCTTTCTTCTTGCAAAAGAAGCACTTGGACTCCTTCTTGTCTTCTGTATGGATGGATACTTTACCCTTTCCTTTGCGTTTGGCTTTGGGAGCTTTAGTCTTTCTCTGAGTGACTAAATGTGCACTTTCTCCCATTTCTAAAATCAGCCTCCCTTCCTCTTGAACACACATGGTCAGAAGTTCATTAATTGACCATTTGTCCTTATGTGTATTGTAAGATTTTGAAGGGACTATATTGCTGTGGGAGTGAACTCAAAATAAAGTGCACCAAGAAAGATTCCGACATCTCAACCTCTAGGGATTTCAACTGAGCCGCAATGTCCCTCATCTTCATGATGTGCTCACGCACACCTCCAACCGTAGTGAGCTTCATTGATGATAACTTTGTCATTAGGGTGCTAGCCATTGCCTTATCTGAAGACTCAAATTGTGCATCAATAGCCTTCAGAAGTTCCTTGACATTTTTGCACTCAGGAATTGAACCACGTATACTAGCAGAAATTTTAGTACGTATGAACATCATACTGAGGCGATTGGACCGTTCCCATCGTTCATACGCAGCAATCTCAGCCTGAGTGCTAGTAGATGTAACTAAATGTGGTTCATCCTTCCTGATAGCATAGTCAATATCCATACACCCTAATTGAAGAAGAATTCTCTCCTTCCATAATTTATAATTATCACCACTTAAATCGGGAATGTCACATTTCATATCAGAAATATTAACAGGCATAATAGCTGCATAAAAAATAAATCATGTTCATGTAATTGAATTGAGGCATATAACTGATGTCATATTTTACCATGTAAACATGCAATAACATGAATCAATAACATACAATAACTACCTGTGGGCTAAGTTATTATACTCAAATAGACTCATTAGCTTAATGATGTGACTAACAAATTATATTCTTTTCTTAATTCCTGTGGGTAATTAAGAAAATAATTTGTTATCGCATCCTAATTAATTATATTAGTGCAACAAAAATTCCTGTGGGATAAGATTCATTACATTAATATAATTAGTCACAATTAATGTCATCTAACCTTATGTGATCTTTGCAACTCAATATATAATTTTGATTAATCAAAGATGCTGTGGCTACTCCTCAATTAATCAACATCATATTGATCACATGACATTAAATGCATATAGATTAACCAATTTAGCATGATTATTAGGTAGTGATCTTAATCAATGTAACATTTCCAAATCAAGATCCGAGTTAGTCAAATTGGCCAGGCCAGTGAAAGAGAAGTGGGGGTCCCCCCGTTGCTTTCCTTAGGTCAGTCAACGGAACCAATTAAGTAACCACAATCTCTTTACCTTTCTAGACACCAAATGACCAATCAGACCTTGAAAGGATTTGCACTGTGATTTTTACACTACCACCAAATTCATGCATAGAATAAATCTAGTATGCAGAACAGAACATTTCAATATCTATTTAATGAATTTTAAAATTATCATCTTAAGAAAAAATTTTTGTTAATTAAAACACGTCCGGCCGTAGCTCATTATTCCCTTGGGCCAGTCTATGCAAACCACCGTAGGCATAGAGACTCAGGAGGCGTATTTTAATACAAAAATTTAAACTCAAGAAACAAATGATAAAAATAAATCATGTTACATGATTTAATAAAACATTAAACAGATAATAAATGCATTTAAAATCGAACCAATCCATATTTTAAATCGTGAGAGAACGGAAAGACCATAAGCGAGAAAAACGAAAACCGAAAGTTTCTCTCCTCTTTTTAATATTTCACCGATGTGGTTATTGAAGCCACGTTTCCGCTGCATTTCTCTCCTTTAGTTTTTCATTTCTCTCCTTTAGTTTTTCTTTTCTTTAAAGCTACGTTTCTTTTCTTTTTCTTTCTTTAATGCTATCTCTTTAATACCATAAAAAGAAATCTGGGAAACATTTAATGCTAGAAAGAAATCTTTAATAGACCACGTTTTGTTTCCGCAAAATCGGAATCTGAATTATTTTTAATGGTTTCTGTCAATTCCGTGATCAGAACTGATCGAAACCAACCTTTGATCCGAAAAACTAAAAATGGAAAACACGCGGCATTAACGGCTTGAAAAGAGAAACTTAATAGAAATCATCGCAAATAAGGCAGAGGTTTTAACCTTGCTCTGATACCAAATGTTAGACTTAATTTACTTAAATATAATTACCTCCAGCCATTATTATTAATGGTGGTAAGGAATCTGATCTTCCTATGGACTGCACGGGAGATCTTCCTTCCTTAACGATATCGATTGATCTTCTTGATCTTTCCTCTTCCTCTCGATGGATCGGTCTTCTAATCAATGAGCTCTCGCATCCAGATGGTGTATGCCTTCATGATTGCTCTTGATCAGGGACTCATTTCCAATGCCTCCACTTTTAGGTTTCTCTCTATAGAACCTTAAGATCTCTCTCGAGGACGAACCTTGATCTCTCTCGAGAACCTTGTTCTGAAACTATAGGATCTCTCTTGAGAGAACCGTATTCAGAAACCTTAGGATCTCTCTTGAGAGAATAGTGTTCTGAACCCTTAGAGAACCCTTCGTGATGAAACCTTAGGATGGGTTCCTATTTTATACCCTTTTCCTTCAACGCTTGCCCCATCAAGCGAGCGCTTAGGAATTAAGGGAGGAAGCGGGCGCTCAGGAATTAAGGGAGGAAGCGAGCGCTTAGGAATTAAGAGAGGGGCTGTTATCACTTTAATGGGGGATACGTTGATTTAATAAATTAGGACCATTAATTAGATATGTTACTACATAATCATCTTTTCTTCGTTTTTTTTTTTTTTTTGAGTTCTATTGTGATAGATGAACGTTTTTTTTGGGGTTTTGAATTGATTGGACGTTTCTACACTGAGTTTGCATGGTTTTGATTGGTTCTTTCTCCCGATGTTGTTGTTTTGGTAGTGCATTTGATTAATGAGTTTGTTTGTTCGATTGCATGTAAAAGATCGGCGCAGCTCATTAGTTTTATCGGAGAAGTCCGCGTTTTTGGTGCTTTTTTTGATCAAAGAATATGGATAAAGCCACTTTTTCAATATATATATATATATATATATATATATATATATATATATATGAGAATTTGTTGTACATTCATTCATCATTTTTTTTGAAGCTCTGTCCTTTCTCTTTTTTTTTTTTTCTCCTTAAATATATTCAATGGTGATGTGACTAACCATCCCTCATGGCGGCACTATAACAAACGCGCGCAGCCTTCGAAGCAAGGGCAATAATTTCGATCGGCTTCTGGCCTCGGCCTCGGCCCCAGCATCGGCTTCTGGCCTCGGCCTCGGCTCCGGCTCCAATTCTGGCTCCAATCTCAGCCATTGACGCAATTCCAATCATGAAGCCGAATTTCAATGATGAACGAACTTAAAACTATACAACGCGATCCACTCGCCCATTTTTTACCAAGATCATGGGCAATTACAGGAACTATACATTTGCAGATATCTGCGGAACGTATCTAATCGCCCGATGCTAATCGACGAAGCCGATCTCAACAGAAGAGAAGATCCGACTGTTATTACGGAAGGGTAAAAGGGATCCCGAACAGGTACATAAGAGCCAACCCCTAACAGGGGAAGGGGCTCTCTCAAGCACCACTCTATTACGAAATTCATGTTCTACAAATCACTAACTTGAGCATCGAAGGGTCCCCACCGGAACCACCGGTCCGGGGTTTTTTGCAGGTTTCCGGAGGAAGAAGGCGCTCCCTCTACACTTCCGATGACCTATGGAGATCTCCACCCACTGGCGCTCACCGCAAGTGATTTGATAGCAACAGATTGGCGCGCCAGGTAGGGGGACGCGTCAGACAAACGTTTACCCTCACGCATCTACGACCCCTCGACTTCTGCAAGAAAGACGATGGTGACGACGCGAGCTCAGGAAGCTTCCATCAGCCATGCCGCAGAACGCCTCCCACGGGCTGAACAATCAGAGGCCAACCTCCATATTCCGCCTCTTGCACCACCACAGGCTAGCCAGTCCGATCGGCTTGACGTCCTGACTCATCAAGTACAAGATCTGATGATGATGGTGCGGGGACTACAGGAACACTGCTTCGCCGCCATGCCTCAGCCCCCTCCACCTCATGAGGAGGGTCATGGAGCCAGTCAACCTCATCGGGGCACAACTCCTCCTAAGGCCTCCCACCACTCGCCCCCTGAACCTCGCCGTCGGGAGACCTCAAAGCGACGGCGATCTCTCTCTCGCCATTCTGATCGCTTCCACAGGCGGCGTGGTGAGAAAGAACCAAGACATGTGCACTCCCTGCACCGGCGGTCTTCCCCATCCTCATCTTCTGACTCCTCTAAAGAAGACACCAACAGGAATGCTGCTCATCAGACCGAGCAATGGCTTGATGAGTATCATCAGCGATTGGATGAGCTTAGTCGTCGAATCGCCAACCCTCACGGGACGGACTACGACCACCATCCCCGCTCTCTCGCCGCATCATGGAGGAGCCGGCCCCACCTCGGTTCTGTCTTCTCCAGCTGGACCCGTACGACGGCACGACAGATCCTCTAGACCACTTGGAGAGCTACAAGGTCCTCATGCAAGTCCAGGGAGCGACCGACTCTATCCTGTGTGTTGCCTTTCCAGCCACACTTCGAAAGGCAGCACGTGCATGGTATTCTCGTTTGCCATCGCGCAGCATCAACTCTTTCAGAAAACTCGAGCGATCTTTCCTGGCCCACTTTGATGCATGCCGGAAGATCCCTCGAGTGGCCGATAGCTTGTTCGCTGTCCAGCAAAGGAGCGGCGAAACTCTGAAGGACTTTGTTGCTCGGTTCAAGGAGGCCGCGCTCGAGGTTTATAACTTGGAGGACTCTATAGTCACCCTAGCCCTGAAGTGAGGACTTCATCCTTCCAGATTTGCCTATTCCCTGTATAAGAAGCCTCCCAGCTCCTATGCCGAATTGCTGAGCCGGGCGCAGAAGTACATTCGCGCCGATGAAGCAGACTCTTCCAGGAGGGAGGTCGACAAAGGTTCTAGCAAGAAACCAATGTCCACGGAGCCTGCTGGAGGACGATCCAGGAAGTCTGAGCCTCCTCGTCGCTCAGACAACTAGCCTCAGACGCTTGTTCCTAAGGAGCATTTCACTCCTCTCCTTGCTTCAATATCTCACATCCTGTTAGAAATCAAGGACGAGCCCTACTTTCGATGTCCACCACCCATGAAGTCAGGGATCCCCCACAGCAAGGAGCTCTACTGTCGGTATCACAGAGACTACGATCATGACACTGAAGACTGCCGCCTTTTGAAGAAGGCCATTGAAGAACTTGTCAACAGGGTCACTTAGGCAAGTTCGTTCGAAAAGGAAACCCCCCTGCTCCGGGTCCGTCGGTGCCTCCTGCACCTCAGAGCGGCGTGGACAACACCCCGACAGAAAAAACAATAGCTATGATTTCCTGGGGGGCATGCAGTAATTCAAAAGGCAGCGGGAGGGGATAGATTTTGTAATTTCTTTCTTTAAAAAGGACTTAGATGGGGTAGTTAACAAACATGATGACAGTGTCATCGTGTCTATGACAATAGCCAAACACCCTGTAAAGAGAATTTTAGTAGACAACGGGAGTTCTGTTGACGTTTTGAACTATGAAACTTTCGTTCGGATGAACCTGTCTAACTCTTCTCTCCGACCCATCACCACACCCTTAATGAGTTTTACTGAAGATTCTGTGAAGGTCGAAGGAGAGATCACCCTCCCTGTCACAGCTGGAACTCCACCGTGTCAAAACACGGTTTCCATAAACTTCCTGGTGGTCCGGGTCCCACTGGCCTATGATGCTATTTTGGGGAGGCCTGGCTTAAACCTATTGGATGTTGTTATCTCCACTAAAAGGCTACTAGTGAAGTTCCCTACCGATGAAGGGATTGGGGAGATGAAGGGAGAATAAAGCCTGTTGTCGCTCTGTTATCACTTGGCCCCCAGTCCGCAAGAGTTGAAGTTAGCCACTTTGCCCGAGCCGTTTGACCCTCGAGACTTGGAGAAAAGGGGGGAACCGGCTGAGCGCTTACAAACCTTCCCACCGGGAGAAGACCTGGTGAGAACCATCCAGCTTGGGGCATTCCTTCCGGAGGATGCACGTGATCAACTCCTTGCTTTCTTACGTGCAAACTCTGACATCTTTGCGTGGTCATCTACTGACATGCCAGGCATCCCTAAGGAGGTAATCACTCACAAACTTAACATCAGACCGGGATCCGACCTATTCGGTAGAAGAAGAAGAGAAGTTTCACCCCAGACCGACAACAAGCCATAGATGGAGAGGTCCGCAAACTGGAAGTTGCAGGTCATATCCGAGAAGTCCATTATCTAGAGTGGCTAGCCAATGTTGTAATGGCCCATAAGGCTAACGGAAGTTGGAGGATGTGTGTGGACTTCACTGACCTCAACAAAGCCTGCCCCAAGGACAGCTTCCCGCTGCCTCGGATTGATCAGTTGGTGGACGCTACATCCGGACATGAAACACTAAGCTTCATTGATGCCTTCTCAGGATATAACCAAATCAAGATGGACCCAGCCGACAAGGAGGCTACTTCATTTGTGACAGAGAAGGGAGTATATTATTACAAGGTGATGCCATTTGGACTAAAGAACGTAGGAGCCACTTACCAAAGGCTGATGAACAAAATCTTTGAAGACCAGATCAGACGCAATATGGAGGTATACGTGGACGATATGTTGACCAAGAGCGTCCATGTCACCGACCACGTCTCTGACTTGGCGGAAACCTTCAACAACCTCCATCAGTACCAGATGAGGCTGAACCCCCGCAAGTGCTCCTTCGGGGTGACAGCAGGAAAGTTTTTGGGCTTCATGGTGACCCAACGTGGGATCAAAGCAAATCCTGACAAGATCCGAGCCATATTAGACATGATGTCTCCGATCAACAAAAAGGAGGTGCAACGCCTGACTGGAAGGGTGGCGGCCCTGAGCCATTTTTTGTCCAAGTCCGCGGAAAGATGCTTGCCTTTTTTTAAGGCACTGCGTAAGGTCGACAGCTTCGAATGGACAAGGAAATGCCAGAAGGCTTTCGAAGGATTGAAGGAATTTCTATCTACTCCGCCACTACTATCCAAGCCAAAGGGGAGGAAGGGCTTCTTCTGTACCTCGCGGCCTCTCCCGAAGCTGTTAGTTTTGTTCTCGTCCGCATGGATCCCGATGGAACATAAAAGCCAGTGTATTACACCAGTAAAATGCTTCATGACGCGGAAGCCAGATACACGAGAGTCAAAAAGATCATCTTTGCGTTGATTGTGTCCACCCAGCGCCTCTGACCTTATTTTCAAGCTCATCTGATTTTGGTGGTCATGGACCAACCACTCAAGGCGATCCTCACTTGTCCGGACACTTCGGGCCGACTAGCGAAGTGGGCGCTCAAGCTGGAAGAGTTCGATCTATCTTTCTGCCCCAGGTCGGCTATGAAGTCTCAAGTCCTGGCGGATTTCTTGGTCGAATGCACTTGGGGCGATAAGCAACCGGAAGAGTCCCATACGAACCCCGTAAGTCCTGGAACTGGAGAGGAGGAATGGATCCTTCACGTGGATGGAGCATCAAATTCCCAGGGGAGTGGAGCAGGCCTTATTCTGACTAGTCCAGACGGAGTGGTGACCGAGTACACTCTTCGATTTCTCTTCTCGGCCACCAATAATCAGGTCGAGTATGAAGCCCTACTGTCAGGGCTGAGACTGGCTCGGGAACTCGGGGTAAAATGCCTTAGAGTATTTATGGACTCCCAGCTAGTCACCGCCCAAATCAAAGGGAAGTACGAGGCGCGAGACCCTACCATGTCCCGTTACTTGAGCATGGTGCAGTCACAAGCCACTTCCTTAGCCCACTTCAGCATCAGCTATATTCCTCGGAGGGAGAACGCCAGAAATGATTCCTTATCCTGACTAGTCACCTCAGTCGATGGGATTTTGGGAAGAACCTACATGGAGCATCTGGAAGTCCCAAGCATCGAAGCAACAAAGGAGACCCTACCGATCGAGCAACAACCTTCATGGATGGATGCTTATATCCGTTACTTGACCGATGGCACCCTTCCTGAAGACCCGACTGAGGCTAGGCTGCTCAAGAGGTGGGCTCCGAAGTTTCTGATGATGGACGGAAAGCTCTACCGAAGGTCATTCTCGTACCCGATCCTCAAGTGCGTCGGTCCCATGGAAGCAGATTACATCATGCGGGAAATCCATGAGGGCATATGCGGAAGTCATTTGGGGGGCAGAGCTCTGGCATACAAAGCCCTGCGATAAGGATACTACTGGCTAACAATGAGGGAGGATGCGTCTGAGCTCGTCAAGAGATGCGACAGTTGCCAATGCCATGCCAACATCCAACGTCAGCCGACATCCCAGCTTACCCCTCTGACAGTGCCTTGGCCTTTTGCCTAGTGGGGCATGGATATCTTGGAACCGTTCCCCCTGGCTTCGGGTTAACGCAAATTCCTGCTGGTAGCCGTCGATCACTTTACTAAATGGATCGAAGCCGATGCACTTGCCAAAATAACCGAGGGCAAGGTGAGATCCTTTTTCTGGAAATCTATAGTATGCCGATTCGGGCTCCCGCACACCCTCGTCACTGACAACAGCCGGCAGTTCAACAATACGGCTTTTCGTGGATTCTGCGCCGAGCTAGGCATCCATCAGCGGTTTACCTCTGTTGGGGCATCCCCAGACCAATGGCGCGGCCGAGGTCACCAACCGCATTATTCTCCAAGGACTTAGGGCCCGACTTGATGAATGCAAAGGGCGGTGGGTGGAAGAGCTCCCCAATATGCTGTGGGCCTATCACACAACGCCACGAGCCCCCATCGGAGAGACTCCTTTCAGCTTGGTCTTCGGGTCCGAAGCTGTCATCCCTGTGGAGATAGGTGTCCCGAGCCCCTGGACGGAGCTGTACAGCGAAGGGGACAACCCAAATCATTTGCGGGCCGACCTCGACCTAGTGGAAGAGATATGAGACCGAGTGCGACTCCGAATGGCGGCTTACCGACAGCAGACGACCAAGTATTACAATGCTCGCGTCTGTCCTAAGGCATTTTTACTAGGAGACCTGGTCCTCAGGCGAGTTGAAGTTTCAAAGCCGACGGAAGGGGGCAAGCTAGCGCCAAGATGGGAAGGATCCTATCGAGTCATGGAGTCGCTCCATCACGGAGCATACAAAATTGAGGGGCTGAACGAGAAGCCTCTCCCCCGCACTTAACGCAGACAACTTACGTCAGTATTATCAATAGTTTGTTAATTTCTTTAGTTGGAACATGTCTGCTAGAGTAATATTCAGAATATTCTCTTACTAACGTGTCTTTGAGTGATCTGCTTCTCACCTAAAGCCCAACTCCGCGACGGCACTTGAAGCCTAACTCCGCGTCGGCACTTGAAGCCCGACTCCACGTTGGCACGTGAAGCCCGACTCCGCGTCAGCACCTGAAGCCCGACTTCACATCGGCACATGAAGCCCGACTCCGCGTCGGCACCTGAAGCCTGACTCCACGTTGGCACCTGAAGCCTGACTCCACATCGGCACTTGAAGCCCGATTCCACATCGGCACTCTGAAGCCCACCTCTGCGACGACACCTAAAGCCCGACTCCGTGTCGGCACTTGAAGCCCGACTCCGCATCGGCACCTGAAGCCCGACTCTACATCGGCACGTGAAGCTCGACTTTACGTCGGCACGTGAAGCCCAACTCCGCATAGACACCGAAAGCCCGACTCTGCGTCAGCACCGAAAGCCCGACTCCGCATCGGCACTGGAAGCCCGACTTAACATCGGTACCTGAAGCCCGACTCCACGTTGGCACCTGAAGCTCGACTCCGCATCGGCACCTGAAGCACTCCACAATGGCACTTGAAGCCCGACCCCATGTCGGACCTAAAGCTCGGCTCCGCATCGACAATCAAAGCCCGACTCCACGTTGGCACTTGAAGACCGACTTCGCGTCGGCACTTGAAGCCCGACTCCGTGTCGGCACTTGAAGTCTGGCTCCGCGTCGGTACTTTAAAGCTCGACACTGCGTCGGAAGTTGAAGCTCGACTCCGCGTCGGCACTTGAGCCCAACTTCGTGTCGGCAAATGACTATGTCGGCACTCTAGTTTGGCAGCATCGGCACACGAAAACCGACTCCACATCGGTATTAGAAGTTTTAGCTCTTCAAACAAACCAACCCCATATCAGTGTTGGCCTAGCTGTACCATAGCCTCACTCGATCTCGTGTCGATAGCCACTCATGGATACTTTATCGACCCCTTAATCAACTTCATGTCGGCACTACCCTCCGGTGTTTCCAGTCCATCGGCCTACAGTGCGAGGTCATCTGTCAAGACCATAAGGTCGCACATAAGTGCGATTATTAGCTATGACTGCCTACGACCTTGATAGCGGCCACTACGGCTTATCCATATCCTATCACTGATAATTGGCTATGATGCAAATCAAATTAACTGAATGAGAAATTTTCATTGGTAGTAAAAGTTACAAAATTGCCGACCGAGTCAGACTTAGTACAGTTAGAAAAAAGAATAAGATAATTATGTTCAGGCCAGAGCTGGACCCTCATCCTCGGGAACCTCATCCGGCTCCAACTTCTCTGTTCCTTCAAGGCCATATAATTTCTGAACCTTCTCCTTGAAATCTTGAAAGCCTCCATCATATGCAAATGCAGTTGTTTCGGTCAGCTCCTTATCGAAGGCATCAGATTTCCTAAATTCCTCTACGGCCTCGGCAGCTTTCCTCTCGGCCTCGGTGGCATTCTTCTCGGCTTCGGTCATAGCTGCCATCAGGTTGGCAATCTCAGTTCTGACCGGCGGGCGATTTCCTCCGCATTTTTGGCTCTTTCTTTAGCCACACCTATTTCAATGGTAGCGGAGTGCAAACAGCTCTTCAATAACTACATTTCCGACTCCGCCACCTTCAACTGCTCTTCTGCCATTCTTTGTTTTTCCTCGGCCACCTGAGCGTTGTCAAGCTCGTAGGCCGCCCGGCGCTGAGCTACTTCAAGTGCCTCTTCCGCTTTTTCAGCTCGTGCCAAATTCTCGAGTTGAGCAGATTCGGCTTCAGCTTCGGCCTTTTGCGCCCGGGCCTCCTCCAGGACTGCCTTGACCCTCTCTGCTCTGGCCCGGACTTCTTGAATTTCCTCTCGAGACTGGTCGAGAGCGGCTTCGGCCTGGGACCAAAAGCCCCTCATGGTGGTCATAGAGTTCAACGCCTGATCAAATTACTTGGTTTAGATGAAGAAATGGTCCCAAAAGTTTGGCAATGGAACAATACTTACCCAGAGATGTGCCACAGATGCCTCTCGGAAGAATGTGGATGTCCCTTGATGTTGAAGGAACCTCTGTAGCTCGGGCACGAAAGCCTGGGCCACTGTCCGCTCGGCCCAGCGGCTATAGCGCGTCAAGATCGACTGGAAAGAGGGATCGATGTCATCTCTTTCCGCTGATCTAGCGGCTGCAGGCAAGGGGTCAGCGTCTGACTCCGCTCCCTCTGGTGCCTCAGCTGGTGGGGATGCCTCGACCATCGCCCCTTCGAAAGATGGGCCGGCTTCTGGAGTCGGCCTTGTAGCCGAGTTGGTTGGCTCCACTTCAGGAGCTGTGGGCTATGGTGACGGTACTTTAGTCCCCCGCTCCGGAGAAGTGCTGGTTAGATCGATAGGAGATGGAGGCGGTGCTAGTGAAGGCGGACGAGGTTGATCCCTTTCCCCCGCATCGCTTCGTCCTAATGCCTCTCCGGCCTCGGCCCTTTCCGCCTCGCTTCCTAGGGCCTCTTCGGCTTTGGCCCTTTCTGCCTCGTTCCCTGCTGAGGCCTTTTTGGCCTTAGTTTTCCTAACAATCTTGGAGTCCCTCTCCTCGGCAGGGGCCCCGTCCTCTCGAGCCTTCCTTCTCTTCATAGCAGCTTGCTTTATCCTGTGCAGCGATGATGCCATGCCTGTAAACCAAAAGGCGAAGTTAAAGGGAAAGAGATGAAAGCAAAGAAATAAAGAGGTCACGCTGCTCACCATCGCCAGGCATAAGACCTGCTAGCCGAAGATTCTCTTCGGATAGCAGTTGGTTGTAGCGGGGGACGTCGGCAGTGATCAACTGCTCGAACGCCTCTCGGTCCTTCGAAAGCACTGACAAGTTTTTGTTTGGCTCGGTGTCGGGAACCTCCCACTCGGTCCTCACCCCTCGATTTGGGCAAAGAAAAACTTATCTTTCCAACCTTTGATGGAGGAAGGAAGGTATAGTTTAAGGGATCTGGCAGGTCTAGGAGCAAAGGACCACCAACCCGACTGTTTCCTAAGGGTGTAGAAGCAATGAAAGAGTGAAAGTCTAGCCTCAATCCCATGGAAATAGCACAACACCATGAAACCAACAAGGGTTTGGATAGAATTTGGGACTAGTTGTGTCAAAGCTAAAGAATACATGTCTAATACATTTAATATGAAGGGGTGAATGGGGATGCAAAGACCAGCCTTGAAATAATGTTCATAAAGGGCAACCCGACCTGGATAAGAAGAGGTTACTCTATCCTCAGGTAAAGGCCGGTAGAGATGAAGGTCAGTGGGGATTTGGTACTGAGCCCTAAGATTAATTATCTCTTGGGCAGTCATGACGGAGGCAGTCCTTTCGAAGGACTACCTCACATGGGAAGAAGGGCTGGCGGTCGCCGGACGGCGCTGAACATGAGCCCGTTCGGCGGCGGGGTGATTTTCGGCGCAAGGCCGCCCCGCGGGCCGCCGCTCTTCTGCAGGAGCATCCCCTGCGGAGGAGGACCAACTGAGAGGGGGAGAAGGGGAAGGCTGTGAATGGTTGGGAGAATAGGCCCCGGAATCGAAAATCGAGCAAGAAAGAGATGAGGAGGCCATGGAAGCAGAACTAACCTGAAGTTGGAGGTTGAAAGTCAGCAATGGAGGGCTCGGGTGGTGGAAGATGAACATGCTTGAACAGTCGGTAGGGAAGACGAAAGCAGTAGAAGCGGCTCAAACCCAGAGCAACCCTCTTTTATGCATGTGTTTCAAATCATCCTGCCTGCCTCTAGTTGGCCACACGCCTGTTTGCTATTGGAGACCGCTCCGGCGCCCACTCGGTGCGCAGGACGCGATGGGCACCGCCTATGAAGGGATGGCGGTGACCTCACCGCAATGATGACACCTGCTTTCCATGGTTCCACGTCCAAGAAAAATCTTGCCCAATCCCAACAACCCGAACAGACAGGATCAGCCACCAGGATGTACTGCGGATACTAACACCCCTTTCGCTGATGAGTACACGCTCTCTCATCTCAGGGGCAGGAGGGCATCTGATGTGACTAACCACCCCTCCTGGTGGCACTATAACAAACGCTCGCAGCCTTCGAAGCAAGGGCAATAATTTCGATCAGCTCTTGGCCTCGGCCTCGGCTCCAGCATCGGTTCCTGGCCTCAGCCTCGGCCCCAGCATCGGCTCCTGGCCTCGGCTTCTGCTCCGGCTCCAATTCTGGCTCCAATCTTAGCCATTGATGCAATTCCAGTCATGAAGCCGAATTTCAATGCTGAACGAACTTAAAACTATACAACGCGATCCACTCGCCCACTTTTTACCAAGATCACGGGCAGTTACAGGAACTGCACACTTGCAGATATCCACAGAACGTATCTAACTGCCCAGTGCTAATCTACGAAGCCGATCTCAATAGAAGAGAAGATCTGACTGTTATCACGGAAGGGTAAGAGGGACCTCGAACAGGTACATAAGAGCCAACCCCTAACGGGGGAAGGGGCTCTCTCAAGCACTACTCTATTACGAAATTTCTGTTCTACAAACCACTGACTTGAGCATCGGAGGGTCCCCACCGAAACCACCGATCCGGGGTTTTTTGCAGGTTCCCAGATGAAGAAGGTGCTCCCTCTACACTTCGATGACCCATGGAGATCTTCGCCCATCGGCGCTCACCGCAAGTGATTTGGCAGCAACAAATGGGTTTTGTATTCGGTTGATGTCATGGAAGGCAAGGAATTGGTGGTTTTTGCAGGGTTGGGTAGTTTTATGCTAAGGCCTCGGTGTAGTAATTGCTCCGCCGCTCATGGAGAATTCGACTGTGAATGTCTCGTTCTTGGTCCTAAACTTGGGAAACAATCCTGTTGAATTGGGCAACTCTTCTTCATTTCCAGTGGCTTCCAGTGCTTTCAATCAGAATGCAGTAGAGAGGACTCCCGATCTTACTGCTGTCAGCAATATGTGTTGGGATATATACTCATAAACAAATAAGATTTATTATTTTACTGATTAATTTAAAAAAAATTAATATTATTTTTGCATGCATATTTTGATGCTTTATAAATATAATTTTTTTGAATTATTTAATATAACTTTAAATATTGTATATAAGTGTTATATACATAGGATAATATTTAAAGTAAAATAATCTAAATTTTTTCGTAATTATAAATTAAAGTTAGAATCTTTAATTTAAAATTACTATTCATTACATTCTAAATGAAATGATCTTATCCGGATTGCAGATTGATAATGAGATTATTGAATGAAAGCGCTTTATATAATTTGATTATATAGGACTGAAACACGATTAATTATGAATCTCTAATAAATTCCGTTGTTAAAATAGAGCATTTAAAATTCATATATGAATCGATCTTAATTCTGAGTAATTAATAGACTCTATTTATTGTATTATATTTTTTGACATGTCAGGTAATGACAGAAACATAGTGTCAAATTCTTGGTATATTAAAATATAATAACATAAGTAGCCAAAAATATTAATATACAAGATGAAATCCATTCCTTCAGATGGACTATTCTTATAAGTGTTGATTGGGGCTTGAATAATAAGAGCGCTCAATTTATGATTGGATATATATAATATATTATTCATTATAGAATCAATGGTACTTATGGATAAAGATATAATTAAAGAGGTTAATAGAAAATGCCTAGCTTTAATCATGAACCGTTTATGGAGGATTGATTTATATATAGTGACTATATCAATAGAATCCTTTTGAATATAATTAATTTTATAATTTTAAGAGTGTAGTTCCAAATTTTTAGTAGAGTAATTTGAATTAATAATTTTGATATTTTAATTAAGGTGTAATTGAATATCAAAATTATTGGAGCTTAAAATTATAATGTCCATAGTTTCTTTGATGGCTCCATTAAATTATGTGAACTTTATGATATGTTGGGTTGAATTATTAATTTAGAATTGAGAATTCTAAATTAATTTTCATACAGAAATTAATTGAAATAATTTTTATTTTAAATAAAAAAATATATGGTGTGCTAGGGAACACATCGTAGGCATGTTTCTCCATGTGAAAGTTATTTTGTTGTTGAAGAAATATATGGAATTGCGAGAGCTTTTCTCTCACGATAAGGATATCAAAAGAAACCAACAATGGGTTATTGGATAGAGATATGGATTGTGGGAAAGATTTTCTCTCTATATCCTACGTTAAAGTAATTTCAAGAGTTAGAAGTTATCTTAATTTTAATTAATTAATTAATTAAAAAGGGTTAGTAGTTATTATTCTCGCAGAATATAAGATTCACGAGAAAAATAATATAGAATGATTTCATTACCACAGAGAGTTTTCTCCTTCAACTTCACTTTATCTTATGAGTTGAGAATACAAAGTGAAAAAAACTCAGTTGTGTGATCTCAACCCAAATCAAAAAACGCTCACTCGTTCGTGTTCATCATAATTTGAAGAACGTTTGGAAAGATCCGTGGTGATCGAAAGGATTTGGTGATTCCAAGGTGGTGTTGGCAGAGAACGAAAGGTCAATTTCTTAATCTCCTTATTATTTTTATTATTAAATTAATATGGTATAGATCGCCAAATTAAATTTTTTAAGATATATGATTTGATCCTTATCTAGCTTCCGCAAATATCTCAAAATCTATTTGAGATAACCATAATTGTATCAGAGCATGCTATACCCTATTAATTTAATAATTGATTATGTGATAATCAATATATGATTGGGTAGGCATCTATGCATTATGGTCTATGTTTTTAATACTTTTATGATGATGAATATATGTGCGAAATTTTTTTTTTTGGTTCCATGGAATTAGTTATGCAATTTTTCTTTTTGATTAGATCAATTTATAAGATTTATAATGTTATCTTCCTTTTAAATTGATGAAGAAAGATTCTTCATGGATTTGAGAAGAGTTCTTAATTAATTTTTATATCTTAAAGAAGGTTGATCCAAAAGTTTGAATATAGCTGATGGTTTTATAGTCTCTTAATCATTTTTTAAAAAAGGCTCAGAGTTATCCACTCATTTTGATTGTAGGCTTGAAAGAAATTATCCCTTTATTGCATTCTGATTTTCGAATGAGTCAAGGTTTCCTGATTTGATTCGAAGCATTTTCCCTCTTTTCTATCATTGCAGCCTAAGGAATATTTATTATTATTTGTTAATTTATTGTAATTTTAAGATTCCATTGTTTTTTTCTGTTTCACTTCTTATTAAATATTTTTGTTATGTTGATAATAATTACATTTTATGCATATTATATGCCATATTAGATAGAAAAGTGTCTACCTATTTATTATATGTCATGCATTTGTGCATTATTATTTTATTTTTTTTTACTAAAAAGTTTTAGTAAATTATATTTAATGCACTTTATTAAATTTGTAAATTAATTTAGCAATTGGATTTGCAAAATTAATGTGCCAAATGTGATGTTTTAAATTTAAGTGTTATATTTAAGTTATCACATTTAGCTTATTTTATAATTTTAAAGTGTTTAAAATTATAAAATCTTAGTGATTTAAATTGTTTAAATTAACTAAGGTTTATGAAACAAAAGTTGTTTTATAAATAAAATACACTTTTGTAAAATAATGAGTGGGAGGGGTAATATGACAATATAAACCCTTGGTCTCCATCGTTAGTACAACACCGTGAGTTATTAGTAGCGCCTCGTGACGCTTTGATTTTGTCCTCCCTACGGAGGGTATCTACTAATGGCAATACCAAGGTTGTCTTCCATGAGATAGGACTTTTAAGATGTATTTTAGAATTGACCTACCCTACGCGGCAATTTCTAAGTTAAGTCTCAAAAGGTCTGATACGATGGGTTGCACTCATGAAGAAATAATTAAATTAGTTAATTATTTTCTTGACCAAAATTTAAGGAAATTAATGAGTATTAGAAATATGAGATATTTGGAGATACTTATTAATTGAGAAAGTCTCATTTTAATTAGCAACTATTTGACCTACCCTACGGCCACACTTAGTTGTGGAGATTAAAATTCCTTTAGGCCTTTAAAGTAAACATGTTTTTGTGTATTTTAACATGTGCATTTATGCATCATATTTACTTTGCCTTAAATTGTGTAATGATATTTATGTAATTATTTATTAAAATTTTTTTATTTTTTAGCAAATATGTCAAACCCGATTTTCTCACTTCTCGCCTCTCAAGTATTAACTGGTGAAAATTTTGTTAAGTGAAAAGCAACATGAATATCCTTCTCATTAATGAAAACTACCACTATGTCCTTAAGGAGGATTGTCCTCCAGTGCCTCCAACCAATGCCTCCAAGGTTGTTACTGAAGAGTACAACCATTGGGTTGTTGCAAACAACAAAGCCGCTGCTACTTGTTAGCAGCAATGAATGAGGTGCTTAGAACTAAGCACGAGGCCTTTGAAACTGCAAGAGAGATTATGGAATCTCTGCAGCAGATGTTTGGATGCCCATCTGATCAGGCTCGCTACGAAGCTGTAAAAGCCATTATGAATGGCAAAATGGAGAATGGTTCTTCTGTTCGTGAGCACATCCTCAAAATGGTCAATCATTTCAATGAGGCTGAGATCAATGGAGCTAAAATTGATGAAAAGACTCAGGTTGGCATGATCCTGGAGACACTATCTCCCGATTTTCTTCAATTCAGGACTAATTACATTATGAATCATAAAAAGTGTAATCTGACTGAACTCCTAAATGAGCTGCAAATATATGAGACTCTTATAGATGATAAGGATGGTAAGGCAATTGTTGCTGAAGCCAATACAGCTGAGGAAAGCCTTCTTTTCAAAGAAAAAGAAGAAGAAAAATGTGGGAAAGAAAAAGGATAACAAGAAGAAGATCCAGAAGAAGAAAGGAAAGGCTGCTCAGCCTAAACCTAAAGGAAAGTGTTTCCACTGTCATCAAGATGGCCATTGGAAAAGGAACATAAAAAGTACCTTGATGAGCTGAAATAGAAAAAGAAACAAGGTAAATTAGATTTACTAGTCATGGAAACATGCTTAGTTGAGAATGATTTCTCAAGCTGGATTATTGATTCAGGAGCATCTAACCATGTGTGTTTCTTTGCAGATGCTTGAGTCTGCCGGGATCTTCAAGTGAAATTTCACGATGAGAGTAGGCAGTGGAAAAAGGTGTCAGCGACAGCAGTAGGGATAGTTCGACTATCATTTGCTAATAATAAATATTTACTTTTGGACAATGTTTATTATATTTTGAATTTCAAACAGAATTTGATTTCGGTTTCAAAGTTGCATGAACAATTTATTTATGTTTCTTTTAGTATTGACTCTGTTTCAATTTATAAGAATAGAATAAATATTTGTTCTGGTATGTTGAAAATGGTTATATTTTGTTAAACCAATTCCAACAACTTACTTCAAACCGAAATGTTTAAAGTCGCTGAACCAACCCCTAAAAGAAGAAAAGTTGCGAATAATGACAATGACACGTATTTATGGCATTTGAGGCTTGGTCATATTAATATAGACAGAATAGAAAGACTAGTGAAGGATGGTCCTTTAAGAGAGCTAAGAGTTGGCACTCTACCAGTCTGTGAATCCTGTCTAGAAGGCAAAATGACCAAAAGACCTTTTTCAGCAAAAGGTGAAAGAGCAAAAGCACTTTTAGAGATCATACATACTGATGTATGTAGGCCTTTGAATGTCAAAGCTAGAGGGGGCTATGAATATTTCATCACATTCATTGATGATTATTCTAGATATGGATATGCATATCTGATGCAAAGAAAATCCGAGGCCTTTGAAAAGTTCAAAGAATTCCATGCTGAAGTAGAAAAACAACTCAGTAAATCAATCAAAACTCTTCGATCTGATCGAGGAGGAGAGTACTTGGATTATGAATTCAGGACCACTTGATTGAGAATGGAATATTATCACAGCTCACGGCACCTGCGACACCACAGCAAAATGGTGTAGCTGAAAGAAGGAATCACACTTTGCTTGATATGATAAGATCAATGTTAAGCTATTCTTCTTTGCCTACCTCATTTTGGGGATATGCATTACAAACAGTTGTATACATTCTAAACTTAGTTCCATCTAAGTCAATCCCTAAGACTCCTTAGAGTTATGGAATGGTCGCAAACCTAGTTTGAGACACATCCGCATATGGGGATGTCCAGCCCATGTGCTGAAGGAAAGACTGGGAAGTTGGAACCTCGTTCAGAAGTATGCATGTTTTTGGGTACCCTAAGGAACGAGAGGAGGTCTGTTTTATAATGCTCAAGATAACAAAGTATTTGTGTCGACAAATGCTACGTTTCTCGAGTACAATTATATGACAGATTCAAACCTAGAAGTAAAGTAGTTCTGGAAGAGTTGCTGGCTGATGAGATCAGCCCCACACCAACAAAAGTTGTTGAACAACAAAAAGTTGAGACCACTACTCAAGATCAAACACCACCACCACCACGACGCAGTGGGAGAAAATAAGATTACCCATCCTCTATGGTCAGGATGGAGAAGCACAAGTTGCAGTCATTGATGGCAGTGATGATGATCCATTGACATACAAGATGGCAATGGAGGATGTTGATCAAAAGAAATGGCAAGAAGCTATGAAGCTCGAAATGGAGTCAATGTACTCCAATTCAGTTTGGAAACTTGAAGGTCTACTAGAAGGCGTTAAGTTTATTGGATGCAAATGGATCTATAAGAGAAAAGAGGAGCCGATGGAAAAGCAGAGACTTTCAAGGCTAGGTTGTGGCAAAGGGTTTTACCCAAAAAAGTAGACTATGAAGATACTTTTTTGCCAGTAGCCATGCTAAAATCCATTCGGATTCTCTTGTCCATTGCTGCTCATTATGATTATGAGATATGGAAAATGGATGTCCAACCAGAGGGTTTTGTGATTAAAGGCCAAGAGCAGAAAGTCTGCAAATTGCAAAGATCCATTTATGAGCTTAAGCAAGCTTCTAGATCTTGGAACATCAGATTTAATGAAGCCATAAAATCTTATGGTTTTGAACAAAATAAGTTGAACCTTGTGTCTATAATAAAATAGAAGAGAATAAAGTGGTCTTCTTAGTTTTTTATGTGAATGACATTTTACTCATTAGGAATGATGTAGAATCTCTATCCAAAGTAAAGAACTGGCTAGCCAACCAATTCCAAATGAAGGATTTGGGAGAAGCAAGCTACATTCTTAGCATTCAAATTATACGGGATCGCAAGAATAGGCTTTTGGCGTTGTCTCAGGCATCGTATATTGATAAGGTACTTATTAGATTTGCGATGCAAAACTCCAAGAAAGGTAATTTACCTACTCGACATGGAGTTCATCTTTCTAAAGAGTAGTATCCTAAAACACTGCAAGAGGAGAAGATATGAGATGGATTCCCTATGCTTCAGTAGTTGGCAGTTTGATGTATGCAATATTGTGTACAAGACCCGACATATGCTTTGCAGTGGGAGTGATTAGCAGATACCAGTCAAACCCGGATTGGATCATTGGGTTGCGGTCAAGCATATCCTCAAATATCTGAGAAGGATGAGAAATTATATGCTGGTATATTTCCGTAGGGATTTAATTCCTATTGGATATACAGATTCTGATTTTCAATCAGATAGAGACTCTTAAAAGTCTACCTCTGGAGCGGTGTTCACTTTGGAAGGAGGAGCCATTATATGGAGAAGCATCAAGCAAGCCTGCATTGCTGACTCCACTATGAAAGCTGAACATATAGCAGCTTGTGAAGCAGCTAAAGAGGCAGTCTGGCTTCGCAAATTCTTGAAAGATTTGAAAGTTGTTTCAGATATGCATGAACCAATTAGACTCTACTGTGATAATAGTAGCAGTAGCCAATTCCAAGGAACCCAGAAACCACTATAAAGGAAAGCATATCGAGAGAAAATTTCATCTTGTGAGAGAGATTGTTAGTAGAGAAGACGTTTCAGTTGAGAAGATCGCATCTGCGAACAATATAGTTGATCCGTTCACTAAGACATTACCGGCTCGGGGTTTTGAGCTACATCTTGAAGGGATGGGACTTAGAGACATGTCTCATTTGCTTTAGGGCAAGTGAAAGATTGTTGGGATATGTGCCCATAAACAAATAAGATTTATTATGTTGCTGATTAATTTAAGAAATTTTTTAATATTATTTTTGCATGCATTATAAATATCAAAAATTCCTGGATTATTTAATTATGACTTTAAATATTGTATATAAGTGTTATACAAAGGATAATATTTAAAGTAAAATAATCTAAATTGTTCGTAATTATAAATTAAAGTCGGGATTTTAATTTAAAATTACTAGCGCAATTCATTACATTCTGAATGAAATGATCTTATCCGAATTGTTGATAATGAGATTATCGGAATGAAAGCGCTTTATATAATTTGATTATATAGGACTGGAATGTGATTAATTATGAATCCCATTATTAAAATAAAGCATTCAAAATTAATCAATAATGGTCATATATGAATCGATCTTAATTCTGAGTAATTAATAGACTCATATTTATTGTATTATATTTTTAGATATGCATGACATAGAAACATAGTATCAAATTCTTGGTATATTGAAATATAATAACATAAGTAGCCAAAATATTAATATACAAGATGAAATCCATTCCTTCGTAAAGAAGTCAGATGGATTCTCATAAGTATTGATTCGGGGCTTGAATAATAAGAGTGCTCAATTTATGATTAGATCATAAATATATTATTCATTATAGAATCAATGGACTTATGGAGAAAGATATAATTAAAGAGGTTAACAGAAAATGCGTAGCTTTAATTATGAACCGTTTATGAAGGATTGATTTATATGTAGTGACTATATCAATGGACAATTCAAATCCTTTTGAATATAATTAATTTTATAACTTTGAGAATGCAGTTCTAAATTTTTAATGGAGTAATTTGGAATTAATAATTTTGATATTTTAATTAAGGTGTTAATTGAATATCAAAATTATTGGAGCTTAAAATTATAATATCCATAGTTCCTCTGAACAACTCCATTAAATTATGTGAACTTTATGAAATATTGGGTTGAATTATTAATTTGAATTAAGAATTCTAAATTAATTTTTACACAGAAATTAATTGGATTAATTTTTATTTTAAATAATATGATTATTTAAAATAAATTTAAAATTATTTTAAATTAAAAAATTATATGGTGTGCTAGGGAACACATCGTAGGCATGTTCCTCCATGTAGAAGTTATTTTGTTGTTGGAAAAATATATGGAATTGTACGAGAGCTTTTCTCTCTCCCGTATCATCCCACGATAAAGATATCAAAAGAGACCAACAATGGATTGTTGGATAGAGATATGGGATTATGGAAAAGGTTTTCTCTCTCTCACATCACCCTAAAGTAATCTCCAAGAGCTGGAAGTTATCTTAACTTTTAATTAATTAATTAAAAAGATATGATAGTTATTATTCTCGCAGAATATAAGATTCATGAGAGAAAAATTAATGTAGGATGATTTCCATTAGCCACATAGAGTTTTCTCTCTCTCTTCACTTTGTCTCATGAGTTGAAAATACAAAGTGACTAAAAAAACTCAGTCTTATAATTTCAACCAAAATCAGAAACGCCCACTTGTTCATGCTCATCATAATTTAAAGAACGTTTGGAAAGATCTATGGTGATCGAAAGGATTTAGTGATTCCAAGATGGTATTGGCGGAGTTCAAGACATTCGACGAAAGATCAATTTTTAATCTTCTTATTATTTTTATTATTAAATTAATATGGGTATAGATAAATTTTTTTTTTTTAAAGATATGCTATTTGATCCTTATCTGACTTCTGCTAATATCTCAAATCGGTTTGAGATAACCAGCAATATGGACAGTTTATTTAATTCACAAGGTAATGGCGATGGCATCAGAAGGTCAGAGAGGTCAAAAGGGTCTACAGGGAAACGAGGATTCTGAATGGGTGCCAGAGAAGAAGGTGAAGAAGAGCGCTAATTCAGCAGCTAGCAGAACGGCCAAATTAGTCAGTAAGAACCCTTCTGAGATGCCACAAGGAGGCAACAGTATGTTTGGCTCAAAATCGGTACGCCATCCCCATACCTAGCGAGCCTCTTGAAATTCTTTGGATGGAGGGTGATATTTTGACCTGGCTTCGGCGACTACATTTTCATCACGCCTAATGGTATTGCTTACCCTTCCCAAAGCATTTGGGACCTTTTTACATGGCACTTCAAAGTATAGTATCATGAGAAGGCATGGAGTGCATGCCAATTCAGGGAGAACAAGGAGCTTGATGATGCTTTTGTTGGAGCACTCTCTGCTAGCAATTTAGGGCTGCAAAGTGGGGCTGAAGCTGATGGCAATTCCATTGCAGGACTCCCTTCCAGCAATGTAGTCCTGCAGAATGGAGATGCAGCTGAAGGCAGTGGTCGGAAGGGAAAAAGCACCAAGACGAAGAATTCTATAGTCAGAGAGAATTTGGAGCCTGACATGACGACTGAGAAACCACAAGCTCTGCCTATAAAATTAGCAAGGATCCATCGAACATGCCAGGTTCGTGGTATCTGAAGGAGTGAACCAATTAGTTTCATCGAGCAAGGTAGATGAGAAAACAAAATCACATGTTGATGATAGATGCTTGGGTAATGAATCCAAGTAGATGGCTGGCAGCTGCCATCTGACAAGATAAAACGAGAGACCCTGCAAGAAGATGGGAAATTGCCTGGAGTATGCAAGTCTATGGGAATCAGTGGGAGTCATATTCCTGTAGAAAGTGAAGTTGATAAAGCAGAAACCAATGGTAGTCGCTTGAATTTCCCTGCATATGGAGTCAGTGGAGATGCAATGAATGCAGTGAGGAGCAAGGAAGAGAAGACAGGTGCTACTTCACAAGCGAAAATGTGCTTGATAGCATGCCTAAAGTAAGCATGATAGATCAATCATCAAACAATGAAGTCAGAAAGTCAAATTGCAGCAGTATTGGTGTTACAAGAAATACCTGAAGCAGAACAAGCTGTATGGGGAAAGTACCAATCACTTTGGTTTATATGCATTACAAGTGGATTTCTTTGATTCTGTGTCTTTACACATCAGTATTGAATAAGACGAGTGCTTCAGAATTGTTGAAATCATGGTACCTAAGAGATAACAGCATGTGGGAGGAATATTTTCAACTTTTTACGGAGATGAAGGCAACGTAGCAAGAATATTTAAGGTAGACCACTTCGGTGAAGATTGTAAATATTTGCCGAAGTCAAATAGGTTTCAACTTTTGGGTCAAATCCTATAGCATAAACATGTGCCACATCGATGCCATACATAATGAGATAAAGAGATGCTTTAGGAGTCCACTGCAGGGTTTCTTGTTACTCTACCATGACATTTTTTCATTCAAATGCTGAAAAAAATAACAAGCAAAATCATGATTATTGCTGCCCCTTGATTTAAACCCGAACTTGAATAGAATTTCTTTTCATTGATGAAAGCTTACCCGCTAAAGATAAATTCTATATGGACACCATGTGTGCCTATTTGTCATTTGGTCATATGTTTAATTGTTAACAGATTTCTCAATTAACTTAATGCTGCACTTGTTGCATGTAAGTGTTTTGACTCCATATCTTAACCTGAAAGGCAAGCCCTGACTGATTTGTGTGGGGTTGGTGATGTGGATTAAAGAATGACTTGTAAGAATTCTATAACCTATGACTGGCTATCAAATGCATAATGTGATGTTTCTTTGTGATATGAGAAACAGTTTGATCTCATTAGCCATTACAAGAATATGATTTGTTTTATAAGTTTGATTTTGTTAAATGTAAGCTCAAGATTATGGCCATCGAGTATGCATTAAACCATCATTTTTCTACTTGACATCAAAACTAAACAGAGAATCTTATAAGAATGTTTACAATGTATTAAAAAAAAAGACAATCAAAACTGAGAATTTGCTGAAAATGTTTGCCAAGTACAAAAGTTGGTTCATTGTGACATTCATCAATATATACAACTATGAATGGATTATTTTTCGGAAAATAGTATTATTGTTATGTCTGCATATCCTTAACCTGTGGTAGAGAGATCTGCTCTTTCTTTGATTTTCTTGGGATGGCAATCTCCACCGTATTGTAGTTGAAGGCAGTATTTTTTTTATTGGACTGGTTTGAATACAGCCAGAGCCAACACGTGTGTATTGATTGAACATGTGCTTTATTTTTTGTCGAGCAAATCATTTTCTTTAGAGAGTCTCACACTATGATGCACATACGAACAATCTGCCTCCTACTTCAAGCCTAGTATTTAGTATGTTTGGTTTTCTGGTAATTTAAAAAGCTTGTGTTGCATAATAAAATTTTCACCAGTTTTTCCAGGAAACTATTCTGGATAATTTACATCCTTCATTAATTTGACATATCACAATATATCTTGCATGCTTTTATCTCTACTTCGTAGTGCTGTCTAAGTTATACATTGTTAAGTGACTCTTTACAGATTCCATTGGACAAATTTGGTAGAAATGCCTTTTGTTGGTATATGACCGATATACCAAAGGCAAGGAATGTGCCATTGCCTGCTCAAGGCAATTGAAGATGTATGGAAGATAACTACCAATACTTTTCTAATGTGCCACTAGATTAAATTTTTATTATCAAGCATCCTATTTTCTTTATGTAATAATATGAATGATATGCTTACATTTTAATAGCAGGAACTGTACCTTTTAGTTGGACTTTACATAATAAGCAGCACTCTACCTAAAATCTGTCTTCTTAAAGAAGCTTTCCTATCAAAATAGAAGCCCAAAGTATTGATAAAACCTTATTTTAATTCTACTCATTCTTATCACCCTCATCTTACATGCACATGCAGGCTCTTTGCTCTATGATCGAGACTTTTATTGTTACAATGGAACATTTTGTCACTGTCATACTAAAATTTCCTTCAGGTTCCTATTGTTTAGCTGTTATGAAGCACTTCCAAACTGCACTATTTCACCTATCATAAACCGTCAACATTCTTCTATACTTGTTGATTCTTCATCGTAATTGTTGAAAATATATGGACATATGCTGCAGTTTTTGCAACTGCACATAGAGGGTGGTTTCCTTTATTACGTGGTTTCATTTATAAAAGGGGCCTTCTCTCTTTATATATTTCTGAGTTACGAAGAAAGAAACAGAGAATGAAGAGAAAAATCTGATCTGTTCTTCTCGATAAGATCTTTGAAGATTTCTGAGGACTTGCGCTGTGGATAAAGGGTGTTTTTTCTCTTCTCATGAAATCACTCTGACCAGAAGTTATCTGTAAGATGTTCTTTATCCGTAGGAAGTAAAGTAATTGATAATCCTATGGAGATTTAATTTAACATTGGTATCAGAGCTCTTTAGGCTTGCTTTCTTTCTTATCTTGTAATCTTTATGATATGTGAATCTTTCTGATATGCTTCACATAACAACAAACAGAAATGATCTATCTAATTTAGTTCACTTTGAATGGATTAGATGATATCAAAAAATTTGAAATGCAAATCACACTTATCCATTGGATAAACATCATCAATTTCTTTTCAAGTTATCTTTATCCAGAGATCGGTACTACTACCAAAAGAGTTGCTAGAGACCTCCTCCGGGAGCCTCTAGTTTGTGATTCAGAGGCAACAAGCCCTACAATTGAAGCATGTGGTTCACATAATAATAATAATAATAATAATAATAAATTATATATATCTATAGTGAGAGATGGGCTCAGTGGCCTGGGAGGCAGCAATGTTATACTCAGAATGGAGGAAATTATATATTAGAATGCTGGATCTGCAATTATAATTATTATTACTATTATTATTTTTCTTCTCTGCGTCACAGAAAACAACATGTTTGTGTTGACGTCCCATTGCCATAGAGCATTATGTGCAGCTCCCACCTAACGACATTCTGTTGGTTGGCAGATTGCCATCCCTTTCATGGAAGCAAGAAAGAAACTCTCTTTAGCTTAAGCTAGCCAAGAAACCTACATTTTGGAGACATAAGTAAGCTTACTACAATAGAACAATTGCTAGCCAGCCACAACACATGAATGCAAACCCAAATAAAAAAAAAGCCTGTAGCTCTTTAACATCCCCGTCCCTCCCTCCACCACAAAAAAAAAAAACAGAGACTTTCCCAACCGGAAACCTTCAGATCCCATCACAAAGTCACGGGACTGGACGGATCTCATTTTTTTTGGGATTCTGATTGAAAAACTATGCAGAAATCATCATTGTCGATTTTAAAATGGAGCACCTTTCTTGCATGGCATGCAATGGCCCAGTCAAATGCCTGTAGCTCCATGCCCTTTGAGTACCCTTGATCATATAAATATTTATATGCAGAGGGTTATCTCACCGCATCATGAAACACATCCTCACACAACGCACGTTCTTTCGGCACTGTTCTCTTCTTTTATTTTATCGAGGGAAACGAGCATATGGGAGGTACAGTCTCTTGACTGGACCCAAAGAAGTCACGAGGGATTGGCCAGAATGAGAACGGTCTCTGAAACCATTGTCCATGACAGAGACTGATGGCATCTTTTCTCTGTGGCGATGCTTTAAGTTACATGAGATGAGGCAGAAGTTTTAGTGGAGTTAGATTGTGCCACACCTCATATGTATGACCCAAACTCTAATACAAAAAAAATCAAGGCTTTTATATACCAATTTATCTGGTTTTGCATCCAGCACTACTTATAACTTGTGCTATGATAATTAATGTAGCAATGTTATGCAACTTCTAATTTAAGGTCTTAAGTACTGCAATTGGAAGGCATGTTCTATTTATGCTTCTTTATTCGTGATAAATTCATAAAATATTTTATTATGATTATAGATGCAAGATATATACTCACATTGACCAAAAGAACTAAGGCAAAGGTAATTAAGGAAAGCAATGGAGACCTTTGAGTATCATCCATGATTGATTATATTGCCAAGCTTAACCGTATGATTATAGAGCTAGAAAAATGTGGTTACAAAACTATATTAGAATATAGAGTCTGGGTACTCTATAGATCACTTCCACCATATTGGGCAGATTTTGTGTATGACCTTTGGATGGATTATCTGGAGTATCAGTCTTCTTTGGCTTATTATCACATGGTTGATGTTTTACTTAGAAAATGGTATCAAGAATATCAAACAACTTTCGGAAGAACCTCAAAGTTTGTTTCTCCTAGTGGTGCCTATGGATTCATGAAGATATATGTCTTTGTGATTATATGCCTAGTTATTTTGGCTTATGTTGTTTATTAGGAATTTAATTATATTTTATGTCATTTGTTAAGTGCTTAATTATGTAATAAAAAAGATCATGTAATGATATTTGGAGTATGAAACTCATTATGATGTTTATTATGTTTGAGTGGGAGTTACTTAATGCATATTTCTTTAATTCTTTGTGAATTATAATTGCTTAATGATACTTGGAGCATGAAACTTTATATTTATGCTCTTTTATTATGATGTTTATTATGTTTAAGTGGGAGTTGCTTAATACATATATTTATGTGTATTTTTTTAATTCTTTATGAATTATAATTGTGCATTATTTTATTCAAGTAAACTAAATGAATAATAATAAGGCGTTGAACAATGGATGATGATTGGAAGCATAGCAACCTTTTGATTCCATGTGATTGCTAAGTTATTATTAGATTAGGTTTATACTTGACAAATAATAGTATTATGTTTTTGATAAATGAACTATGTGTTTCATTTTTTATTTAGATCATGGCATCAAAGAATATCATAGCTGATCTGAACAAAGGTGATAAGTTGAATGGTGATAATTACCATGTCTGGCACCTCAAAATACAATATGTACTTGAGGAACAAGAGGTTTTGGAAGCCATCAACCATGTCATGATTGATCCTGATGAGGGTACTACAATTCAGCAGAGAAGGGATCAGGAAGCATATAAAGCTTGGAAGAAGAAAGATTCCACAGCTAAGGAAATATTGATAAGTTCAATGGCAGATACCTCATTTGTGAATATGAGCAGTATTCTACTACTTATGAGGTTTGGGTTGCCCTTAGGGATAAATTTGGTGGAGTCAGTGTGACCAAGCTTAGACAGCTGACCATAAAATTTGATACATACAAAAAACGCCCAAATCAAAAATCAAGCAACATCTGAGAGAGATGTCCAATATGATTAGGGAGTTAAAGTCAGCTGGTCATGAGCTTACTGATGAACAACAAGTGCAAGCTGTGATTCGTTCTCTTCCTGATGGTTGGGAGCACATGAAGGTTAATCTGACTCATAATGATAGTATCAAAACTTTCAATGATGTCGCTCGTCATGTTGAGTTGGAAGATGAGCGTTTGGAGTCGATTAAACCCATGGGACAAGCATACGTTGCTGAAAGCTCCAAACAAATTTCTGGTTTCAAACGCAAGAGATATTGGAACAAGAAAGGCAAGGGAAGGGAAAACAAGAAAGGATTTGCTGATCAAAAGAACAACAAGAAAAAACGCCGATTTTTCAAGAAGAGAAATAAAGCAAACATGAAGTGTTACAATTATGGCAAAAAGGGTCACTTTACTCATGAATGCACGGAGCCTAAGAAAAATGTTATGTTATGTTTTGCTTCTCTTATGATATTTATGTTTCTAGTACTGTGATGCTTACTGATTCTTATCCTTTGTGGACAATAGACTCAGGAGCCACCGACTATAGCTCGAGATAGAGCAGCGTTTGTGAAATTTTGTCGCATACCTGTTGGAAGTAGATGGATATATGGAAACAATGCTAGAGTTGAGGTCAAAGGAATTGGGACATGCAAGTTAGAACTGCATGGTGGCCGAATTCTAATCCTGCATGATGTCCTTTATGCTCCGAATATACGACAGAATCTTGTTTCAGTTGTTGTTCTTTTGACTTTAGGTTATAAACTAAATTTCTTTGATAGACGTGTTGATGTTTACTGTAGTAACATATATTATGGATCTGGATATGTATCGAATGGTTTTATGATACTTAATGTAAATTATGGTACTTTGGATTCTATTAATAATTATTTTTCATTAATTACCTCTTCTAGTAATACAAATGTTGATATTAATATTTGGCATGCTAGATTAGGACACATTGGACAAGAAAGAATGAACAGATTGACTAGTGAGGGCTTATTGGGCTCTTTAGTCAAAATTGATTTGTCTAGATGTGAACATTGTCTTATTGGAAAATCAACTAGAAAACCATTTGGCAAAGCTATTAGGACTGAATTTCCATTGAAATTGATTCATTCTAACATCTGTGGCCCGATGAGTATAAGGGCTAGGCATGGTCCATCATATTTCATTACATTTATTGATGATTTTATACGTTATGGTCACGTGTATCTTATCTCTCACAAATCTGAAGCATTAGATTGTTTTAGATTGTACCTAAATGAAGTTGAAAATAAACTTGAGAGAACAGTAAAAGCCTTAAGAACTGATTATGGGTGAAAATATTTGTCAGATCGGTTTAAATCATTATATAATGAACAGGGTATATTAAGGCAGCTAACTATTTTGGGAATGCCACAACAAAATGGTGTCGTTGAAAGAAGGAATAGGACCCTTCTTGAAATGGTTAGGTCAATGATGACACAAGCAAATTTGCCAATCTCTTTTTGGGGAGATGCATTATTGACTCCTGTGTATATACTTAATCGTGTACCTTCCAAATTGATTCCATCTACTCCCTATGAATTATGGATAGGCAGAAAACCTGAACTAGGTCATTTAAGACCATGGGGGTCGGGTACCTATGTTCATAAGATGTCAAGTAAGTTTGGCAAATTAGGTCCTAGAGAAAAGAAATGTATCTTTATTAGATACTCTGAACATTCCAAAGAATATGTATTCATAGGTGATCAAATGGATGGAAGTGTCTCTAAAATAGAATCACGAGATGCTGTATATTTGGAGAATGAATTTCCTAGTAGGGGTGAGATTGACAAAAATACCTCTCTATGTGAGTTGGAGGATTTAAATGATAATATCACTCAAGCAATTGAAATTGAAAATACTCAACCGAGTAGGAGTGATTTAGTACCTACATCTTCTTCACAAGAACTTGAATTAAGAAGGAGTGCTAGAAAAAGCATTCCACGTGAAAATTTAAAATTGAGGGATAAGCCCTCATGGTTACTCCAGAAGATGATAAGGAACTTAACACTGTGAATGAAGCTTTATCATGCCCTGCTAAGGAACAATGAAAAATTGCCATGGAAGAAGAAATGAAATCCATAGAAAAGAATCAAGTATGGGAGTTAGTCGATCTCCCTGCTAATCGCAAAGCTATTGGGAATAAGTGGGTTCTTAAAATCAAGCGAAAAGCAGATGAAACAATTGATCGATATAAGGCACGACTTGTTGCTAAAGGTTATACCCAACAAGAGGGTATAGATTTGAAGAAACTTTTTCTTCTATTGTAAGGTTTACTTCTATTCGCTTAATCCTAGCTATTGTAGCACAATTGGATTTGGAATTGCATCAGATGGATGTCAAAACAGCTTTTCTTAATGAGAGCTTGATGAAGAAATCTACATGGAACAACCAGTAGGTTTTGTTGTTAAAGGCCATGAACACAAAGTGTGCAAATTGAAAATATCAATTTATGGCCTAAAACAAGCATCAAGACAGTGGAATTTGAGATTCCATGATGTAATTGTCTCATATGACTTTTGAGATAATTAATGAAGATCATTGTGTGTACATTAAAAGATCTAAAGAAAAGTTTGTGATATTATCACTCTATGTGAATGATATTCTTCTGTTGGGAATAATAAAGAATTCTTATATTCCATTAAAGAATGGTTGTTCTCAAAATTTGATATGAAGGACATGGGAGAAGCGCATTATATATCAGGGATCAAGATTCATAGAGATCGTTCAAGAAAGCTCTTAGCATTATCGCAAAAGACATATATACAGAAAATACTTGAACGTTTTCATATAGAAAACTGTAAATCTTTTGATACCCCTATAGCAAAAGGAGAATGTTTGAGTAACAGCATGTGTCCAGTAACTCTAGAAGAAAAACAGAAAATGTCCAGGATACCATATGCTAGTGCTATTGGAAGTTTAATGTACATTATGTTATGTACAAGGCCAGATATCTGTTATGCTATGGGACTTGTTAGCCGTTTCCAATCAAATCCTGGTCAACTACATTGGAAAGAGGTAAAAAGAATATTTAGATATCTAAAGGGCACAACAGATTGCAATCTCTATTATCAAGGATCAGACTTAAATCTAAAAAGATATTCTGACGTTGATTGGGCTGAAGATCGAGATGAAAGAAAGTCAACTTTAGGTTATGCATTCTTACTGAATAATGGAGCCATTTCATGGAATAGTAAGAAGCAAACATGTGTGGCTTTATCAATAATGGAAGCTGAATTTGTAGCTTATTCAGGAGCAGTACAAGAAGCTGTCTGGCTGGAAAGATTTCTTGAGCATCTTGGATTCTTTAAAGATAGTGGGAGTCCAGTGATTATTCATTGTGATAATCAAGTAGCCATTGCTCATATCAAGGATCCTAAATATCATAGTAAGACCAAGCATATAGACATCAAATATAATTTTGTAAGAGATATAATTGCACAAAAAAATAGTTTTGCAATATATCTCCACACAATATATGCTTGCAGATCCCTTTACCAAAGCCCTTAGTAGAGACTTATTTCAAGTTCATATAAAGTCTCTTGGATTACGTAGAATATGATATGTATGTGAATGTAAAGAAACATATTCTTATCTATATATATTCTATGCCATGATTAGCATCTTTGATATGGCTTCATGAGATGTGATATGGTAATAGCATCTATTATAAAAGTATGTTGTCAGACTGAGATTGGTCTTCTCGCATAGACAATCGCCTCTGATGTTTGTATAACATGCAAAAATGAGACAACTATTAGCTAAACATTTTTGAGAGAGATAAGCTAAAGCCTATGTCGCCTTGATCAGATATCAAGATGAGATCATTATAATAATTATGATCGAAGTAAATATTTACTATTTACTTTGCCTGTTTAATAGCCAGATATGAATTCACAAGGTTAGGAAAGATATGGTTGGTGAATTTAGGTTAGACACTGAAGTGTGTCTGAACTTAAGTATGTATGATGTTTGAAATAAAAAGACATGCTCTTATTAAAGAAAGAAACATCATAGCACATG
The DNA here is from genome assembly GCA_900491605.1 of Calamus simplicifolius. NCBI lineage: Eukaryota > Viridiplantae > Streptophyta > Magnoliopsida > Arecales > Arecaceae > Calamus > Calamus simplicifolius. Next base: position 440,318 of record UESW01004264.1, read on the forward strand.
ATTCATACCATGTGTGCTTAGTTGACCAATAAGGATAGTAGAAGAAGATCCCTGCTTCTTTTCTATGCGAGACCCTGAAGATTTAAAATTATTTTATACCCTTATGACTTTTTAACTGTCTCTTAAGACTTTATTATAGTGTTGCTACTTTAGCATGTTACCAATAATCAAGAACTATGCGATTTGCGGGACATGTCTAGGAAAGCAGCTATATGGAGTTAAAAGATTCGAGTTGAGAAGAAAGACTGATTTAATTTACATCATAGTATGTATTCACAGGTCGACCAATTATGTAATTCACTTGACATAATTGTGAATACATTATGCTTATGAAAGATTAAGCATGCTCTTTGATATTTACGAGGGATCAGAGATGTAATGATGTAAAATTTTTAGTCTAGGGTACAAGCAAGTTTATATGTGTCTGTTCTCTTTCTATTATTGGAGCTGTTATGCACTCCTAACCGTTACATAACATTATAGCTCAGCTGAACTTGCTAGTCACATGGCCCATTTCCCTAGTATGAATTACATTTAGAAATATGAATGAGAAATATATGTTATAAATGAAATTATCATCATGTGCAAGAGGGAGATGTTGAAAATATATGCCCACGATGATAATTACGTGGATATGCGTTGCAGTTTTTGCAACTGCACAGAGAGGATGGTTTCCTTTATTACGTGGTTTCGTTTTATAAAAGGAGCTTTCTCTCTTTATATATTTCTGAGTACTAACAGAGAAAGAGAGAACGAAGAGAAAAATCTGATATGCTCTTCTTGATAAGATCTCTGAAGTTTTCTGGAGGGACTTGCGCTGTGGATAAAGGGTATTTTTCCTCTTCTCCTGTGAAATCACTCTGACCAGAAGTTATCGGTAAAATGTTCTTTATCCATAAAAAGTAAAGCAATTGATAATCCTATGAAGATTTAATTTAACAATAGAGCCAAATTGTTGAATGTAGAACTTCTTGGTTCTGTGCCTGTTGGTCTGGCAACCATTGATTGTTGATTAAATACATATTTGTCCCCTATATGCACGAAAATGTGATACCGTGAGAGCTTGGATTTGATGATGAGTGCTGCAAGCTCTTCTGTGGTGGCAGTCTTCATATTTTGCATGAAAATTCTACTGCCGCCTTGATGTTGTATGGTGTTTGATGTTGTAGGACATTAGCATGCTAAGTTGTTTTGCTACAAAAGGGGTTTCATTTTTCATATTTCTTTTGCATTAATCTCACTGTTCCCTCATCCCATGAGGAACGTCAGATTCCCATCTACAACTCAATTCATCTGAGCCTTTTCCCAACTACATGGGGCCGGTATATGAAGATTCTCATCCACACAATATAATAATAATTTTTTTTTTTGAGAAAATTCTACACAATATAATAACTGAAACCTAAGCTATTGAATAATGTTAGCTAAGAAGCGTGAAAGGTATCAAGAAATGGTGTATCAGTTCCAGATTTGACTGCCGGCTCTTCTCCCCCTGTTTTTCTTATGATATGGTGTATTAGCTCCCCCCCTTTTTTTTTTTTTTTTTGACTCGTGGTATCAGATATTGTCTTCATTACACATGTCACGTCCCAGACCCAATAGATCTAGGGAGCAACCCGCCGCATGCCTGGCATGCAAGGCGTCCTGAAATATAACATTTAATACAAGGAGGGGTAATAACTATATATCATCCAAATTCAAAGTATTCTTAATACAAACCATAATCATATGTGTTAGGCTACATGCCAAAATATATAATTCAATGGGGTTACAACAAAGTATTGGATCTAAGTTGCTCGCTCTACCCCATATTCCCATCCTCATTTCTGTGGCTCTGAAAAAACATTGTGAGATTTAAATAAGCTCACACTCAATAAGTAAGCCAACTATAATATAATATAATTACTTCAAGCTTTTATCAACTCAGATTTTTCATAATAATCATCTGTCAAGCTTCCATATTTCAAATATATTTTACTATATTATCATAACATGCATCATATGCTCAAAATAATTTTGGAAGCAAATGCTATATAACATTTCAAGAATATATAATTTCAGAATAAAACTAATGTACCACTGTAAATAGCATGTAAAAGTCCATTTTTATACCAATGCCTTACGGCCACACACTATGTCCTCATAAATAGAACACCCTCCTCGGATGAATCCTCCATAAATATCCTCTAAGAGTCAGGGTCCTGGAACCAGCGTTATGAACTCACATTCTGCCATATCCGGCTACAGCACAACCTAAGAGTATGTGTCCTCCACATATTCCCCTATGGAGATGGGTTCCAGAGTCATGTGACATAATATTGCCATATCCTGTCACAGCACACCTCATGAGTGTGTGTCCTCCACATATTTTCCCTATGGAGGTGGTCCCGGTGTCAAGTGAGTCATGCAACATATCACATCATATCATAGCGGACCACATCTTGCACGCTGATGGCACCGTAGGGATACAGGGCTTCACAACGCATAAACAAGCTGATCATTCCTTCCATTCCTGATCTGTTGGAGACATGGATGGAATCCTTCTCCTTCAAGCTTCTGGAACCATCCTTCAAAAACGAGATTAGAAATTTGGGCTTGGTTGTTTTTACACAAACAACTTTGCTTCAGAAGTCTATATGCAACACTGGAGAAGTGGATAAAGAAGGTGTTATTTTGCATTGGTTTGATATTTCTTCTTCTTCTCTTTTTCTTTTTCCTTTTTCTTCAGTTGAATGGGGTTAATGATTGTTGCTTCTGGGGAAGATATGCAGGCTGACAGTAATTTCAGTCATGTGAGGAACAGAGAAGGAAACGATAAGCTACTTGTTACGGCTGCCCAATGATGACGCCAAGTCACCTCCTCGAACGTCGGGGAAAACGGACGTCTCGCTCCGGGAAATCCTGCAAGAAAAGTCCCCGGGGACCGGTGGCACCGGTGGGGACCCTCCGACGATCAAGTTAGTGGCTTGGGTTCAGACAAGGAACCACTCCAGCGAAGAGAAGCTGAGGCAGTTAGGGTTTTTGCAGGGAGGAAGAAAGCTCAGAAAAACCAGAGTTCGGATCCCACTTACCGCGCATTCCCTTGCTCTTATAGTTGTCCTAATACCTCACCTTTCGTCTAGGGGAGATTGCTTTCGTACCGCAGCTACACGTGCCGGAGACATCCCCCGTACCTCCTGTTGATGTGATATCACACGTGTCCGCGGTCGCGAAGGTAGGCAGTGCGCGCCGCCGGCTGATGGGACAGAGTATAGCTGCAAGTAGTAGCATGCCGTACGCCGTAGCAAGATATGGTCATGTACAGGGGCATGCAACGCGCCAAACCTCGTTATGAGGCATGGCCCTCCGTAACAGGGCACAATCACGGAAGTACCGAACGGTATGCTGCGGCAAGGTATGGTCATGTACTGGAAATTATGTGAGCACCGTGCAACCTGAAGGTTGCCGCGTTTCTTGGCAGCTGTCGCATGTTGATTGCAGATGACCCCACCCCGAAGGGATATCGGAGATGGGGAATGATGACACACCCCGGGACCGGTGGGGCCCCGGGGTTAAGAATGATGACCCTACCCCCGACCCCGAGGGGGTGCCGGGGGTGAGGGAATGACGATGCACCCCGGGACCGGTGGGGGCCCCGGGGTTAAGGAATGATGACCCTACCCCCGACCCCGAGGGGGTGCCGGGGGTGAGGGGATGACGATGCACCCCGGGACCGGTGGGGGCCCCGGGGTTAAAATGATGACCCTACCCCCGACCCCGAGGGGGTGCCGGGGGTGGGGATGACGATGCACCCCGGGACCGGTGGGGGCCCCGGGGTTAAAGAATGATGACCCTACCCCCGACCCCGAGGGGGTGCCGGGGGTGAGGGGATGACGATGCACCCCGGGACCGGTGGGGGCCCCGGGGTTAAGAATGATGACCCTACCCCCGACCCCGAGGGGGTGCCGGGGTGAGGGGATGACGATGCACCCCGGGACCGGTGGGGGCCCCGGGTTAAAATGATGACCCTACCCCGACCCCGAGGGGTGCCGGGGGTGAGGGGGATGACCCCGAGGGGATGCCGAGGGGTGCCGGGGTGAGGGGATGACGATACCCCGGGACCGGTGGGATGGACCCCCGATGAGGGATGGACCCCCCGATGACCCGATGGACCCCGAGGGGGTGCCGGATGACGATGCCCCGGGACCGGTGGGGGCCCCGGAAATGATGACCCACCCCCGACCCCGAGGGGGTGCCGGGGGTGAGGGGATGACGATGGGGACCCCCGGGGGAATGATGACCTACCCCCGACCCCGAGGGGGTGCCGGGGGTGAGGGGATGACGATGACCCGATGACCCCCCCGACCCCGAGGGGGTGCCGGGGGTGAGGGATTGGGACCGGTGGGGGCCCCGGGGGAATGATGGACCCCGACCCCGACCCGGGGGGATGGCCGACCCGATGACGATGACCCTACCCCGAGGGGGTGCCGGGGGTGAGGGGATGACGATGGGACCGGTGGGGGCCCCGGGGGAATGATGACCCTACCCCCGACCCCGAGGGGGTGCCGGGGATGACGATGCACCCCGGGACCCCCGGGGTTAAAGAATGATGACCCTACCCCCGACCCCGAGGGGGTGCCGGGGGTGAGGGGATGACGATGCACCCCGGGACCGGTGGGGGCCCCGGGGGAATGATGACCCTACCCCCGACCCCGAGGGGGTGCCGGGGGTGAGGGGATGGATGACCCCCCCCCCGACCCCGAGGGGGTGCCGGGGGTGAGGGGATGGTGATGACTGCCGTTACCTTTTCTGACGACGTTGGGATCAGTCATATCAGATGCCCCCTCGCCCCTGGGGCGAAGCGGGTCCCACCGCTGAGGCTCAAGGGGCGTTCTCCACGTGGCTGATCCCTACCCTTGAGTTCTATGCGGACGGTGCGGGGAATGTAAGGAGACGGCCCCCGTACACCGCGCCAGCCATGATCGCCCTCGAAAATGAAGACGAGCTCTTCGGAATCTGCGCGAAAAGGCGTATCATCATTTCCTCTCATTACGGCGACGTCAGCAAGGTCCCATCGCTGGCCGGGGGCGTGCCGCACCACGCGCCGGGGTGATCCTCGAGGCGAACCGGCGTATAGCAAGAAGCCGCGTGGCTGACGAGACATGGCGGGACATTTTGAAAACTCGATAAAGCTAGCCAAAGGGAGGCGGGCTGACGCCTTCATCGCCATCATCTTCTTCCTGTTCCCCAGTGTTCCTTCAACCTGCGAGCTCGTGCCCAGCTTTCTTTGCTCTTCCAGGTCAGCCCTTTCGTCTTAATTCTCTTTATTCATGAGTTCACCTTCTTGGACCTCGGAGGACGGTTCTGAGGACCGTCCTCCTTCTGTGAGGCCTCAGACTCCTTCTCCTTCTCCTCCATCGAGTGGTCCTCTGATTCGGAGGACCACATCCCTCTGGCCCGGCGACGGGCCACCGGTGGGGCCCCATCAAGGGGCCACCGGCGAGGGCCGGGACCTCATCGAGGGTGGAGGAGTCCCCAGAGGGGACAGCCTCCTCCTGAAGCGACTGGACCTGGAAAGGATCCGGGCCCGCTACAGGATCCCTCGGGAGGTCGAGTTATTCCTACCAACACCTGACGACCGGGTCATCTCCTCCCGACCCGGTCGAGTAGCTCTTTATGAGATCTGCCTGCAGGCAGGTCTCCGCCCTCCCTTTCATCCTTTCTTTGTCCGCCTGCTTGATTTCTACTCTTTGACTCCTTCTCAACTAGTCCCAAACTCCTGTGTGATTAGCGCCTTTGTTATTCTCTGTCGCTAGGCATTACTCCCAGGATCAGTTTGTTTTGCAATTTCTACTCCCTCCGAGCCCAAAAGGGTGGTGGCTATTCCAGCCCCGACCCAACAGGGTCCTTAAGCTTCTTTTGCCTTCGTCAATCAAGGGGTGGAAACCCCGTTTCTTTTTTGCCAATATCGACCAAGTCCGGCCCCGGTGGGGGGACCCCGACCTCCGAGGGAACGCCGCGGCTGTTCATCCTGGGGACCGGGAGGCGATGGGGGTATTGCTGACCGCCGAGATCCCCCGGTACACCCTGCTGTTAGCGGAGGACAACTTTGAGTTGGCGGGTCTCATCTCCCAGCGGGGTAAATTCTCCATACTTAGTCAGGAATTCTGCTCTTCTTTTTCCCTTTTTTTTTTTTTTTTTTACCATTCTGAAAATCTAACTTATGTCATGCAGCAATGAAGATCCGACCGCGAAAGTGGTAAAGGCTGCTAAGAAAAGGGCCCGAGAAGGGCCGCCCAGGGACCAGCGGGCCCGGCCCCGAAACGCCTGGTGGTCCGGGCCTCCCTCCGGCACCAGTCCCACCCCCGGCTCCGCCACATGCCCCAGCTGTACCGGAGGTCGACCTTACGGCCGACACTCCACCAGAGGTGGGGGCGACTGCGGGAGCCACCGCCGAGGAACCAGAAGTGGGGGCGACTGCGGGAGCCACCGCCGAGGAACCAGAAGTGGGGGCGTGTGCCAACCGGGGAGTTCCGGCCCCCGAGAGGGCGACCCCATCAGACCGCCAGGGACTGGGGCGAGGGACCATCTGGCCCCGCGAGCCCATCCCCCGAGGGGCCACTCGGGAGTGGTCCGCACATAGAGCCGGGGACATCAGGGACGGCGGAGGGAGGCGAGGGCGCGCCCAGGCCGCCTCGAGACTCCTTGGACGACGGCCATTGGGCCGAGCAGGCCTGGGTCCGGTCTTTGATCTCAGGATCATTGAAGATCTCAGCCACCTGGGGGCGGGCGCATTCTTCCGGGATTCTTACGCCGCAGTGGTCAAGGTAAGCAATTTCTCGTTCCTTCCCCTTTACTGTTCCTATACATATATTCTGTTGACCTGGGCTTATGTGCAGATCGCGCACTCCCTGAGGGCCGCCAGGGAGGTAATCCAAGGGGGAAAAAGGTTCTGCGGGAGACGCAGAAGGAGGTCGAGGAGGCCCAGCGCCGCGCGGAAAAGGCAGAGAGGCGCTGGAAGCGGTCAAGGATGCCTGTGCAAGCGAGGTGAGGGCCGCCACGAGCCGGGCGGAAATGGAGGCCAATCGCACGCGCGCGGCGCTCTCTCAGATGGCGGAGGCTGAGAGCGCGGTCATGGCCAGGGATATGCACATCTCTGAGTTGACCTCAGCGCTCCAGGAGGCCGAGGCCGAGCGGGTGCGGCGGCGGAGGAAGCTAGAGTGGCAAGGGAGGAGACCTGCCGTCGTGAGGAAGAGTTGAGCCGCGCCCGAGAGGAGATAAGCCAGGCTCGGGAGGCTGAAAAAACCATGGCGGAGGCCCTTGCTGCGGAAAAAGCTCGGGCTGCTGGACTTGTTGAAGAATACAAGGCATCTGAGCGTTTCGCAGATGACCTGGCCGAAGCTTCGGCCGCTGTATACCTCGACGGGTTCCAGCACGCTAAGGAGAGGGTGGCCAGGGATTTAAATTTCCCCCGGGCTTTGGAGATCGAATTGTCAGACCAGACTTCTTCCGATGATGAGCCCGCACCGGCAGAGCCATGAGTCTGCGTCCGCGACTTTGTTTTTCTTTTCTTTCTTTTGTAAGCCCGACTACGTCGGAGTTTTGTAGTTCCTAGTTAATGAAAATACTTTTCACGATGATCTTCGTATTATTGTTAACTTCATCAATTGATATGTGGCCCCACGACTATTCGTCCCGATGATTCCGGGGACACCTCCCACCTGCGCCATTCCGCCTTAGTTACACGGACCCGCGAATTAGAGCTAGGTAGGGTTGAATCTTGGGAGCGGGGGCGCCGCTGGTCGGGGATTAGGCCGGTAGGCTCCCTCGGAGCTGTAGGCGTAATGCCCGGTCAAGTATTGGACCTGGTGTTAGTCTGGCGCGCAGCTTGATGCCCGCGGGACTTAGTTTGTTTTGACCGGTAGGGTGTCGGGTCTTGGCTGTGAAGAATCGTTGGTGCACCGCTCCGCCAGCGGTTAGCCGGGTTTTATGCCTGATTGGCACAGGGCCTTGAGTGCCGACGGGGGTCCGGGCTTTTGTGTTGAGAGCTGGTGGTACACCGCTCTGCCAGTGGTACACTGGGCTTTATGCCTGGCTGGTGCAGGGCTTTGAGTGCCGACGGGGTGCCGGGCTTTTGTTGTTGAGAGCCAGTGGTACACTGCTCTGCCAGTGGTACACTGGGCTTTATGCCTGGCTGGTGCAGGGCTTTGAGTGCCGACGGGGTGCCGGGCTTTTGTTGTTGAGAGCCAGTGGTACACTGCTCTGCCAGTGGTACACTGGGCTTTATGCCTGGCTGGTGCAGGGCTTTGAGTGCCGACGGGGTGCCGGGCTTTTGTTGTTGAGAGCCAGTGGTACACTGCTCTGCCAGTGGTACACTGGGCTTTATGCCTGGCTGGTGCAGGGCTTTGAGTGCCGACGGGGTGCCGGGCTTTTGTTGTTGAGAGCCAGTGGTACACTGCTCTGCCAGTGGTACACTGGGCTTTATGCCTGGCTGGTGCAGGGCTTTGAGTGCCGACGGGGTGCCGGGCTTTTGTTGTTGAGAGCCAGTGGTACACTGCTCTGCCAGTGGTACACTGGGCTTTATGCCTGGCTGGTGCAGGGCTTTGAGTGCCGACGGGGTGCCGGGCTTTTGTTGTTGAGAGCCAGTGGTACACTGCTCTGCCAGTGGTACACTGGGCTTTATGCCTGGCTGGTGCAGGGCTTTGAGTGCCGACGGGGTGCCGGGCTTTTGTTGTTGAGAGCCAGTGGTACACTGCTCTGCCAGTGGTACACTGGGCTTTATGCCTGGCTGGTGCAGGGCTTTGAGTGCCGACGGGGTGCCGGGCTTTTGTTGTTGAGAGCCAGTGGTACACTGCTCTGCCAGTGGTACACTGGGCTTTATGCCTGGCTGGTGCAGGGCTTTGGTGCCGACGGGGTGCCGGGCTTTTGTTGTTGAGAGCCAGTGGTACACTGCTCTGCCAGTGGTACACTGGGCTTTATGCCTGGCTGGTGCAGGGCTTTGAGTGCCGACGGGGTGCCGGGCTTTTGTTGTTGAGAGCCAGTGGTACACTGCTCTGCCAGTGGTACACTGGGCTTTATGCCTGGCTGGTGCAGGGCTTTGAGAAGATTCAGATAACTAGAATTGAATCTTGTTAGCATTGAATAAGGGGTGAACACCCAAACAAACATGGAGATGATGTTTAATACGAAAGGAGGGATACATTACTGGTAATACCGGCGGAGGTTATCCGCATTCCACGTCCTAGGAAGTGGTGTCCCGTCAAGGTCTTCAACTTTATAAGCCCGTGGTGGAGCGTCTCGGTGATCCGGTAAGGTCCCTCCCAGTTAGGGGCCAGCTTGCCTCCTTCAGTTGGCTTTGAGATCTCCGCCCGTCGGAGGACTAGATCTCCCGGTAGGAACGTCCGGGGGCGCACGCGTGCGTTGTAGTATTTCGCAGCCCGTTGCCGATAGGCTGCCATTCGAAGCCGCGCTCTGTCCCGCACTTCCTCCACCAGGTCGAGGTTGGCTCGCAGTTGGTCAGGGTTACCTTCTTCACTATAAGCCTCCACCCGGGGGCTGGGCCCCGATCTCCACAGGATGACAGCCTCAGAGCCAAAGACTAGCTGAACGGCGTTTCGCCAGTGGGGGCTCGAGGCGTTGTATGATAGGCCCATAGCACGTTGGGGAGTTCCTCTACCCATCGTCCCTTGCAGCCATCCAGTCGAGTCTTTAGCCCCTGGAGGATGATCCGGTTGTCACTTCAGCTGCCCCGTTGGTTTGAGGATGCCCGACGGAGGTGAACCTCTGACAGATACCCAGCTCGGAGCAGAACTCCCGGAAAGGTGCGTTGTCAAACTGCCGGCCATTATCAGTGACTAGAGTGCGTGGCAGCCCAAACCGACATATGATTGACTTCCAGAAGAAAGATCTCACTTTACTCTCGGTAATTTGGCCAGAGCCTCAGCTTCAACCCACTTGGTGAAGTGATCCACCGCCACCAGGAGAAACTTCCGCTGCCCGGAGGCCGGGGGAAATGGACCTAAGATATCCATGCCCCACTGGGCGAAAGGCCAGGGTGCCACCAGAGGAGTTAGGTGAGAGGTTGGCTGTCGCTGAATATTGGCATGACGTTGGCAGCTATCACACTTCTTGACAAGCTCGGCCGCATCCTCCTTCATTGTCAACCAGAAATACCCTTGGCGCAGGGCCTTGTATGCTAGGGCTCTGCCCCCCAGGTGACTCCCGCATACACCCTCGTGGATCTCCCTAAGGATATAATCTGATTCTGTTGGCCCCACACACCTAAGGACCGGATATGAGAATGATCTCCGATAAAGCTTCCCGTCCATCATCAAGAATCTCGGGGCCCTTCGCCTGAGCAGCTTGGCCTCCGCCGGGTCCCCTGGGAGAGTACCGTCGGTCAAGTATCGGATGTAGGCATCCATCCAGGAGGGCTCCTGCTCCACTGGCAATGCTTCATCCGCGGCCTCAATGCTTGGGACTTGTAGATGCTCCACGTATGTTCTCCCAACGTCCCGTCGACCGAAGTGGCCAAACGAGACAGCGCGTCAGCCCTGGCATTCTCCGCTCTGGGGATATAGCTGACACGGAAATAAGAGAAATGAGACGCCTGGGACTGCACCTTGCTCAAGTAGCGGGACATGGTGGGGTCCCTAGCCTCGTACTCCCCGGCGACTTGTCCAGAAATGAGTTGAGAGTCCGTGAAGGCCCTCAAGCGCCCCGCGCCCAGCTCCTTGGCTAGTCTCATCCCCGCCAGCAGGGCTTCGTACTCTGCCTGATTATTGGTCGCCGGGAACTGGAATCTGAGAGCGTACTCCACACGTCTCCCTCCGGGCTCGCGAGAATGAGTCCGGCTCCACTCCCTTGAGAGTTTGCCGCTCCATCTACATGCAGGATCCAGTCTCCACCTCCCAGATGAGGGAGGGTCCACAAACTTCTCCGGTTGCGCCTCCTCCACGTCCTTCTCAGCCCAGGAGCACTCGACCAGGAAATCCGCCAGCACCTGGGACTTCATGGCTGATCTTGGCCGGATGGACAGGTCGAACTCGCTTAGCTTGATGGCCCATTTAGCCAGCCGGCCGGAGGTGTCGGGGCGAGACAGGATAGCTCGCAGGGGCTGGTCCGTAAGCACCACGATGGGATGAGCTTGAAAGTAAGGCCGAAGGCGTTGAGTAGAGACCACCAGGGCGAAGATAATCTTCTCGGTTTTTGAATATCTGGTCTCAGCGTCGTGGAGTACCTTGCTGGTGTAATAGATTGGCTTCTGGGCTCCGTCGGTATCCATGCGCACAAGCACGGAGCTAACGGCCTCCGGGGAAGCGGCCAGATATAGAAAGAGCTCCTCTCCATTTTCAGGCTTGGACAGCAGCGGCGGAGTGGAGAGAAACTGCTTCAATTCTTCAAAGGAGCCCTGACACTCTTTCGTCCACTCGAAGCCGTTAATCTTGCGCAGCGCCTTGAAGAAGGGCAGGCACCTCTCCGCCGACCTTGACATGAAACGACTCAAGGCGCCACCCTCCCCGTCAGGCGCTGCACCTCCTTCTTGCTGACCGGAGGGCGCATCTCCAGGATGGCTCTGATCTTGTCGGGGTTGGCCTCGATCCCACGCTGGGTCACCATGAAACCCAGGAACTTGCCAGCTGCTACCCGAAGGCGCATTTGTGGGGGTTGAGCTTCATCCGGTACCGGCGCAGATTGCTGAAAGTCTCCTCGAGGTCGGTTACATGGTCTTCTACATTGGTGCTCTTGGTCAGCATGTCATCCACATATACCTCCATGTTGCGCCCCAGCTGGTCTCAAAAACCTTGTTCATTAATCTTTGGTAAGTAGCCCCGGCGTTTTTCAGTCCAAAGGGCATCACCCTGTAACAGTAGATCCCCTTCTCCGTGTGAAGGAGGTTGCTTCTTCATCCGCTGAGCTCATTCTGATTTGATTATACCCCGAGAACGCATCCATGAAACTGAGCGTCCCGTGTCCGGAGGTGGCGTCCACCAGCTGGTCGATTCGGGGGAGCGGAAAGCTGTCCTTGGGGCACGCCTTATTGAGGTCGGTGAAGTCCACGCACATTCTCCAGCTTCCACTGGCCTTCCGAACCATCACGACATTCGCCAACCAGTCGGGGTAGCGCACCTCGCGGATGTGGCCAGCCGCCAACAACTTCCGCACCTCCTCATCAACAGCCTTCTGTCGGTCCGGGGCAAAACTCCTTTTCTTCTGCCTGATAGGCCGGCACTCCGGTCGGATGTTGAGCTGATGTGCGATCACCTCCTCCGGGATCCCGGGCATGTCGGATGCTGACCATGCGAAGACGTCGGCGTTGGCCCGCAGAAAGGCTAGGAGCCGGTCGCGAGCTTCGTCCGGGAGTGAGGCTCCGACGCGGATCGTCTGCATGGGGTCCTTCCCGAGGGGGAAAGTGAGCAGCTGCTCGGCCGGTTCCCCCCTCCTCTCCAAGTCTCGTGGGTCAAGGGTCTCCGATGTCGATGCTGATGGTGGTGCAAGCGCTGCCCCCTGGGGACTGGGGGCCAAGTGATAGCATGGCGCCGGCAGGTCCCGCTCTCCTCGCATCTCGCCGATCCCGCTGGTGGTTGGGAACCTCACCAGGAGCCGCTTGGTGGAAATGACGGCATCCAAGAGGTTGAGCCCGGGCCTCCCAAGAATCGCGTTGTACGCCAGGGGCACACGGACTACCAAGAATTTTATAAGGACAGTGCTCTGGCACGGAGCCGTTCCAGCTGTCACGGGAAGAGTAATTTCCCCCTCGACCCTCACAGAATCTCCGTGAATCCCATCAAAGGCGTGACGACAGGCCGAAGTAGATCATGCGACAGGTTCATGCGAACAAAGGCATCGTAGTTCAAAACATCTACTGAACTTCCACTGTCGACCAGGATTCGTTTTACAGGGTGCTTAGCAATCGTCATGGATACGACGACGCTATCATCATCTTTATTTACAACCCCCCTAAGTCCTCTTCGAAAAAAGGAATTACAGCCTCCACTCCTCCCTCCCCCTCGGTCTCTTCGGCGGGCCTCCTGCCCCCCAGGAAATCATCGCTACTGTCTTCTCCGTCGGGGTGTTATCAATCACCGGCGGTGCAGGCGCTGACGGGCCGGGAGCTCCTGGGTTGTTCCTTTGGACGAACTTCCTCAGGTGGCCTTGTTGAATGAGGTCTTCAATGGCTTTCTTCAGCTGTCGGCAGTCGTCGGTGTTGTGACCATGGTCCCGGTGGTAGCGGCAGTAGAGATTTTTGTTCCGGGGAATCTTCGGGTTGATGGGAGGAGGGCGTTGCAGATAGGGCTCCCCCTCGATCTCGAGCAGGATCTGGGATATTGGAGCAAGCAACGGAGTGTAAGGCCCGTCTCTCGGTGCAGGAGGTCGAGGACGGTTGTCTGGTCGGCGAGGAGGCTCGGGCCTCCTGGGGCGGGCTTCCGCAGGTTCTGGCTGGGTTGGCTTCCGGGGTATACTCCCGCCGGCTTCACGCCGGGAAAAGTCAGCTTCGTCCGCCCGGATGTACTTCTGGGCGCGGATCAGAAGTTCGGAGTAGGAACCCGGCGGCTTTTTGTCCAGGGAGTATGCGAAGCGAGAAGGGCGAAGCCCCCGCTTCAAAGCCAGGGTTGCCACCGAGTCCTCCAGGTTGTAGACTTCCAAGGCGGCCTCCTTGAACCGGGCAACGTAGTCTCGCAGAGACTCGCCATTCTTCTGCTGGACGGCAAACAGACTGTCTGCCACCCTCGGGATCTTCCGGCAGGCGTCAAAGTGGGCCAGAAAAGCCCTCTCCAATTGGCGAAAGGAGTCGATGCTTCGCGGCGGCAGACGTGAATACCAGGCCCGGGCAGCTTTTTTCAAGGTAGCCGGGAAAGCAACACACATGAGCGAGTCAGTGGCCCCCTGAACTTGCATAAGCACCTTATAGCTCTCCAAATGGTCTAGGGGGTCCGTGGTCCCGTCGTATGGGTCCAGTTGAGGAAGGCGGAACCTGGTAGAGATAGGCTCTTCCATGATGCGGCGAGACAGAGGAGGCCGACTGTCATAATCAGTCTCCGGCAGGTGAGTGATCCGACGGCTGAGCTCCTCCAGCTTCTGGTTGCACTCCTCGAGTCGACGCTCAGCTCGACGAGGCATCCGGCCATCAAAGGAGCCCTCCCCCGAAGACTCAGAAGAAGAGCGGGGGCGGCGATGCCGGCGCGTGCGCTCCGCCTCCTTTCCGTGCCGCCGCTTAGGAGAGACGCTGGCGTGGCGAGAGGGAGACCGGGGCCTTTTGGACGCTCGCGGTGATGCGGCTTGGCGGGGATCGGCGTGATGATCTGCAGGGACGGCGATCTCCGGCGGGAGGAGTGCTGGCTAGGCTGCATCACTCCAGGGACAGACGGGTTCGGCTCCGGTTGCGCAAGGCCGCTTGCTGCTGCTGCTGCATGCCTTTGACCACCGCCGCCAGCGACTGGACCTGGGTGGCCAGGGCAGCGAATCGATCTTCTTGAAGTGGCTGTGAAGCAGACGCAGGGGCGTCATTCTGCGGAGCAGAAGGCCCTGCCCCCTGGAGATTCAGAGGCTCTGGGAAACAGGATACAAGAGCCGGGGGGGCCTCCGCGGGTGGACCAGCCCCGCAGCGCTGCCCCCCAGCGCGACCGGCTGAAGCTCCCTTTGTTCGAGTAGTCACCATGGCTTCAAAGTCGTGAAGACAGGAGAAAGAAGAAGAAGGCCGCTGGTTCGATGTCTTTCTTGCACTCCCCCTTCCTGGCGCGCCAATCTGATGACGCCAAGTCACCTCCTTCGAACGTCGGGGAAAACGGACGTCTCGCTCCGGGAAATCCTGCAAGAAAAGTCCCCGGGGACCGGTGGCACCGGTGGGGACCCTCCGACGATCAAGTTAGTGGCTTGGGTTCAGACAAGGAACCACTCCAGCGAAGAGAAGCTGAGGCAGTTAGGGTTTTTGCAGGGAGGAAGAAAGCTCAGAAAAACCAGAGTTCGGATCCCACTTACCGCGCATTCCCTGCTCTTATAGTTGTCCTAATACCTCACCTTTCGTCTAGGGGAGATTGCTTTCGTACCGCAGCTACATTTGCCGGAGACATCCCCCGTACCCTGTTGATGTGATATCACACGTGTCCAGCGGTCGCGAAGGTAGGCAGTGCGCGCCGCCGGCTGATGGGACAGAGTATAGCTGCAAGTAGTAGCATGCCGTACGCCGTAGCAAGATATGGTCATGTACAGGGGCATGCAACGCGCCAAACCTCGTTATGAGGCATGGCCCTCCGTAACAGGGCACAATCACGGAAGTACCGAACGGTATTCTGCGGCAAGGTATGGTCATGTACTGGAAATTATGTGCGTGCACCGTGCAACCTGAAGGTTGCCGCGTTTCTTGGCAGCCGAATCGCATGTTGATTGCAGATGACCCCACCCCGAAGGGATATCGAGATGGGGAATGATGACACACCCCGGGACTGGTGGGGGCCCCAGGGTTAAGAAATGATGACCTCACCCCCGACCCCGAGGGGGTGCCAGGGGGTGAGGGAATGACAATGCACCCCGGGACCGGCGGGGCCCCGGGGTTAAGGGATGATGACCCTACCCCCGACCCCGAGGGGGTGCCGGGGTGAGGGGATGACGATGCACCCCGGGACCGGTGGGGGCCCCGGGGTTAAAGAATGATGACCCTACCCCCGACCCCGAGGGGGTGCCGGGGGTGAGGGGATGACGATGCACCCCGGGACCGGTGGGGGCCCCGGGGTTAAAGAATGATGACCCTACCCCCGACCCCGAGGGGGTGCCGGAGGGGATGACGATGCACCCCGGGACCGTGGGGGCCCCGGGTTAAAGAATGATGACCCTACCCCCGACCCGAGGGGGTGCCGGGGGTGAGGGGATGACGATGCACCCCGGGACCAGTGGGGGCCTCGGGGTTAAAGAATGATGACCCTACCCCCGACCCCGAGGGGGTGCCGGGGGTGAGGGGATGACGATGCACCCCGGGACCGGTGGGGGCCCCGGGGTTAAAGAATGATGACCCTACCCCCGACCCCGAGGGGATGCCGGGGGTGAGGGGATGACGATGCACCCCGGGACCGGTGGGGGCCCCGGGGTTAAAGAATGATGACCCTACCCCCGACCCCGAGGGGGTGCCGGGGGTGAGGGGATGACGATGCACCCCGGGACCGATGGGGGCCCCGGGGTTAAAGAATGATGACCCTACCCCCGACCCCGAGGGGGTGCCAGGGGTGAGGGATGACGATGCACCCCGGGACCGGTGGGGGCCCCGGGGTTAAAGAACGATGACCCTACCCCCGACCCCGAGGGGGTGCCGGGGTGAGGGGATGACGATGCACCCGGGACCAGTGGGGGCCCCGGGGTTAAAGAATGATGACCCTACCCCCGACCCCGAGGGGGTGCCGGGGGTGAGGGATGACGATGCACCCCGGGACCGGTGGGGGCCCCGGGGTTAAAGAATGATGACCCTACCCCCGACCCCGAGGGGTGCCGGGGGTGAGGGGATGACGATGCACCCCGGGACCGGTGGGGGCCCCGGGGTTAAAGAATGATGACCCTACCCCGACCCCGAGGGGGTGCCGGGGGTGAGGGGATGACGATGCACCCCGGGACCAGTGGGGGCTCCGGGGTTAAAGAATGATGACCCTACCCCCGACCCCGAGGGGGTGCCGGGGGTGAGGGGATGACGATGCACCCCGGGACCGGTGGGGGCCCCGGGGTTAAAGAATGATGACCCTACCCCCGACCCCGAGGGGGTGCCGGGGGTGAGGGGATGACGATGCACCCCGGGACCGGTGGGGGCCCCGGGGTTAAAGAATGATGACCCTACCCCCGACCCCGAGGGGGTGCCGGGGGTGAGGGGATGACGATGCACCCCGGGACCGGTGGGGGCCCCGGGGTTAAAGAATGATGACCCTACCCCGACCCCGAGGTGGTGCCGGGGGTGAGGGGATGACGATGCACCCCGGGACCGGTGAGGGCCCCGGGGTTAAAGAATGATGACCCTACCCCCGACCCCGAGGGGGTGCCGGGGGTGAGGGGATGACGATGCACCCCGGGACCGGTGGGGGCCCCGGGGTTAAAGAATGATGACCCTACCCCCGACCCCGAGGGGGTGCCGGGGGTCAGGGGATGACGATGCACCCCGGGACCAGTGGGGGCCCCGGGGTTAAAGAATGATGACCCTACCCCCGATCCCGAGGGGGTGCCGGGGGTGAGGGGATGACGATGCACCCCGGGATCGGTGGGGGCCCCGGGGTTAAAGAATGATGACCCTACCCCCGACCCCGAGGGGGTGTCGGGGTGAGGGGATGACGATGCACCCCAGGACCAGTGGGGGCCCCGGGGTTAAAGAATGATGACCCTACCCCCGACCCGAGAGGGTGCCGGGGATGAGGGGATGGCGATGACTACCGTTACCTTTTCTGACGACATTGGGATCAGTCATATCACCCAAGATTGGTGGAATCATGAGCACAATACAAAGGGATAGAAGGGTGATACTCCAGAGCCTCGGAGAATGACTTCTAATCTGTCTAGGATTCAGCATCCTAAAGTTTCAAATGGATCTGTTTTCGATATTTTGCACACATTAATGCCACATTAATGCCGCATCTGGAGACAGCGTCGCAAAGTCTTACCACTGCGCCTCTTTCCTTTCCACCTGCTAACTTGCTTCGAGTCTCTAGACCACAATCAATCATCGCCACACAAAGATTGATAAATAGCTGGTTCCAAAGCGTTAATGAGGCAGGGGGGATATGCAGTATAATGCCGTAACTTATTGCATCCTGTCATTTGAGAATCTTCTCAGGATGAGAAGCTTCATTTAGCCTCCATTTTGATTTGTCACACTGTGTTGTCAGTATTTTTTTTTAAAATTTATTTTCAGCCTTTTTGCCTTGCGTCATTGTTGGACATGCTAAGTTAAGAAGTACATACTACAGACAACAAAGAGAAGCAACAGTTTAGAAAAGGTTGGGGGCGGTTAGGCTGCGTTTAGTTTTCGATTTTTTTTTTAAAATATTTTTCTTTTGTTTTCTAATTTTTTTAAAAATATGTTTAGCAAGTAAAAATAAAAATGATTTCTGTTTCTTATTTTTATTATAAATAATACATTTCAAAAAACTTAAAATAAAATAAATATATTGTATTATAATATATCATAATAATAGATTATATATATATTATATAAAGTATTATTTTTATATTATATATTATATAGTATATTATACATTATAATATAAATAATAATTATGCAATATTATTATAATAAATAATCATATAATTATTAATATAATAATAAGAATATAATAAGAATATTTTATATATATAATAATTAATATTGTATAATTATATTATATTTATTTTATTATATTAATAATATATGTTATGACTTTTCTAATAGTAGGCTTAGGTTCCTAAAAATATGTTATTTTTAAAAATAAAAAGTAAAATAATGTAATCAAATATATTTTTAAAAGTAAATTTTATATTTTTATTTTTAAAAAAAATAAAATAAGAAATGAAAGTGATACAAAACATGCCCTTTGTTTTTTACCTTCTTTTTTCTTTCACTATTTTTTATATTATTTTTTTATTTTCTATCATTTTAGAGTTATATTTTTAAAAAAATATATTTTTATTTCCATTCATCAAATATTTTTACATGTATCTTTATTTTAAAATAAAAGTTAGGACTATTCTTAAAAATCAAATATACCCTTAACTTTGCGGTGATGTTCTATTATAAAGGCTTACTCTAGCAATAATTAATTACAAGTTTTCATTTTTGATCTCATTTGAGCTGTTATTGTCCTTTGTATGGGCTGCTTCATTCAAATTATAGATATAAATTAGATAGTTAAAAAAAATTAATGTTCAACCCATCTCAACTTCAATCTACAATTGAGAAGAGAAACAAGCCAAAATGCAAAAAAATTGAGCTACTTCAAATGAACTTTGTTCTTTGGATCTAAATTAGAATTAAACTCAAAGGCACCCATAATCTTAATAAAGTTGGTTTTGAGCATATACTAATAAGCAGAGTTAATATGTGGTACCAATATAATAACTTCGATGAGATTAGTCTTGACACGATGATCAAGAATGAAGCATCAATGCTTAGAGCCATTTAATATGATATACTATATTTATACTATTTCTCAATGCTTAGAGTCCTTTTATGTGATGCACTATATTTATACCATTTATTGTTATATTTTTTGAAAATCTTTAACCCACGCATTATTGATAAAATATATATATTATTTTATATTACATAAATTATTCATATTTGACGATTGAATGGATATTTTAGATATTCTAAATTTTATATATATATATATATATATATATATATATATATATATATATATATATATATTTGGTGACAATAAGAAATTTAAATATAGGGTTTGACAATTTATTGGGTTAGTCCATTGTCTTAGCCCATCCTAGTTATTGGATTCCGCAGTAAATATGATTACCCAATAACCCACATTCTTAAAACGTAACCGACTCCAGATCCGGGTTCTGATGTCATATCGCATGCGAATGCATTAAACGTTTTTTTCGAATCTCATGCCGACCGATGATATATTGCATCCGCCCCGCATCCGACACTGCCCGGTGACAGCCAACGCCATCAGGAATCGGGAGCCGAGAGCGAGAGAGAGAGAGAGAGAGAGAGAGAGAGGGAAAGAGGGCGATGAAGAAGTACGGGCTCCAGCTCCGGATTCCGCCGGGCCAGCAGAAGCCGGCGGCGGCGAAGCCGCCCCTCCGTCCTCCGCCGGCGTTCGGCGGCGAGGACGACGACGATGACGACGTGGAGCGGGAGATATCTCGTCAGGCTTCTAAGAACAAAGCCCTGCAAAAGGTATCCATTCCTCTCGAAGAAACCCTAATTCTTATCTTTGTTCCTACCGATTGCGAAGAAATAGGGATAAATTTGTGATTTTTTGTTTGTTATCTTCGATTTTCGCGGACGGAATTTGGAAAAAGATAGAAGAACAGCACAAGAAGGCGCTGGAGGAGGATCCATCGGTGTTCGACTACGATGGGGTGTACGACGAGATGAAAGATAAGATCGCCCGCCCCAAGATTCAAGACCGTACCGAGAGGAAGGTAGTCTTCTTTTCTTTTGTCGTTTTCATTATTTTTTGCGGGATTTGTGATGAAATGTTTAGGGGATTTTCCTCTTTTGGGAAGGAAAGGGATTAAGCTTCTTTCTTTAGCTATTTAATTTTAGCGTCAGTGGAACTTTGTTGGCACTGCGGAAGACTTATCTGTAAGTAATTAGAAGCAAAAATTTGACGTCGGTATAGACTTTTCCTGCAACACCACCTTGATTAATAGAAAATATATGTTATTGACAAGTATTGGAAAGAAAAAAAAAAAGAACATGCAAGGTATTGTTAGGACTAAAATGTTGGTAGTTGTAATAATTGCAGTGCAAATACAAGCATGTACAGTGTATCTTGGCATAAAAGAAGGTGAATCTCGATGAAAAGATACAATATTTTTGGGATTTAATGGGAGAAGGATTTGAACACGAAAGGAATCGGATATGGATTAAAGAACAGGAATAAAATTGTTACAAAGAGCATATGTGAAAATTTTAGTGGAAGACACCAAAATTAAATAAATTATGTTTTGTAATTAAACTTGTATAGATCTAGGAAAAAACTTTTGACACCAAAAAAAAAATATTAGACCGATTAGACTATTTCGGCTAGGTGGCATAGGAGAAAATAAGATTGGGCTATGCTGATTTTGGAATAAGGCATCTTGTTTATGGTGAAATTTTCTATAATGGGAGTTAGGATTAGGATTTGTGCTGCAGTAATTAATTTATTGAAGAGCTTAGAACAATGTTTTCATTAATCATCATGCATAAATAGTTTTGGTGAATTGGTGCTCTGCGTTCTGTCTTCTGGTCAATATGTTTGTGTGAAGATGTGTGACATAAAGTGGTTGGTCCAGATCATACGAAGACATGCTGTAATAGCCTTCGTTAAAATCAATTGCATTGTCATGAACCTTATCCTTCTTACCTTATTATCCCTCGTTGTTGCTTCCCCAATAATAAAAAAAATTATGAAAATGTTCATGAGAGTTCGAAGGTCTTTTTCCAATTATATTTTGACTAAAAGAAGAAAACTTTGATTTGTACAGAATTTCACAATGCCTCAAAAATCACTTGCAATTCATTTCAGATATTACTCCCGTTTGAGCTTGTTATTTAGCTTTCATGCCTTGCAAATAAGGAAGTCTCTAAAAACTACTTTATGTTTAAACAATGTGCAATGATATCTGAACTTTTAGCCATGCTTAATTAACATTCTAAATCTGCAATAGTCATTGATGTAAGTGTGATGTGATATTTTCTTTGGATTTAGGGCAAAAATTCTGTAGTAGTTGTGTTCTCTAATATCACATCACATCCTTATCTTGCTAACTCAACTCAACTCATCTAAGCCTTTTCCCAACTACATGGGGTTGGCTACATAAATCTGCTTCTTTCACTCTGCTCTATTCAGGACCAAGTCGACATTAAAATTATAAATAGTTATATCTTTTTTAATTATTTCTGTCTTCTGGTTAGTTTCCTTATTTGTATGTATGAATATTTTCTTGCAGTCTTTAATGTCACTATTTATTCTTGATTGCAGTCGAAGTACATAGAAGTGCTTATGCAAAAAGCAAAAGAACGTGAGCGTGAGCATGAAGTAATATATGAGAGGAAGTTGTTAAAAGAGAGAAGCAAAGATGATCACCTCTATGCAGATAAGGAGAAGTTTGTGACAAGTGCCTATAAGAAGAAGCTTGCAGAGCAGGCAAAATGGTTGGAAGAGGAGAGGTTGCGCCAAATTCGGGAGGAAAAGGAGGATGTAAGTTCTTTCATACTTTTTTTGGTTGCAGTTTTAATTGCGGATGTATTGACCATCTTGTACTGGTTGAATGACCTCATACATGATAACTATTAATGTTATGGCATGTAGTTGTTGTCTTGCAAATGAAAACCATGATGATACAATTGCAAATGGAAACATCAATATATGATTTATGCGTGAATTTATTATGGTTTTTCTTGTTGAACTCAACTCAACTCATCTAAGCCTTTTCCCAACTACATGGTGTTGGCTACATGAATCTGCTTCCTCCACTCTGCTCTATTTAGGACTAAGTCGATACTTAAAAGGGGACGTCCTAACCATTCGCATAGTTTGATTTAGTAGATTCATGTTTTAGAGGAACTGACGGAGTTTTACGTTAGCTGCCAGCTACTTAACGCAACCCTTCTCTTTAACACTGGCTTGGGAACAGTATTGGCGGAGTTAGGTTTTCTTGTTGAACATAAGACAAAATTCAAGCAGTCAATAACGAAGGTCAATAACAACGTATGCTGCCTAATTTCAGGTGGGAATTATTTTTGTTACTTATCCCACTCTTAATATCTAATGTACACTCATTGTAGAGAGGATATGGTTTGTGGATTATCATGATTTATATGTTCTGGATGGATGCCCAGTAACTTTATCTTGAACCATCTACTTTGGATGCTAATAAGGTGATCATGTTTTCATCCAAAGAGGGCCAAATGAGGAAATTTTATATTCTCATGGCAACATCCCTTGCAGTTCAATAGGCTAGAAAATGAAAAGGTTTTAGGTTTTGTTTCTGCTAATTTTTAAGCCATATGATGGTCCATAAGATACTTCAGAAAAAGTTTTCTACTTGTTCCTTCTTGTTGCTACCTTGTGATGCTTCAAACTTCTGTTGAAGTTTATCAAGCTAGTTACCGTATAATTGATAGTTATTAATGGTTTTTACTCTTACTTGTAGTATCAATTCCAGGAAATGAGAGACTGAGAAGATATATACTAATATGTTTTCTCTTACTTTAATGGCCTGGCCAAGTATTGTTTAATGTTGGATATTGTTGCTGGCAGGTCTACTATTGTCACCTCCTCCTTTTGGTCATCATTTACAACTTTCTAATGTCATAATTACAACCTATCTGGTAAAGATTTGTTTTAAGGTCTGCTAGTATGGTACTAGGTTTCGATTTAATATAAACCGAATGGTTCAAACCGAGCTGAACCATTGTGTACCATTTGCTATCAACCTATACTGTCCGGTACCGAATGGTATTATACTTAAGGATGAGAAAAGAATGAGCATCCTATTTCGGTACAAAGTATGTACCATATCATACCGAATCGATCCGTACTGTACCGAATTGGTAATGTTTCTGATTTTGTGGACCTGGATCTGTTTGTTTTGAGGCTTATAGTGTAGGAAGTGGCAGAATATGTTTCACCAAGGTTGTTTAATCTGAACTCCAAAAAAGTATGTGTTAATGAATATTGATTGGTTGAACTGCAGTTCACCAAGGTTGTTTAACTTGAACTCCAAAAAGGATGCGTTAATGAATATTGATTGATTAAACTGCAGTTTGAATGATTTCAAGTTTGTGTCTTGAAGTAAGAGGTATAGGTTGAACTTGGTTGGGTCCACCAGGACTAGGTCAGTTTAGCTTGATTCAAGTTTAATTTGTATTGGGTGGTCCAGATTAGGTTTGGCCTTGTTGGATTGTATTTGGTCTGCATAGGTCTTTTCCAGTCAGGTATGGTCAGGTGGGTTTGGACCAAGTCAGGTTAACTTGAGTTTGGTTGGATCTTTCTGGTTTGGGTTGGAAAATATTATTTAAGCTGGGCCAGGCAAGTCGAATAGGTGCAGCTTAAGAACTTCTATAAACCTCACGGTACCACTAACATCCAGTATATATTAGGCAAGCCGTGTGTGATATGTCTTGTGTTTGAGAGAGAGAGAGGGGGGTGGTTTACAACATGGACCTGAACTTAAAGGTGTTCATCCTTATGTTCTGCATGCTAATACGCTTGTTCATTTTATATTAAAGAGGGGGACTTGACTTAGTTTAACCGAATTTATGGGTCATTTTTCTCATAGTGGATTCATTGCATCATGTCAGCATTTTTAGCAGCTTGAGCTGTCGTGCTGTTCATCAAGTAATGAATCCTTGATACCAATATTAATACAATGAAGGGGAAATTCTTGAAGCCAACAAGTTTGATGCTTGGTGACATTTTAAATGGTTTACAATGTTACTTTCTCATGTTTTCCCCCCTTCTCCCCCAAAAGACCCTGCTTTTAGCATGCCAATGAAATCTTGTACTAAGCCAGTTGCTTTTCTTCTTTAATTGTCTGGTCTAACATGACATCTTTTCCCATTGAAGGTAACTAAGAAGAATGACTTGAGCGACTTTTACTTTGGCCTTGACAAGAATGTAGCTTTTGGTGCACGGGTAGAAGGGGACACAAAGTTTAAGAAACAAGATCGGGTAAATGACAGCACCCATGAAACTGAGGGTAGGCTGTCAGAAACTAAAGGAAACGTGCACTCTAATCGAGATAGAGACGAAGCTTCCACTCAAAATAGAGATAGAGTTGTTCATCAGGCTGAGACTTCCCGTCACTCTCAGAACCATGCTGAGGAAACTGCTGTGGAAACAACACCAGAGGTTCCTGTTACAGATGCCACTACAAAAGACAACACTAAAGCTGAAGAAGCATTGGCGGCTACTCATGTGGTAGAAGAACACTACAAGAGAAGTGAAGATGCACTGGCTGCAGCAAGAGAGCGATATCTGGCCCGCAAGAGAACAAGAGAACAATAATGAAGTAAGACTGATTTATTTCAAATAGAAGTTTATTATTAAGTGTTTCATATCTTTGTAAGCAATTTTTTTTGTCTTAAATCATGTTTAGAAATGATCCTTGCTGTGCACACTTTTCCTTTTTTTTTTTTTTGGGAAGAAATAGCAGTTATATATGCATCTGCTGCCCCCATGTAGTTGAAAAAAAAAGGCTTAGATGAGTTGAGTTGAGTTGAGTTGGTATGCATCTGCGGTGCAATCTTGAAATGCAATACTGTTAGCCATTAATTTCCGTGGAAGGTTTGATCAAAGATGTAAATAAAGTTGTTTCTTACTTGACAGAACTATGACGGCACAGATCCTGTCAGCAGCTTGTACTTGGGGATTCAAGCGTTTGACAGTCTCACATTTTGTGTCAACTTCATCAGCCTCTCTGCATGGAGATTTTTTTTTTTTTTTTGTGCGCTGACTTTAGAGTGCTTCTCTGTAGGGTTCCTGCGCGCGCAGCTGAAAGGCAAGCTTTGAAAATTTATTTTCATGCAGCTCAAACTTGAGCAGGTAGACAATTCTGCATATGTTGTAAGTGTGCTCAAATAGAAAGAAGGTTTTCAGTCGGTTAGCCAGTGGTGACCCTGTTATAGCATTCGCGCTCCTCGAGAGTATGAGGTGTTTAATTAGCTCTCCTGTTTAGCAATTTGCTTGTGTAATTTGGCTTATGCACACTCCCTCATAAATTCTGGACACAGGATATCGCCTCTTTTGTAATCAACATTAACTGATTAAGCTGAAGTTTGTAGTTGATTCAGTCTAGCTTCGTTATACTAATTGCAACTTAGTGTTAATTTAAGATCGCCCACTGGTTTGTAGTGGGGTGTATGCTGTGCTGATTTGTTTGTTCGTTCGTTCGTTATTTATAGTTGCATTAGCGACGAGTGAATATTCTCATGGATCTGATTTCTAGGAAGCTATTGTCGTTTCTCCTTCCAACCAACAAAGCCACCCAGCCGTCCTCTGAAAAATTAAGATTCGAATTCCAGGGCAACGAGTGAGGTCTTCCCATAAGGGTATGTGAGTCTCGTTGGATACCGATTTTAAAATCATCTCGCGGGTCTTAGCCCTTGGGCGTCTCTTTCTCCCCATCGTTCTCCCATTGATGGAACCGAACCGCACCTTAAATTTAGATTTGGACTGTGACAGGAAGCGTGATACGTTGCATCTTATTTTATTTCAAAAATTAGTAAACACTGAAAATAACTGCTGTGGACCGGCTATTTGGATTAGGGGTGCAACTTGAGTCAGGTTTAATTCGAATCCGGTCCGTCGAACCCGATTTACAACAGTGTTTAAACTCATGTTTGTCCAACTCGAACCCGAAAGACCTGAATTTAACCCGACCCGATTTGCAATTGACTTGAGTTAGGATTGACCACAACCCGAACCCGAGGGTTACCCGAACGGGGGTAGCTTATCGGCATCAGATTTTTGGAGGCATTAAAGGCACCAATCGGATCGGACGAGATGGCCAACTTGAGAGCGAGGAAGGCAAGGCTGTCGCAAGCGAAAAAAGGACAAACATAAAGGCGGACCATTCACACATTTCATTTCAATTTCCATCTCCTCCTCTTCTTTGTTTCAAGTAAGATTTTTTTTTAATACAATGTTAAAGCCCCGAGTCTAACTTATGCGTTTGGCAAGGGATTTTATTTTTTCGTCTTTGGGATCCATAATTCGGTATTTATTTACTTTGAAAAAAGTAATTTATTTATTTTTTCTCATCAACCCGAATTCCAACCCGAAACTCAATCCGAATCCGATTTTAAAAATAGGGTTAGGGTTGAGGTTTTACAAATAGGGTTAGGGTTAGGGTTGACATTTTATAAATAGGGTTAGGGTTAGGGTTGAGGTAAACCCGAGTTTCATGAGCTCGAGTTGCACCCCTAATTCGGATGGCTGCCCGCCCCCAAAAAGAACCATTCAAAACGGTCATCGAGGCAGAGAGGACAACGAAACCCCGACGAACCCAGGAAGACGATTGAAAATCGATATCGCCCATCTCGCTGGTAGTTTCCCTCTCGACTCCGATCGATGTTTCTGTTTCTTAATTGATTGCTTCACCTGGCAAGATTTTATGAAGCAAGTCTTCCATGGATCCCATTTTACGTAAGGATCCTTCAACCCTAATTTTAATCTCGTGCTTAGGTTATGTTTGGATCTTTGGAGAGGAAGGAAGGGAGGTTATGTTTGGATCTTTGGAGGGGAAGGAAGGGGAGAGTAAAAGAAAAGGAAGGATGAGAGGGGAAGGAAAGGAAAATAAAGGAAAAGGAAGGGAAAAAGATATGTGACAATTATACTCCTCCATGCTTCACATACTGTGCCACTAAAATATCTAGAATATATAGAGTTAGCTTAGGGACAAAAGTTCTAATGATGCTTAAATCATAAGATAATTTTATGTATTTAAGGTTTAATTTAATAATACTTAAATTATAAGATTATTTTATCTTTTTATTTATTGAATAATAGAAGAGAATGGTAAAAAACTGCGAACATCTACCTTAGTCTCTCATAAATTCTTCTACGAGAACTTTTCAATACATGTATATATATAATTCCATTTTTGGGACTATTTTAACCAAAGAAATATAATTCCATTTCTGGGATTGTTTTAACCAAAGAAATAATATTTATGAGCCTCTACTCCTACTTCTGAAAGCTCGTATGCTCTGTTCAACAATATTAACAAATCCATAATATATAATCTATCAATATGTAAAATATCCAACGCCTCCGTTCTGTTATGAATACAGTCAAATCGTAACCAAAGCATATGTATCATATACTAAATAACCCAAGCATATGTATTATATACTAGAGTTCTTATCAGAAGCCGATAGTATTTTTAAGGATCTGGCGCCTTTCTCTACTCCAACTCAAAGAATAGTCCATTGGTTAAATCTATGTTACTCTCATTTTCTAATTAATGAGTCTAGGGAGCCGCTTCCGCAAGACCATAATAAAATATTTTTTTCAACCCATTCCTTTTGGTCCTAGTCCCACCAAAATGATGGGTCTCTCACGATTCACCTGCTACCTTGGCTCGAACGCTTTCTAAACAAATTCAAACCTCAATAATAGTTTTGCTCCATTTACAATAGCATTTTCATAGGGTGTTTTGCTCTGGGTGCAACCCAAATATTGCTGTCAAACCAATATTATTGATAGTTTAATGACTATACATTTTTAATAACAGAACATTCATTCGTAGCATTAGCAATCACCGGCTTCGTAAGCCTTCATTTGAGCTTCTTAGACAGCAATAATTATAGGGCATGTTATGCAATTATAAACTATAGAACAAGTAAGTTTCTGTGCATATGATAAATCATGTCAAGAAGAAAACACATGAAACATATGATTTCTACAAGCCTGGCTTTACTTTCCTTACTTCTGATCATCTCTTTTTGAAGATCCAATGGCTACAATTTTTCATGTTTCATGAAAGAACAAGTAAGTATTCACATTTGATGATGATTGTATTCGCATGATATAACAACTAATTTCATAAACATCATCACCATAGCAGCAAAACTTTGATAGATTTAATATTTCATATCATCCAAACCATAATGTCCAAATGAGTTTAAACAAAATCACTTAAAGAAAATGACATATCAACTAAAAATTGTTGTTCACATAACTACCTAAGAGATGTCATATGAATCAAAAATAAAAACCACAAACCATCTAAAAGATGACATATCAACGAAACACCATATGTAGTAATAGTTCTTTGCACTGTTCAATTGGACATCCAAGAAGAGCTCTCAACATATAAGGATTTTGAATTAAAAACAGATAAGTAGTTGATACTTGGTGTGTCTCAACTCCTAAGTCCACCAAAAGATCCCAAACCTCCCTCTCAGAAATTGAGGGTTTTTGGTTAGTCTTCACCATTGATTCAGTTAAGTCTACTGTTGATTCCATAATTGCTTCAGCAATGAGCTTAAATCACTCTTTCAAAAATTCAAGTGATGCATCATCCGTCGATGTTCTACTCTTAAATTTCTTATTCTTAGATGATGTTACTCCTTTGGAGGTTGCTTGAGAGTGTGTTTCATGAGTAGGAAAATTTTAATCATTGTTATCCAACACATTAAAACTTTCTAAATTTTTCATTTTAGGATACATATGATTAATGTCTTCTATAGTATTATCAAGATTATCCTCACCAAGGTTAGTTCTTCATTGTCTAATTTCAGCCGCTGTTTCAGCATGCTCTCCTGTAGCCCTATCTTCTCCATAAAGTTGCACCAACTTTTCATAATTTGGAATGGGCTTGTTCATCCACTCAGCGGCTTCAAGTTTAGCCTAACAAAAGAATATAAATGGACTATGTTAAAAACATTTAAATATGAAGTTCAACATTTTATGAAAGAAATCAATTAAATAAAAAAACTTTAATATTATTACATACCTCAATTAGCTTTTGCCATACTTCAGGCTCGGTGCTCCATACTTTGGTAATTGGATTCCAAGTAAAACCACTCATTCCATTCTTAAATAAGTCATAACAATTAGAAAAATTTCTCTTTATATACTTTATGTGATTCTTAATCTTTTCTTTATCAAATGACTTGTTACTAAATCGCATTTCCAACTCCTTCAATATATTGTTGTATGCATGTGATGTGAAGTTTTCACCAACTCTAGTCCTCAAATTTTGTTGGTGCAAAAATGCATCAATTAGAAAATCATCCATAGCAGGTGTCCAAGCAAGTATGTCTCCACCCTCTTTTGGGTCACCAGCTTTAGATGTCTTTCTTTTTAGCATTTTTTATACTAATAGTATTATGTAAAGAAACAATTAGAAAGAGTATATATCAGAAATTCAAGATATATATATCACTGCAAAGTTTAAACAAAGTTATGAAACAAGAAAGAAAAATACAAATAAGATATCATAACATCATCTTATGTAATCCATCCACATATCAACTACTATGGAATCTCTAATGAACTCTCCAATGGATGAATCAACATCATCATCTACGTTGTTATGATGTTCCTCTACACAATCGCTTCGATTTGCAAGTTCATTATCCACCTCAGCAATAGGGCTCTCATTTAGATCTGCAGCCATTAAGTAATTGTGCAAAATACAACAAGCTAAAATAATTTATTTTTGGGTATCAATACCATAATGTGGTTCAGTTGTGCTCCCGATAATTGGAAATCTTTTTTTAAGTATACCAAATGCCCTTTCAATTGCATTGCGTAAAGATGCATGTCAAAGGTTGAATAACTCACGAACATTCTGCAGTGTATTTCTTGAGTATTCTTTTAAGTGATAACGTTCTCCTCGATAAGGTGTAATAAGTCCTCGTTTTAACATAAATCCAGCATCAACAAGATAGTATTTTCCTAGAAAGGATTACATTCATCATAAAATTATTCATCATAATATTATTCTAAGAATTTAAATAAAATAAATTTTCTTTTCAAATTTACCTTCTGGAATTTTAAGTGGATATTGTCATTTTAATGCATTTTTTAGAATTTTAGAGTCGGATGCTGTGCCTTTCCAACCAGGCAAGACATAGATGAATTTCAAATCAAAAAAACATATTCTTTTCTACCTTGATACTTGAGAGCATCTTCAGAAGAAACTTTAACATGAATATATGTTCCATCAATTGCTCCAACATAATCCTGACATTAAATAATTTTATTAAATAGATATGATACAAATTAACTAATGTAATATAATTTAACAAATTATTTTTACCTTAAAAAATGGGTAAATCTACTACTGTTGACTATTTCTAAAGGAACCTGCGATCCATCTGATTGTTTGAGATATGTCCCCTCTAACTCTATTACAGCTCTCAAAATATTATGAAAATGACGACTAATAGTTTCTCCGAAACGATGAAAGAAGAAAGATATTTCACAATTCTTTACATTATGACTAATAATATAAATGAACTTTATAACTTGTTCTTCTACAGATGCTCGTTATATCGGTCGAAAGCCGCCATCTCTAACTAATATGGCACATAAGTCTAAAAATGATCTAGGACCCATTCGGATGATATCACGACATCTTTCATTACCAATAATATTTTCTTCAATTCTTCTTGAACTTTTTCTCTTTCCAAACTTATATTATGAGGAAGTTGATTTCTATTTATCCGCTTTTGTAGCATGAACCAAAAAGCTACAAGATGCCATACTTGTACAAGTGCCATATGATGTTTACGTTGCAACATGATAAGAGCTTTCATTTTGGAATTTTCTTGATCAGCCATCTATGATAAAGTTTGGATAAAAATTTAGTATAAATGCAATGACTATTTATGCAATAATTATAATCCTAACTCAAATATATAGAACTAACTCAAATAAATCCTAGTAAACAACTTCTAAATCCACAAATAGTATCTAATAAGCAATTAAAATCTTAGAATATTTTTCAAAACATGAAAGGAACTCAATTCATAAGTGAGCAATTTGTGCTAATCAGCTAAAACAAGGGAGAACTCAAAAAGCTATATTAGTTTCATAGACATACGCATGCACGGTTTCATTTTTCACTAGATATTTATTCAATATAAAGAACTAGTTGCCATGTTTCACTAATTGTGGAAATTCAAGTTTTTCATGTTTCACTAATTGCTTGTGCCTTATTTGGTTTATTGCCTATGTGATTACTAGACTTTCGTTATTAATAGATGTAGACCTTGATGCAAAAACTAGTAATCAGTTTGTATAATGATGATCATCATCGCTAACATAGGAGTTTCAGATATCTCTTTAGCTTATATATTGATTAGATTTTTATCTCTTCTCCTAATTTTTGCTTTAAAAAAATGGTTGGATCAGTTTAACTAGCACTTCGTTTGATGTGTTAGCATTAGATGCAACCTAAAAAGTTATTCATTTTCTTTTAAAGGGAGGAAAAAAAAACTTAATTGGTTATCATTTGGATTAGTTGAAGCTTTCGGAAGTTATAAGCAATTTGGCTTTCTAAAAAGATAAATCTTTGTCATCAAGTCTTATAATCCTTCTACAACATTTATTTATTCATATCTATTTTTAGTTGGGGTAAAGAGGAAAATTAAAGAGTATGGCTGCCGAAAGGTAGGGTTTAATTCTGTTGGTTATTTTTTTCCCTCTTTTTCTTTTGGTTCCCATATGTTGTGAAAGTGATTTTTAATACAAAACTTTGATCGAAAATTAAACTATATAATGTAAAATTTCCAAGTAAAACAATCCCACAAGAAACATAACTGAAACTTGTTATGTTAATTTATAAAGCAATGCATAAAAGCAATTCTAAAGAACATCCTCAGAAGTCGATAAGACATGTACACATAACATGAGAAACTCGGCAAGATTTGTTATGTAGAAGAAATTGGAAGCACAAATTCTTTAGTGGCATGGACCAGGCATCAAAGTGTCATCCATGCTGCTAAAGAATTTGTGCTTCCAATTGCTTCTACGTAACAAATCTTGCCGAGTTTCTCATGTTATGCGTACACGTCTTCTCGACTTCTGAGGATGTTCTTTAGAATTGCTTTTATGCATTGCTTTATAAATTAACATAACAAGTTTTAGCTATGTTTCTTGTGGGATTGTTTTACTTGGCAATTTCACATTATATAGTTTAATTTTTTATCAAAGTTTTGTATTAAAGATCACTTTCACAATATCTGGGAACCGAAAGAAAAAGAGGGAAAAAAATAACCAACAGAATTCCCTGCCTTTCGACAGCCATAGACTCCTTAATTTTCCTCTTTACCCCTACTAAGAATATATATGAATAAATAAATGCTATAGAAGGATTATAAGCTTGATGACAAAGATTTACCTTTTTAGAAAGCCAAATTGCTTATAACTTTTGAAAGCTTCAACTAATCCAAATGACAACCAATTAAGTTTTTTTTTCCTCCCTTTAAAAGAAAATGAATAACTTTTTAGGTTGCATCTAATGCTAACACATCAAGCAAAGTGCCAGTCAAACTAATCCAACCATTTTTTTAAAGGAAAAATTAGGAGAAGAGATAAAAATCTAATCAATGTATAAGCTAAAGAGATATATGAAACTCCAATGTTAGCGATGATGATCATCATTATATAAATTGATTACTGGTTTCTGCATCAGGGTCTACATCTCTTAATAACAAAAGTCTAGTAATCACAGAGGCAATAAACCAAATAAGGCACAAGCAATTAGTGAAACATGAAAAACTTGAATTTCCACAATTAGTGAAATATGGCAACTAGTTCTTTATATTGAATAAATATCTAGTGAAAAATGAAACCGTGCATGTGTATGTCTATGAAACTAATATGGCTTTTTGAGTTCTCCCTTGTTTTAGCTGATTAGCACAAATTGCCCACTTATGAATTGAGTTGCTTTCATGTCTTGAAAAATATTCTAAGATTTTAATTGCTTATTAGATGCTGTTTATGGATTTAGAAGTTGTTTACTAGGATTTATTTGAGTTAGTTCTATATATTTGAGTTAGGTTCATAATTATTGCATAAATAGTCATTGCATTTATACTAAATTTTTATCCAAACTTTATCATAGATGGCTGATCAAGAAAATTCCAAAATGAAAGCTCTTATCATATTGCAATGTAAACATCATATGGCACTTGTACAAGTATGGCATCTTGTAGCTTATTGGTTCATCACCACAAGAAAATTATGAAATAGCGACGTAAATATTCATCGTAAAATAATGATAAAATTACGAAGCAATTGTGACCCACAAAATCTACGACGAAATAGCGACGAATTCGTCTCTATTTAGCGACACATTAAATTAGTCACTAAATAGCGACACAATTAGCGACTCCCAAAAAATTTATTGCTAAATAGCGACTCTATTAGCGACTAAAAATAATGTGTTGCTAACTAGCGACGCATTTTGATGCATCACTATTTAGCGACGCATGAGTATGCATCGTTAAATAGCGACACATTTTGATGCGTTCCTATTTAGCGATGCATTAATGCATCCCTATTTAGCGACTTAGTACTTGCGTCGCTATCAAAATGCGTCACTATTTAGCGATGCATAATTGTGTGTCACTAAATAGCAGCGCATAATTGCGTCGCTAAATAGTGACACATCAAAATGCATTGCTAGTTAGCGATGCATAATTGTGCATCGCCAAATAGTGACGCACTTTGATGCATCACTATTTAGAATTTTAGGATTTTTAGGGTTTTAGGGTTTAGGGTTTAGGGTTTTAGGATTTTAGGGTTTAGGATTTTTAGGGTTTTTAGGGTTCAGGGTTTAGGGGTTCAGGGTTTAAGGGTTCAGGGATTCAGGGTTCAGAAATTAAGGGTTTTAGGATTTCAGGGGTTTAGGGTTTTAGCTAGGGTTTTAGGGTTTAATTTTAGGGTTTAGGTTTAGGGTTTAGGGTTTAAGGGTTTATGGTTTAGGGGTTTAGGGTTTAAGGGATTAAGGTTTTAGGGTTCTAGTGGTTTTAGGGGTACTTTTAGGGTTTTAGGGTTTTAGGTTTTAGGGTTTAAGGTTTTAGGGTTTAATTAGGGGTTTAGGGTTTTAGGGTTTGGGATTTTAGGGGTTTAAGGATTAAGGTTTTAGGTTTTTGGGTTTTGGGTTTTAGGGGTTTAGGGGTTTAGGGTTTAAGGTTTTTTTGGGTTTTTTAGAATTTTACGGTTTAGGGTTTAGGCTTTAGGGTTTAGGGTTTTTAGGGTTTTATGGTTTTAGGGTTTTAGGGTTTAGGGTTTAGGGTTTAGGGTTTTAGGGTTTTAGGGTTTTAGGTTTTAGGGTTTAATTAGGGGTTTAGGGTTTTAGGGTTTAGGGTTCCAATTAGGGGTTTAAAGATTAGGGTTTTAGTTTTTAGGGTTTAGGGTTTAGGGTTTTAGGGTTTTAGGTTTTAGGGTTTAATTAGGGGTTTAGGGTTTTAGGGTTTAGGGTTCCAATTAGGGGTTTAAAGATTAGGGTTTTAGGTTTTAGGGTTTTGGGTTTTAGGTGTTTAGGGTTTTTTGGGTTTTTTTGGAATTTTAGGGTTTAGGGTTTTAGGGTTTTATGGTTTAGGGTTTTAGGGTTTATGGTTTATGGTTTATGGTTTTAGGGTTTAGGGTTTAGGGTTTAGGATTTAGGATTTAGGGTTTTTAGGGTTTAGGGTTTAGCCTGCAATATTCTCGGCACAAAGGCATGGATCGGACTGGAGGCAGCATCAGTCCTGGGTAGGACCTTCTAGTCGACCACCTGGGCCAGCTCCAGCGATTCCCGAATAGGACCTTCTACCTATTGCATACGTAGCCCACATGCCTATAGGCTTCTTCTAAATTTTTTTTAAAAAAATCTAATTGTAGGCTCCATTAATTTGATATAACTTATTTTTTATTTTAAAGTAAAAAATTCTAATGTAAAAAAGTTTGTTTCTCTTATTTTTATTTTAAAAGAAACTTTCAAATTTTAGAGAAAAAGTGAAAGTAAAAATTTATTGCATCTACTATTTAAGGGTTTGTTTAGTTTGGTATCATAGTTAGAATTGGAATCAAAATGATTTATGAATCCTACTAATAACACATTAAAATATACAAAACTATATATTATATATTATTACAAAATATATTAATATACCATAGCAATAGATTATAATATATTAATATTTAAATTAAATATAATATTAATTATTATACACTATAATTAATATATAAAATTAACATTATATAATATTAATATTTAGCGACGCAACTCTAAATAGCAATGCAGATTATGCGTCGCAATATTCCTGCCTTATCCGATCTTATCCGGCTAAATTAGTGACTCAGATTATGCATCGCTATTTAGCGATGCATCTATGCATCGCTAAATAGTGACGGATTAGCGACGCCATATAGACGTCACTAATATCAATTTATAAAACAGCCCCCCCTTCCCCCTCCGCCGGCCCTAACCCTCTCCCTTCCTCTTCCTCCCCCCCCTAGGCGGTGCAGACCCCCCCCCCACCCCTCGGTGCTGCCCGCTCCCCCATCAGGTGCACCCCTAATCCCCCCTCATTCTCTTTGCCTGGCCATGGCCAGGCGGCTAAGCTGCCCTGCTGCGGCCTGGCCACGTGGCCGGGTAGCCAGGCCGCCCTGCTGCGGCCTGGCCATGTGGCCAAGCGGTCAGGTTGCCCTGCCACGGCCTGGCCACGCGGCTAGGCCACCCGGCCACGTGGCCAGGCTGCTCTGCCATGGCCTGGCCACGTGGCCAGGTCGCCCACGGGGGCCTGGCAGGGTTCTTAGGACTGGCCCTGTGGCCAGACCGCCCGACCACGTGGCATGGCCGCGGGCGGCCTGCCAGGCTGCCTAGCCACGTGGCCAGGCTGCATTGATTTTTTTTTTTCTAATTCGTGCATTTTTTCTACGTTTTGTTTATTTGTATTCTGCTTCAAAATGAATGATGCATTAAATTATATAATGCTAGAATGACAGGCTTCTTGTAGTTCCTTTTAATTTTTAGCACCAGATTAGCAGTTTTAATGATTTATATTTTCGTCTTCACATAGATTTCCTATTTCTCTTTTCAGCCAAGATTAGTAGTTTTAATGATCATAGTACATGAATGGTGAAAAAGCTAGATGGAAGAGATATTGTTTAAGTTTATTGGTCTTGTATAATTATCTAATATCCATAGTTGATCCTAAAAGAGTTTATTTATTTAACGACCAAATCGTTGAACCAAAAAATAGCGATGCATTTATGATGTCTCCTAATTCACATTAATATTCTTAAGATTATTATCTTGGACATAATAATCTTAAGAAGTCAGTGACTATAGACCATTATCAAAATATATATAATAGACAAGAAAACTTTATCACAAGCATAAGTTCGATTATGTTTAGATTTGCATATTATTTCTCACAGCACTATAATCTTTAGACCCGTTTGAGAATTTGTAAGACTTAGTCTTATAAATTCTCAAATTGTCCTAGTGGACAGTTTAAAATTATTTTTTGTAATATGTTAGTCTGCTATTTATCATCGTTGGTTGAGATTGCGGTTTGTATTTTTTCATACGTTCTCCTAGTGTGGCATATATGCCACACATTTAGGAAAACATATGGAAAAATGCTGCTAAAATTTCAACATAAAAGATGATAATTAATAGCAGAATAACATATCAAAGAAAATATTCTTGAATGACATAGGGCCTTATCTTTTAGATATGGAGTGAATGTGGAATTAATTTAGGATACTTGCATACTTGTGAAGTCTCATTATTAAACGAACCCCATGCGGCCCAGCCCTAACCCAAGCCCTAGCATATATTAGCCTAGCATGAACCTGTGCCTCGGTCCTGGCTAGCACGACAAGGATCATAGCCCTAGTATATAAATGATTTAAATAGTTATTATTTACCTTAGATGTGTAAAAGAAATAATTTAGTTATATATTTACTAATGCTAATATAGTTTTATATTGTGGTTAATTTCCTTTAATGGTTCACCAGAAATTGTATAAGTTGGTCAAAAATGAACGGGGCTCACTCGTGGATGTATGTAAGGATAAAAGATGGCTTGCTTAATCCAGATTTTCTGAATGGATTGGAAGAATTTATTGCATTTGATGTAGCCAACCTGAATGGATGGATGGGCCTAGGATTAGGTGCCCTGCAACTTACATAGGTGTCGGGATAAAGTCTACAGAGATGATGTTGAAACTATAAAGGTGCATTTGTGTAAAAAGGAGTTTGTTCCTGGGTATGATGTTTGGTACTGTCATGGTGAAACAGAGAAAATTTCAGCCGATGTCACATGCCAACAAGTGTCAATTCCCGTTGATGAACCATTTGTGAATTTAAACACATATGAAGAAATGGTGATGAATGCATCGGGTAATAAATTCAATCAAAATACATTTATGGAAGAACCAAATCCAGATACACAACAACTTTATGATATGTTATGTGCTACAAATCAAGAATTGTATCCTGGTTGTGAGAGTCATTCCAAGTTGTCTACGGCTGTTCGGTTGTTGAATATTAAGGTAGAACATCGATTATCAGAAAAGGCATTCAATGCTGTAGCTAGGTTAATGAAGAAAGTTTTGCCAAATGATAATGTTGTAGCAGATAGTTTTTACTCAACGAAGAAGTTGTTGCGTGGCTTTGGGCTCCCAGTTAATAAGATCGATTGTTGCTTGAACAACTGTATGATATATTGGGGTGAAGACTCAGAGCTGAGATGGTGTAAGATTTGTGGGCAATCGAGGTACACCAACGATAAAAGGGAAGCTAGTACAAGTAGAAGAAAAAGTGTGCCTTACAAGTGGATGCATTACTTTTCTCTTACTCCATGCCTGCAGAGATTATACAGATCTGAGGCTACAGCTACTGATATGAGATGGTATGCTGAACATGAATCTAAAGAAGATGAAATGCGGCATCCATCAAATTCAAAAGCTCAGAAGCATTTCAACAAAAATTATTCTGATTTCGCTGAAGATATAAGGAATGTGAGATTAGGTCTTTGTACCGATGGCTTCCAATCATTTGGTCAAACGGGGCAACAATATTTATGTTGGCCTGTGATACTGACTGTATATAACCTTCCTTCATGGAAGTGCATGAAAGATACTACAATATTTTTGACAGTTTTGGTTCCAGGACCATCAAATCCAAAGAAAAGATTGATGTCTTCTTGCAACCGTTGGTGGCTGAATTGAAAATGTTGTGGGAAACAGGAGTCATAGCCTACGACATTTCTATGAAATAAATTAAATTTCATCATGAGAGCTGCTTTGATGTGGACAATCAGCGACTTTTCGGTATATGCAATATTGTCTGGTTGGAGCACTGCTGAGCGTATGTCGTGCCCTTATTGCATGGATGATTCTATTGTATTCATATTGCAGAAGAGTGGTAAGCAGTCATGGTTTGATAATCATAAAAAGTTTTTGCCTCCAAATCATCCTTATAGACGAAACTTGATCGCCTTCCAAAAGAACAAAGCAGTCACAAAATTCGCCGAACCGGTTAGGTCTGGGACAGATATATTTGATACTATATAGCATTTGGGGTTGAGGTATGCTTGAGAATCAGATGCAGATAGAATAAATGGCCATATATGTAAAGAACATAACCAGAAGAAGCGGAGTATTTTTTGAGATTTGCCATATTGGAGCACAAATCTCATCCGGCACAACTTGGATGTTATGCATATTGAGAAAAATTTCTTTGATAACATATTTAACACGGTGCTAAACATCCTGGGAAAAACCAAAACACTGCAAAGTCGAGAGAAGAACTTAGTCAGTATTACAGAAGAGTTGATTTGAGGAGGAATGCTGACAGGACCTATCCTAAAACCTGTTACACTCTTGACAAAAATTCACGAGAAATTTTATGTAACTGGGTTAGAGGGTTAAAATTTCCAGATGGTTATGCTTTAAATATCGGTAGGTGTGTGGACATGTATAAGCTCAAGTTGTTTGGCATGAAGAGTCATGATTGTCATGTTTTTATGCAACGGTTATTGCCTATAGCTTTTCGTGAGTTGCTTCCACACCATGTGTGGAAGGCTGGTGCGGAAGGCATTGATGGAGCTCAGCTTGTTCTTCAAGAAGTTATCTACCACAATCATTACTTCTGCATCCATGGTAAGGCTTGAGGAGGAAATTTCAATTATTCTATGCAAGCTGGAGTGAATATTTTCTTTCAGTTTTTTCGACTCAATGGAGCATTTACCGATTTACTTACCATACGAAGTGAGTATAGCTGATCCCGTGCAGTATTGCTGGATGTATCCCTTTGAGAGTAAATATATAAATCAAAAATACATGTTGACATTTCAAATATTATTTCATTGCGAGAAAGTTGGTTTATTTTTTTCTTACCTTTACATATAGGTACCCTAAGAAATTAAAATATAATATGCGTAATAAGGCAAGGGTTGAAGGTTCTATATGCAATGCACACTTGGTTGAAGAAGTTTCAGCTTTTGCCTCACATTACTTTGAGGGTCACGTCCACATGAGGAGCTAAAATCTAGGTCGTAATGATGACGTATGTGTGAACGAAGGAGAACCTAATGAAAGGAGAATATCAGTTTTTAAAGGTATCGGCCGTTCATTTGGGAGGCAGAAGTCAAGAGATTTGAGCGATGTGGAGTATAATGTAGCATATTATTACACCCTAATGAACTGTAGAAAAGTCGATCCATACATTGAGTAAGTATATACTTTAATGCTTAATTAGAACTTCTACTTTAAATTGTAATATACCACACTATTTAATTGCTAACATAAGTTTTAATTATTATCATCCCGTAAGGATGTATTGTGATAGACAATGATAGACAACGAACAGATGAATTCAAATTGCAAGTTAGAAACGGAGTTCGCTTACTGATTTTATGAATTTATGAGTAGTATCATTCAATCAATTTCAATAATGGCTTTTATTTTTCGTTATGAATAACTTATTAATTTATAGGTAAACTGTCATGGTTTAATAATATTTTAATTAAATGTCTATCGCAATGGCCATTGAAGACCGTAATAACCTCTGCTGGTTATTTTGTTAATGAATACAAATTTCAGAGAACGACTAGCATCTTCACAAGGCACACACAACTTGGGCGTATGTGTTAAAGAGTAAGTGTTGGAGTAAATATGCAGGATTATTATGGAAAGTTAGTAGAGGTGGTTGAAATTGAATATTCTGGTTGGCCTAAATGAACCGTATTATTTTGTTGCGATTGGTTTGATTCGACAGTTCCTATGGGTAAAAGGGTTCATAACGACTACAATCTAGTTAAAGTGAACCATCGACGAAGATTGCAGAAATATGAAGCATTCATCCTTGCATCCAAAGCTCACCAAGTGTTTTACTGCGGATATCCAAGTTTGCGCAACGACAACGAGATTGATGGGTTGTTTCTAAAATCGTTCCACGTTCAACAATCATATTAGATGAGAGTTCATCAAGTCAATCAACTGAGTGCCCTGCATTTCAAAAGGATGAGATGGAAATGCATGCAATTGAGGATGACACAAGGGCTCTTGAAATATCACTTAGAGATCCAAATGGTGATGTCCAAAAATTGAGGATACAAATGTTCAGTTTCCTTTCGATGATAATGAAACTGAATCACAGTCTGATACGACATCAGATGTTGAACCAACATTTTACGAAATAAATGATACTGATTAAACAGAGAGATTTATTCAATTTTAATTTATTTTTATAAGTGTTAAATTTTTACATATTCAATCATTATTCATAATTAAATTGCATAAAACTTTAGTATTTTCAATATGATGGGCCGAGGTAGATCTACCGCCGACAGATGGAGTGAGCAGGAATGTAGCCCTGCCGCATCAAATCCCATGAGCATTGGAGATGGAGAGTTTAGATCTTTAGACATCACATGGCTTCCGATCTTTCCAGCCATCTGCGGTGATAGCCGATCGGCACAGACCTCTGAGAGTTCTTCCTTTGCCAACCGCACCATACTTGGATTGAATGCTGATGGGCTGTAAGTATATATTAATTGTAAATATATGTTATATTTTTAAGTCAATTACTTATAAATATATTTTTTAACAGCTTTATTGAGCAGCATACTGTATCGAGCCGGATCAGCTCCATATTTCAGAGCTATGCTGATCCCAGTGGCTATGATTGGCACCATATATCTTCGACCATGAGGGAGTTTTGTTTTTTAGAGTTTTTGGTAAACTTATTAAATATAATTTATCACTGATATAAAATTTCTTAATCTAAATAAATTTTGAAACTAACTGTTTATTTTAATGTAGAAAAAGTTTACGTGGGACCCTGCTGATATGACTGATCCCAACGTCGTCAGAAAAGATAACGGCAGTCACTGTCATTCCCCCACCCCCGGCACCCCCTCGGGTCGGGGTCGGGGGTGGGGCCATCATTCCTTAACCCCCGGGATGCATCGTCATTCCCCCACCCCGGCACCCCCTCGGGGTTGGGGGTGGGGCCATCATTCCCTAACCCCCGGGGTGCACCGTCATTCCCCCACCCCCGGCACCCCCTCGGGGTCGGGGGTGGGGCCATCATTCCCTAACCCCCGGGGTGCATCGTCATTCCCCCACCCCCGGCACCCCCTCGGGGTCGGGGGTGGGGCCATCATTCCCTAACCCCCGGGGTGCATCGTCATTCCCCCACCCCCGGCACCCCCTCGGGGTCGGGGGTGGGGCCATCATTCCATCATTCCTTAACCCCCGGGGTGC
Source organism: Calamus simplicifolius (assembly GCA_900491605.1). Lineage (NCBI taxonomy): Eukaryota > Viridiplantae > Streptophyta > Magnoliopsida > Arecales > Arecaceae > Calamus > Calamus simplicifolius. The sequence continues at coordinate 482,206 of UESW01004264.1, forward strand.
ATCGTCATTCCCCCACCCCCGGCACCCCCTCGGGGTCGGGGGTGGGGCCATCATTCCTTAACCCCCGGGGTGCATCGTCATTCCCCCACCCCCGGCACCCCCTCGGGGTCGGGGGTGGAGCCATCATTTCTTAATCCCCGGGGTGCATCGTCATTCCCCCGCCCCCGGCACCCCCTCGGGGTCGGGGGTGGGGCCGTCACTTCTTAACCCTCGGGGTGCACCGCTAACACGCTACTCAACTACTGAGGAAAATGGCAACTATCAGGATGCACGGTGCTCACACATGATTTTCAGCACATGGCTGTGCCTGGCCGTGGTACCATTCGGTACTCCTGTGATTGTGCCCCAATACGGAGGGCCATGCCTCATAACGATGTTTGGCGTGTTGCATGCCCCTGTGCATGACCATGCCTTACCGCATCATATCACCCAGTACCTCCTGTGATTGTGCCCCCGTACGGAGGGCCATGCCTCATAACGACGTTTGGCGCATTGCATGCCTCTGTACGCCACCATGCCTTACAAGGGAGTACGACTCGCTGCCTCTGGCAATGGAGCCCAGTCATATCCATCGGGGACGATACAACAGAGATCTTTCAAAGCAGCAAGTCACGGTATTCGGACAGGTATAAAAGACACACATTCACGCTGTAAGTGGGATCCGAACTCTGGTTTTTCTGAGCTTTCTTCCTCCCAGCAAAAACCCTAACCGCCTCAGCTCCCTTTCGCTGGAGCGGTTCTTTCTCTGAGCCCAAGCAGCTAACTTGATCGTCGGAGGGTCCCCACCGGTGTCGCCGGTCCCAGGGGACTTCTTGCAGGACCTCGAGGAGAGAGACGTCCGTCGTCCCCGACGCTCGAGGAGGGTGTCTTGGCGTCATCAGATTGGCGCGCCAGGCAGGGGGGATAAGAAAGACTTCGAACCAGCGGCTTTTCTCTCTCTTGTCTTCAAGACCTTGAAGCTATGGTGATAACTCGAACAAAAGGAGTTTCGGCCGGTCGCGCTGGGGGGCAGCGCTGCGGGGCTGGTCCACCCGCGGAGACCCCCGGCTCTCGTATCTTGTTTCCCAGAGCCTCCGAACCTCCAGGGGGCAGGGCTTTCTGCTCCGCAAAATGACGCCCCGGCGTCTGCTCCACAGCCGCTTCAAGAAGATCGATTTGCAGCCCTGGCCACCCAGGTCCAGTCGCTGGCGGCGGTGGTCAAGGACATGCAGCAGCGGCAGCAGCCAGCGGCCTTGCGACAACTGGAGCCGAACCCGTCTGTCCCTGGAGTGATGCAGCCTAGCCAGCACTCCTCCCGCCGAAGATCGCCAGTCCCTACGAGCATCACCGCCGATCCCCGGCCAAGCCGCATCACCGCGAGGCATCCAAAAGGCCCCGGTCTCCTTCTCGCCACGCCAGCGTCTCTCCAAAGCGGCGGCACGGGAAGGAGGCAGAGCGCCCGCGCCGGCATCGCCGCCCCCATTCCTCTTCTGAATCTTGGGGGAGGGCTCCTTTGACGGCCGAATGCCCCGCCGAGCTGAGCGTCGAATCGAGGAGTGCAATCAGAAGTTGGAAGAACTTAGCCGTCGAATCACCCACCTGCCGGAGACTGACTACGACAGTCGGCCTCCCCTGTCCCGCCGCATCATGGAGGAGCCAATCTCCACCCGGTTCCGCCTTCCTCAGCTGGACCCATACGATGGGACTACGGACCCCCTGGACCATTTGGAAAGCTACAAGGTGCTCATGCAAGTTCAGGGGGCCACTGACTCCCTTATGTGTGTGGCCTTCCCTGCTACCCTGAAAAAAGCTGCCCGGGCCTGGTATTCTCGCCTGCCGCCACGGAGCATCGACTCCTTTCGCCAGCTGGAGAGGGCTTTTCTGACCCACTTTGACGCCTGCCGGAAGATCCCGAGGGTGGCAGACAGTCTGTTTGCCGTCCAGCAGAAGAATGGCAAGTCCCTGCGAGACTATGTCGCCCGGTTTAAGGAGGCCGCCCTGGAGGTGTATAACTTGGAGGATTCAGTAGCTACCTTGGCTTTGAAGCGGGGGCTTCGCCCTTCCCGCTTCGCATATTCTCTTGACAAGAAGCCGCCGGGCTCCTACTCCGAACTTTTGATCCGCGCCCAGAAGTACATCCGGGCGGACGAAGCTGACTTCTCCCGGCGTGAGGTCGGCGGGAGTATACCCCGGAGGCCAACCCAGCCGGAACCTGTGGAAGCCCGCCCCAGGAGGCCTGAGCCTCCTCGCCGACCAGACAACCGCCCTCGACCTCCAGCACCGAGAGACGGGCCTTACACTCCGTTGCTTGCTCCCATATCCCAGATCCTGCTCGAGATCGAAGGGGAGCCCTACCTGCAACGTCCTCCTCCCATCAACCCGAAGATCCCCCGGAACAAAAACCTCTACTGCCGCTACCACCGGGACCATGGCCACAATACCGACGACTGCCGACAGCTGAAGAAAGCTATTGAAGACCTCATTCAGCAAGGCCACCTGAGGAAGTTCGTCCAAAGGAACAACCCAGGAGCTCCTGGCCCGTCAGCGCCTGCGCCGCCGGAGATTGATAACGCCCCGACGGAGAAGACGGTGGCGATGATTTCCTGGGGGGCAGGGGGCCCGCCGAAGAGGCCAAGGGGGGAGGGAGGAGCGGAGGCTGTAATTCCTTTTTTCGAAGAGGACTTAGAGGGGGTTGTAAATAAAGATGATGATGGCATCGTCGTATCCATGACGATTGCTAAACACCCTGTAAAACGAATCCTAGTCGACAGTGGAAGTTCCGTAGATGTTTTGAACTATGATGCCTTTGTTCGTATGAACTTGTCGCATGGTCTACTTCGACCTGTCGTCACGCCTTTGATGGGATTCACGGGAGATTCTGTGAGGGTCGAGGGGGAAGTTACTCTCCCCGTGACCGCCGGAACGGCTCCATGCCAAAGCACTGTCTTTATCAAGTTTTTGGTGGTCCGTGTACCCCTGGCGTACAATGCAATTCTCGGGAGGCCCGGGCTCAACCTCTTGGACGCCGTCATTTCTACCAAGCGGCTCCTGGTGAAGTTCCCGACCCCCAGCGGGATCGGCGAGATGCGAGGAGAACAGGGCCTGCCGGCGCTGTGCTATCACCTGGCCCCCAGTCCCCAGGGGGCAGAGCTTGCACCGCCATCTGCATCGACACCAGAGACCCTTGACCCACGAGACTTGGAGAGGAGGGGGAGAACCGGCCGACCAGCTGCTCACTTTCCCCCTCGGGGAGGACCCCGCGCAGACGGTTCGAGTTGGAGCCTCGCTTCCGGACGAAGCCCATGACCGGCTCCTCACCTTTTTGCGGGCCAACGCCGACGTCTTCGCGTGGTCAGCATCCGACATGCCCGGGATCCCGGAGGAGGTGATCACACATCAGCTCAGCATCCGACCGGAGTCCCGACCCATCAGGCAGAAGAAAAGGAGTTTTGCCCCGGACCGGCAGAGGGCTGTTGATGAGGAGGTGAGGAAGCTGTTGGCGGCTGGCCACATCCGTGAGGTGTGCTACCCCGACTGGTTGGCGAACGTTGTGATGGTCCGAAGGCCAGCGGGAGCTGGAGGATGTGCGTGGATTTCACCGACCTCAATAAGGCGTGCCCCAAAGACAGCTTCCCGCTCCCCCGAATCGACCAGCTGGTAGACGCCACCTCCGGGCATGGGACGCTCAGTTTCATGGATGCGTTCTCGGGGTACAATCAAATAAAGATGAGCTCAGCAGACGAAGAGGCAACCTCCTTTGTCACAGAGAAGGGGACCTACTGCTACAAGGTGATGCCCTTTGGACTGAAAAACGCCGGGGCCACTTACCAAAGATTAATGAACAAGGTGTTTGAGGATCAGCTGGGGCGCAATATGGAGGTATATGTGGATGACATGCTGACCAAAAGCACCAGCGCAGAAGACCATGTGACCGACCTCGGGGAGACTTTCAGCAATCTACACTGGATGAAGCTCAACCCCCACAAATGCGCCTTTGGAGTAGCAGCTGGCAAGTTCCTGGGTTTCATGGTGACCCAGCGCGGGATCGAGGCCAACCCCGACAAGATCAGAGCCATCCTGGAGATGCGGCCCCCGGTCAGCAAGAAGGAGGTGCAACGCCTGACGGGAAGGGTGGCGGCCTTGAGTCGTTTCATGTCGAGGTCGGCGGAGAGGTGTCTCCCCTTTTTCAAGGCGCTGCGCAAGATTAACGGCTTCGAGTGGACGAAAGAGTGTCAGGACTCTTTTGAAGAATTGAAGCAGTTTCTCTCCACTCCACCGCTGCTATCCAAGCCCGAGAATGGGGAGGAGCTCTTCCTGTATCTGGCCGCTTCCCCGGAGGCCGTCAGCTCGGTACTGGTGCGCATGGATACCGACGGAGCTCAGAAGCCAATCTACTACACCAGCAAAATACTCCATGACGCGGAGACCAGGTATTCAAAGACTGAGAAGATCATCTTCGCTCTGGTGGTCTCTACTCAGCGCCTTCGGCCTTATTTTCAAGCTCATCCCATCGTGGTGCTTACGGATCAGCCCCTGCGAGCTATCCTGTTTCGCCCCGACACCTCCGGCCGGCTGGCTAAATGGGCCATCAAGCTAGGCGAGTTCGATCTGTCCATCCGGCCGAGATCAGCCATGAAGTCTCAGGTGTTGGCGGATTTCCTAGTCGAATGCTCCTGGACCGAGAAGGACGTGGAGGAGGCGCAACCGGAGTTTGTGGACCCTCCCCCATCTGGGGAGGTGGAGGATTGGATCCTGCATGTAGACGGAGCAGCAAACTCTCAAGGGAGTGGAGCCGGACTCATACTTGCAAGCCCGGAGGGAGACGTGGTAGAGTACGCCCTCAGATTCCAGTTCCCGGTGACCAATAATCAAGCGGAGTACGAAGCCTGCTGGCGGGGTTGAGACTAGCTAAGGAGCTGGGCGCGGGGCGCTTGAGGGCCTTTACAGACTCTCAGCTCATTTCTGGGCAAATTACTGGTGAATACGAGGCTAGGGACCCGATCATGTCCCGCTACCTGGGCAAGGTGCGGTCCCAGGCGTCTCATTTTTCTTACTTTCGTGTCAGCTATATCCCCAGGGCAGAGAACGCCAGGGCTGACTCCCTGTCCCGCTTGGCCACTTCGGTCGACGGGGCGTTAGGGAGGACATACGTGGAGCATCTGCAGGTCCCAAGCATTGAGGCCGCGGATGAAGCGTTACCAGTGGAGCCGGAGCCCTCCTGGATGGATGCCTACATCCGATACTTGACCGACGGTACCCTCCCAGGGGACCCAGCGGAGGCCAAACAGCTTAGGCGAAGGGCCCCGAGATTCTTGATGATAGACGGGAAGCTTTATCGAAGATCATTCTCATATCCGGTCCTCAGGTATGTGGGGCCAGCGGAATCGGATTATATCCTTAGGGAGATCCATGAAGGCATATGCGGGAGTCATCTGGGGGGCAGAGCCCTGGCTTACAAGGCTTTGCGCCAAGGGTACTTCTGGCTGACGATGAAGGAGGACGCGGCCGAGCTTGTCAAGAGGTGTGATATCTGCCAACGTCATGCCAATATCCAGCGACAACCGACATCTAACCTGACCCCTGTGGTGGCACCTTGGCCCTTTGCCCAGTGGGGCATGGATATCTTGGGTCCATTTCCCCCGGCTTCCGGACAGCGAAAGTTCCTCTTGGTGGCGGTGGACCACTTCACCAAGTGGGTCGAAGCTGAGGCTTTGGCCAAGATTACCGAGAGCAAAGTAAGATCTTTCTTCTGGAAGTCAATCATATGTCGGTTCGGCCTGCCACGCACACTGGTCACCGATAATGGCCGTCAGTTTGATAATGCGCCTTTTCGGGAGTTCTGCTCCGAGCTGGGTATTTTTCAAAGATTTACTTCCGTCGGACATCCTCAAACCAACGGGGCGGCTGAAGTGATCAACCGAATCATTCTCCAAGGACTGAAGTCTCGGCTGGACGGTTGCAAGGGACGTTGGGTAGAGGAGCTCCCCAACGTGCTATGGGCCTATCATACGACGCCTCGAGCCCCCACTGGAGAAACGCCGTTCAGCTTGGTCTTTGGTTCCGAAGCTGTTATCCCAGTAGAGATCGGAGCACCCAGCCCCCGGGTGGAGGCTTATAGTGAAGAAGGTAATCCTGACCAACTGAGAGCCAACCTCGACCTGGTGGAGGAAGTGCGAGACAGGGCGCGGCTTCGGATGGCAACCTACCGGCAACGGGCCGCGAGGTACTACAACGCACGCGTGCGCCCCCGGACGTTCCTACCAGGAGATCTAGTCCTCCGGCGGGCCGAGGTCTCAAAACCAACCGAAGGAGGCAAGCTAGCCCCTAACTGGGAAGGACCTACCGAATCACCGAGACGCTGCACCACGGAGCTTATAAAATTGAAGAACTTGATGGGACACCACTTCCTAGGACGTGGAATGCGGATAACCTCCGCCGGTATTACCAGTAATGTATCCATCCTTTCATATTAAGCATCGTCTCCGTGTTTTGTTTGGGTATTCACCCCTCATTCAATGCTAACAAGATTCAATTCTAGTTATATGAATCCACTCAAAGCCCTGCACCAGCCAGGCATAAAGCCCAGTGTACCACTGGCAGAGCAGTGTACCACTGGCTCTCAACAACAAAAGCCCGGCACCCCGTCGGCATCAAAGCCCTGCACCAGCCAGGCATAAAGCCCAGTGTACCACTGGCAGAGCAGTGTACCACTGGCTCTCAACAACAAAAGCCCGGCCCCGTCGGCACTCAAAGCCCTGCACCAGCCAGGCATAAAGCCCAGTGTACCACTGGCAGAGCAGTGTACCACTGGCTCTCAACAACAAAAGCCCGGCACCCCGTCGGCATTCAAAGCCCTGCACCAGCCAGGCATAAAGCCCAGTGTACCACTGGCAGAGCAGTGTACCACTGGCTCTCAACAACAAAAGCCCGGCACCCGTCGGCACTCAAAGCCCTGCACCAGCCAGGCATAAAGCCCAGTGTACCACTGGCAGAGCAGTGTACCACTGGCTCTCAACAACAAAAGCCCGGCACCCCGTCGGCACTCAAAGCCCTGCACCAGCCAGGCATAAAGCCCAGTGTACCACTGGCAGAGCAGTGTACCACTGGCTCTCAACAACAAAAGCCCGGCACCCCGTCGGCACTCAAAGCCCTGCACCAGCCAGGCATAAAGCCCAGTGTACCACTGGCAGAGCAGTGTACCACTGGCTCTCAACAACAAAAGCCCGGCACCCCGTCGGCACTCAAAGCCCTGCACCAGCCAGGCATAAAGCCCAGTGTACCACTGGCAGAGCAGTGTACCACTGGCTCTCAACAACAAAAGCCCGGCACCCCGTCGGCACTCAAAGCCCTGCACCAGCCAGGCATAAAGCCCAGTGTACCACTGGCAGAGCAGTGTACCACTGGCTCTCAACAACAAAAGCCCGGCACTTCGTCGGCACTCAAAGCCCTGCACCAGCCAGGCATAAAGCCCAGTGTACCACTGGCAGAGCAGTGTACCACTGGCTCTCAACAACAAAAGCCCGGCACTCCGTCGGCATCAAAGCCCTGCACCAGCCAGGCATAAAGCCCAGTGTACCACTGGCAGAGCAGTGTACCACTGGCTCTCAACAACAAAAGCCCGGCACTTCGTCGGCACTCAAAGCCCTGCACCAATCAGGCATAAAGCCCAGTGTATCACTGGCAGAGCAGTGTACCACTGGCTCTCAACAACAAAAGCCCGGCACCCCGTCGGCACTCAAGGCCCTGTGCCAATCAGGCATAAGACCCGGCTAACCGCTGGCGGAGCAGTGCCCCAACGATTCTTCACAGCCAAGACCCGACACCCTACCGGTCAAAACAAAGCTAAGTCCCGCGGATATCAAGCTGCGCCCCAGACTGACACCAGGTCCAATACTTGACCGGGCATTATGCCTATAGCTCCGAGGGAGCCTACCGGCCTAATCCCCGATCAGCGGTGCCCCCGCTCCCAAGATTCGACCCTACCTAGCTCTAATCCGCGGGTCCATATAACTAAGGCGGAGTGGCGCAGGTGGGAAGGTGTCCCTCGGAATCATCGAGACAAACAAGAGTCGTGGGGCCACGCATCAATTGATGAGGTTAACAATAACACGAAGATCATCGAAAAGTACTTTTTCATTAATTAGGAACTACAAAATTCCGACGTGGTCGGACTTACAAAAGAAAGAAATAAAAAACAAAATCGCAGACGCAGACTCATGGCTCTGCCGGTGCGGGCTCATCATCGGAAGAAGTCTGGTCTGACAATTCGATCTCCAGGGCTCGGGGGAAATTCAAATCCCTAGCCACCCTCTCCTTAGCATGTTGGAACCCGTCAAGATATACGGCGGCCGAAGCTTCGGCCAGGTCATCTGCGAAATGCTCGGACGCCTTGTATTCTTCAATAAGTCCAGCGGCCCGAGCTCTCTCCGCGGTAAGGGCCTCCGCCGTGGTTTTTTCAGCCTCCCGAGCACGGCTTACCTCCTCCCAAGCATGACTTGTCTCCTCTTGAGCGCGGCTCAACTCTTCCTCACGACGGCAGGCCTCTTCCCTTGCCACTCTAGCTTCCTCCGCCGCCGCACCCGCCCGGTTCTCGGCCTCCTGGAGCGCTAAGGTCAACTCAGAGATGTGCATGTCTCTGGCCATGACCGCGCCCTCAGCCTCCATCATCTGAGAGAGCGCCGCACGCGCACGATTGGCCTCCATTTCCGCTCGGTTCGTGGCGGTCCTCACCTCGTTTGCACAGGCGTCCTTGACTGCTTCCAACGCCCTTTCTGCCTCTTCTACGCGGCGCTGGGCCTCCTCAACCTCCTTCTGCATCTCCCGCAGAATCCTCTTCCCCCCGTGGATTACCTCCCTGGCGGCCTTCAGGGAGTGCGCGATCTGCACACAAGTCCAGGTCAACAGAATATATATACATATAGGAACAGAAAAGGGGAAGGAACGAGAAAATTGCTTACCTTGACCACTGCGGCGTAAGAATCCCGGAAGAATGTGCCCGCCCCCAGGTGGCTGAGATCTTCAACGATCCTGGGATCAAAGACCGGGCCCAGGGCCCGCTCGGCCCAACGGCCGTCGTCCAAAGAGTCTCGAGGCGGCCTGGGTGCGCCCTCACCTCCCTCCGCCGTTCCTGATGGCCCCGGCTCTATGTGTGGACCACTTCCGAGTGGCCCCTCGGGGGATGGGCTCGCGGGGCCAGATGGTCCCTCGCCCCAGTCCCTGGCAGCGACTGGTGGGGTGGCTCTCTCGGGGACCAGAAACTCCCCAGTTGGCACATACGCCCCCACTTCTGGTTCCTCAGCGGTGGCTCCCGCAGTTGCCCCCACTTCTGGTTCCTCAGCGGTGGCTCCCGCAGTCGCTCCCACCTCTGGCGGAGTGTCGGCCGTAAGGTCGACCTCCGGTACAGCTGGAGCATGTGGTGGGGCCGGGGGCGGAGGGACTAGTGCCGGGAGGAGGCCCGGACCGCCGGGCGTTTCGGGGCCGGGGCCCGCTGGTCCCTGGGCAGCCCTTCTCGGGCCTTTTCTTAGCGGCCTTTACCACTTTCGCGGTCGGAATCTTCATCGCTGCATAACATAAAGTCAAGTTTTCAGAGCTGAAAAAAAAAAAAAAAAAAAAAAAAGAAGAAGAGAAAAAAGAAGAAGGGCAGGATTTCTAGCTAAGTGCGAAAAGGACTTACCCCGATGGGAGACGAGGCCTGCCAGCTCGAAGTTTTCCTCCCCTAGCAATAGGGTGTACCGGGGGATCTCGGCGGTCAGCAATGCCCCCATCGCCTCCCGGTCCCCGGGCTGGACAGCCGCGACATTCCCTCGGAGGTCGGGGTCCCCCCACCGGGGCCGGACTTGGTCAATATCAGCAAAAAAGAAACGGGGTTTCCACCCCTTAATTGACGAAGGCAAAAGAAGCTTAAGGACCCTGTTGGGCCGGGGCTGAAACACCCACCATCCCTTCTGGGCCCGAAGGGAATAGAAGTTGCGGAATAAACTGACCCTAGGAGCAATACCTAGGCGATGGCAAAGGATGACAAAAGCGCTAATTACCCGACAAGAGTTCGGGACTAGCTGGGAAGGGGTCAAAGAATAAAAGTCAAGGAGGGTGATGAAAAAAGGATGGAAAGGAGGACGGAGGCCTACCTGTAGGCAGACCTCATAGAAGGCTACACGACCGGGTCGGGAAGAGATAACCCGGTCGTCGGGGGTCGGCAGAAATAGGTTGATCTCCTGAGGGATCCGATAGCGGGCCCGGATCCTTTCCAGATCCGACCGCGTCAGCGAGGAGGCTACCCCCCCTGGGGATTCCTCCACCCTCGAGGAGGTCCCGACCCCCGACCGGCGGCCCCTCGACGGAGCTCCACCGGCGGCTCCACCGGCGGCCCGTCGCCGGGCCAAAGGGACGTGGTCCTCTGAATCAGAGGACCACTCGATCGGAGGAGAAGGAGAAGGGGTCTGGAGCCTCACAGAGGGAGGACGGTCCTCAGAACCGTCCTCCGAGGTCCAGGAAGGTAGACTCATGAATAAAGAAAATTAGAACGAAAGGGGCTGACCTGGGAGAGTAAAGAAAGCTGAGCGCGAGCTCGCAGGTTGCGGGGGCACTGGGAGAGCAGGCGAAGAAGACGATGATGGGGGTGATGCGGCGTCAGTTCATCCCCCTCTCGCCTGGCTTTGTTGGATTTTCAAAACGTCCCGCCATGTCCCGTCGGCCACGCGGCCCTTTGCCATACGCTGACTTGCCTCGAGGAGTGCCCTGGCGCATGGCGCGGTACCCCCAACCGATGGTGGGGGCCCCCGAGGGTGTCGCCGTAATGAGAAGAAATCATTACACGCCTTTTCGCGCGGGCTCCGATGAGCTGATCCTCACTTTCGAGGGCGATCGTGGCTGGCGTGGTACGGAGGGCCGTCTCTTTGCATCCCCCGTACCGTCCGCATAAAGAACAAGGCTAGGGATCAGCCACGTGGAGAACGCCCCTTGGGCCTCAGCGGCGGGACCCGCTTCGCCCCAAGGGCGAGGGGGCATCTGATATGACTGATCCCAACGTTGTCAGAAAAGATAACGGCAGTCACTGTCATTCCCCCACCCCCGGCACCCCCTCGGGGTCGGGGGTGGGGCCATCATTCCTTAACCCCCGGGGTGCATCGTCATTCCCCCACCCTCGGCACCCCCTCGGGGTCGGGGGTGGGGCCATCATTCCCTAACCCCCGGGGTGCACCGTCATTCCCCCACCCCGGCACCCCCTCGGGGTCGGGGGTGGGGCCATCATTCCCTAACCCCCGGGGTGCATCGTCATTCCCCCACCCCCGGCACCCCCTCGGGGTCGAGGGTGGGGCCATCATTCCCTAACCCCCGGGGTGCATCGTCATTCCCCCACCCCCGGCACCCCCTCGGGGTCGAGGGTGGGGCCATCATTCCTTAACCCCCGGGGTGCATCGTCATTCCCCCACCCCCGGCACCCCCTCGGGGTCGGGGGTGGGGCCATCATTCCTTAACCCCCGGGGTGCATCGTCATTCCCCACCCCGGCACCCCCTCGGAGTCGGGGGTGGAGCCATCATTTCTTAATCCCCGGGGTGCATCGTCATTCCCCCGCCCCCGGCACCCCCTCGGGGTCGGGGGTGGGGCCGTCACTTCTTAACCCGGGGTGCACCGCTAACACGCTACTCAACTACTGAGGAAAATGGCAACTATCAGGATGCACGGTGCTCACACATGATTTTCAGCACATGGCTGTGCCTGGCCGTGGTACCATTCGGTACTCCTGTGATTGTGCCCCAATACGGAGGGCCATGCCTCATAACGATGTTTGGCGTGTTGCATGCCCCTGTGCATGACCATGCCTTACCGCATCATATCACCCAGTACCTCCTGTGATTGTGCCCCCGTACGGAGGGCCATGCCTCATAACGACGTTTGGCGCGTTGCATGCCTCTGTACGCCACCATGCCTTACAAGGGAGTACGACTCGCTGCCTCTGGCAACGGAGCCCAGTCATATCCATCGGGGACGATACAACAGAGATCTTTCAAAGCAGCAAGTCACGGTATTCGGACAGGTATAAAAGACACACATTCACGCTGTAAGTGGGATCCGAACTCTGGTTTTTCTGAGCTTTCTTCCTCCTAGCAAAAACCCTAACCGCCTCAGCTCCCTTTCGCTGGAGCGGTTCTTTCTCTGAGCCCAAGCAGCTAACTTGATCGTCGGAGGGTCCCCACCAGTGTCGCCGGTCCCAGGGGACTTCTTGCAGGACCTCGAGGAGAGAGACGTCCGTCGTCCCCGACGCTCGAGGAGGGTGTCTTGGCGTCATCACCTGCCATTCATGATGCCATTAGGGCAGCATAGAATGCTCTTGTGGCACGCCGATACTCCAACATGCTTCATCATTGGATGAGATCGGATGAGCATCCTATGCATGTGACGAAGGATATTTGGCATGCCTGATAGGAGGTGTGGCAGTCTAAGGCCTAGCGCAGGAGGTCCGCATCAGCCAGCACGAACTGTCGATCCGAAAAGGGCGATCGTGGCATGGGTCTCTTCTGCCATACTACGGGGTCTATTTTAATTCAGGAGCACAGACGCCATATGGTAAGAAAACATAAATAATTTAATTACTAATTTAATTATTTACAAATATTTACATTTATATCATTTCTTCTGCTTTTGTAGTCTGAGGAGGAGGGCATAGATCCTGGTGAGTTTTATCTATTCAGGACGACACACACTAGGAAGGATGGTTCTTGGGTCGATGCATGATCACAGGAGGTTGTGGTAAGAAATTAGCTTTATATTGTATTTATTTAATTTTTAAAATTTTATTCAGGTTCATATATTGATTCATTTATTATTGATTTTATAATTCAAAGGCACGAGTCGAGGAGCTTTAGTCCCAGGCATCGCAGATCGACTCCACTGATGGGGGGCCGTCCGTCGAACTCTCACCATAGGAGAGTCGACGTGTGTTTTTGGAAGCTGATGGTGCCCAGTCGCAAGACCGTAGGATCTATGGTCTGGGCACTAAAGCTTCTAGATATTTTTTTCATCAGGGCTCTAGTTCGCACTATCTTGGCGATATTCCTATCGAGCATTTAGATGACATTCGCAGATCTATTACAGAGGAGGTTCAACAGGAGTTCAAGTAGCGCATAGGAGAGCTTCAGCATGAGTATCAGCAGGAGCTCGACCAGCGCAAGGAAGGCCTTCAGCCGGAGCTTGCAGACATGAGAATACATATGCGTCAAATGCAGGATTTGGTTGGCCTTATGTCGCAGGGTTAATCATTCCAGCTTCCGGAACCTTCACGTGATCCGCAGCTTTCATGTGATCATGATAGTACAGATTCTTGATGTATTTTTTTTTTTTATGTTTTGTATAAAAACTTTAAAATATTAAAATATTAATTTTTTTTATATATTTTTAAAAATTGAGTGATGAATGTTTCTATTAATATTTAAATGCAATAAAATTGTATTAGCAGGTTTAATTTATAATATTTAAAATTTTATTAAAATTAATTAATTAGCAATGCTATTGCGATAAAAGTTTTTCATCGTAATTATTTTTTTAAAAAAAATTAATTAAATTTTGTGATGCAATTGCGATGCCAAAGGCATCGCAAAATTACGACTCCAGGCCAAGCGTCGCAATTTTGCGATGCAAACCTGGAGTCGCAAAATTGCGACACTGTAAACTCCCACGTGAAACGGGGGGGGGGGGGAATGAGGGAGGAGAAGGAAGGCATGGCACGATGGTGGCAGCATGCCGCCTCTTCCTTTTCCATCCCCCTTCTTACCAGGATAAATGGGGAGGGAGAGAGGAGTCTCCTCCCTCCACCCATCCCTATCTGGTAAGCCCCCTTCCATTAATTCACAGAGAGAGGCAGAGAGAGGGAGAATGAGAGGAGTTCCTACCATTACTATGTCCGGCCGCTCGAGGCGGCCAGAGGAAGGAGAGAGGAAGAGAGTCTGGCCGCTCGAGGCTGCTGGAGAAGAGCAATGGAGGGCCGCCGGGCAGCCCTCCCATCACAGTGGAACCAAGCCGGTCCGCGGCTTGGTTCGGGCCCGGCGGAGTGCCCGCCGGCTCGTCGGGCCCGGGCTGCGATCGGCGACCTTCACCAGCGTCTAGGCAGCATCCGATGGAGGTCTGACCGGCCATGGTGGCTAGCCATGCCGCCGGCACAGTAAGAGCTGCAGATGAACGAGAGAGAGAAAGAGAGAGAAAAGAGGGAGGAAGAGAGAGGGGGAGCTCGGCCGTAGCAGCGATCGGCTTCGGGCGATCGTCGGTGGCCGGGCCACCCCGGGGAGAGGCCAGCAGCGGCCCTGGCCGCCGGCACAAGCTCCCCCTATTTCGGGTGAAACAGGGGAGGAGGGGGGAAGAAGACGGATCAACATGCCATCTGGGCCGTTTTGGATTTGGGCCCTGTTGGGCCGGCTCACGAGCCATTTTTGGGCTGCATTTTGGGCCATGTATTGGGTCAGAAATGGAGAAATAAAAATATGGCTTGGATCAGTATTGATCCTAGTTTCTTGGTGTATTTTTATTTCCCCATTTGGGCTTATATATTGGGAGATATTCAAGTCCAAAGTTGGCCCCGGAATTAAACTAGGTAGAGTTTAAAAGCTATTTTGATATGCTATTTTTTTGGGAAATTGATGCTGTAGGTACCTAGGTGCTTAGATAGCCGAATTACAATTTTGGATTAGCGCCAGGATGTAAGTAACCTAATTATTATAATTTTATAAATTATTTAATATATAAATCTTTGGATTTATAGCTATATGCATATTTATGACATGAGACAAAATAAATTTTATTATTTAATATGATAAATAGTACCATGAGTATACAATTGGGTATCTGTTATAATTATATATGATTACCAATATTTTGCAAAGTAGTGGATTTTAAATGTATAAAAATTGAATGATGTGATTATTTTGGCTTTGCAAAATATATTGGTACTATTGATGTATTTTTATGCTATGAATATACAAACCACTGTATATGTGATATAAGAAGCTTATACTTATGATGATGCATGATGTGTTATATGC
This sequence comes from Calamus simplicifolius, assembly GCA_900491605.1. Taxonomy (NCBI): domain Eukaryota; kingdom Viridiplantae; phylum Streptophyta; class Magnoliopsida; order Arecales; family Arecaceae; genus Calamus; species Calamus simplicifolius. The sequence continues at coordinate 497,218 of UESW01004264.1, forward strand.
AAAAATGATGATTATATTGAGATATATCTATATGTGTCGCCGCGGTTCTCATATGATGTGAAATGATGTGAAATGTCAAGTGATATGGGACCCACCTCCACAAGAAAAGATATGTGGAGGACACACATATGTAGGGTGTGTTTTGATTGATTATGATATATGGCATAATGCTGATACCAGGACCCTTCCTCTTAGGGGACATTTAAGAGTGATACACCAGTTGGGTGTTGTAGGGCTGTGGGACACATAAGAAAATGGTAATTATATAAATACAGTGAGTTTGTTTACATTGCATATTATGGCATTTATTGTATGAATAAGCTTCCAAAATTATTTTAAGCAAATGATATGCTTACTTGATAATATGGCAAGTGTATTTGAAATTAGAAGCTTATTATCGAAAAGTTGATTGATTTGATAATATCTTCAAATGATTAATGGATTTTATTATATTAGGCTTGCTTATTAAGTGTGAGCTCATATAAATCTCACAATGTTTTTCAGAGCCATAAGACTGAAGAATGTGATTTAGGGTAGTTGGAGCTTCTATCAGAGTAAATTAAGATCCAACATTTTGTTGTAACCCCATTGATTTATGTATGATGGGCATATAGCCCAAAACTCATAATTATGGCTTATACTAAAGTTATTGACTCTGAATGACCTAGTGGTATTATCTTTCCTTAATAAATTGGATTGTTACAGGACGCCTTGCATGCCAGGCATGGGGCATTGCATGTTACAGGACGCCTTGCATGCCAAGTATGCGGCAGGTTGCCATCCCTGGATCCCACATTGGGTCTGGGGTGTGACAGTTTTTGTGGCATCAGAGCCTAAGTTTTGACCTTAGGGACAAACATAAGATGACACTAGGTAAAACAGTAGGAAGACACTGGGAGGGTAACAACTCTAAGAAGATTTTCAAGTAAATATGTTTTGAAAGCCTGAAATATAGGGGTTTGTAAAGATATTAATTGGAACCAAACTGGTAGGGAATAATGATGCCTCGTCACACCAGAAGTATGCAACAAGTTGAAGGTTCCCAGGCTGGTGACTCTAGCCAGCAGGGAGGCCAGCAAACTTCTGAAGGCTCTGGTTCCATTAATTTGGCTGGCAATGGCCAGCAACAGTGCCAGACTGAGATACTTTAGGTCCTTGTGGAAATGGTGTAGGCTATGCAGTAGCAGATCCAACAAGTTGTGCCTGCTCAATCCATCCCTCCTACTCCGCAAACTCCGTTAGTCGAACTTGAACTACCAGTCCAGCCCGCTTCACCGCAACCCTGGCAAGGAGGAGGTCGGAGCTTTGCTGAGTTTAAGAGCCTAGCCCCTGCTCCCTTCTCTGGATCCACCAACCCTGTTGATGTTGAGGGGTGGATGAGGGAGATGGAGAAGGCCTTCATGGCCCATGGTAGTCAGGAGGAGGAGCGGATTAGATTTGCCACCTACCTCCTTCAAGGGGAGGCATATGATTGGTGGTTGCATATGGAGCAGCGATTGGGTGGACAGGCTATTTCCTGGAGGGAGTTCAAGGAGGTCTTTTTTGATAAATACTTTTCTAGTAGTGTGCAAAGACAGATGGAATCCGAGTTTCTTGAGCTGGAGCAGAAGAATCTCTCTGTGGCCCAGTACAAAGCCGAGTTCACTAGGCTAGCCCGGTTTGCTCTAGAAATAGTGACCACTGAGAGAGCCAAAATCACCAGGTTCACTGAAGGACTGCGACCCAAACTGAGGCAAGCAGTCAATGCATTTGAACTCTCTACATATTATGTTGTGGTGAGCAAAGCCCTGGTGATCGAAAGAGATATGAATAGGAACCAGAGGGAGTGGGAGCTACGGAGGAAGAGGAAGGGGTCTCCTTCGGGCCAGTCTTTGGGGTAGGCCAAGAAGAAAGATGCATATCAGCCCCCCTCAGGATCGAAGGGTAAGGAGACCCGTTGCCCTTGCTGTGGGAACTTCCATCTGAGTAGGCGGTGCTGTGGGCCGAAATGTGCCTGCTTCATATGTGGGAAAGTGGATTACAAGATGGCCGGCCACTTGTTCCCTTCGGAGAGATCAGTTGCCTTCTCCAGATCTAGGGATGAACCAGCAACAGCAGTCGAGGACCCAGGGAAGGGTCTTCACCCTCACACAACAGGATGCTGCCGCTTCTAACTCCGTTATGGTAGGTACGCCTGTTACTTAAATACTCCTTTAAGATTATTTCGTTCATATGCGATATAATGCATTGATCATGAATGATAAATAGGATAAGCAATATGACATCTAAGACAAACTAAACTTTGTGATCAGGGACAATTAAAGTAGGCAACATTTATGCTCAAACTTTAGTAGATCCGGGTGCCACGCATTCATTTATATCTAATGCTTATCTTGCCAATAATGCATCGTTGACACTCGTTCCCCTAGAACAAGAGTTACACATTGCATTCCCAAATGGAGATGTTATGAGGATGGAGTCGATATGCAGATCCTGCCAGATCAACGTGGGCGACAAGAGGTTGGAGGCTGATCTAATCATCCTTTCACTGAAGTCCTTTGATGTTATGTGTCCAAATGTTTAGTATGTCAGCAAGTGAAGGCTGAGCATCAAAGGCTTGCAGGATCCCTTCAGTCTTTGATGATTCCACAGTGGAAATGGAAGAAAATCACTATGGATTTCATGACTGGACTGCCTAAGACCCCCACGAGCAATGATGCAGTATGGGTCATCGTAGATAGATTGACAAAGTCAACCCATTTCTTGCCATCTAAGGTTGGGATCTTCAGTGAGAGATTGGCCAACATGTATATTGAGCAAATTGTGAGGCTTCATGGCATTCCCGTATCTATTGTATCAAATCAAGATTCTAGGTTTGTGTCCCAATTTTGAAAGAGTCTTCATAGAGCTCTGGGGACCAAATTGAACTTTAGCACAACCTTTCATCCCCAGACAGATAGACAGTCTGAGAGAACCATATAGACCCTGGAGGACATGTTGCGAGCCTGTGTGATGGACTTGGGTGATGCTTGGGACAACCACTTATCTTTAGTGGAATTTGCTTACAATAACAGCTACCAAGCCAATATCCAGATGGCTCCATTCGAGGCTTTGTATGGTAGGAAATGTAGATCTCCCTTATATTGGGATGAAGTAGGGGAGAGAAAATTGTTGGGCCCTGAGCTGATTTGGTAGACAATAGAGAAAGAGCAGTTGATCAAGGGACGACTTTGCATAGCTCAGAGCCGATAGAAGAGCGATGCAGATGTGAGAAGAAGAGAGCTAGAATTTTAGGTTGGAGATCTTGTCTTCCTGAAGATATCACCAACCAAAAATGTGATGAGATTTGGGATTAGAGGTAAACTGAGTCCATGATACATTGGGCCATTTGAGATTCTGAGCAAAGTAGGGGAGGTAGCTTATAGCCTGGCATTACCTATGGCACTCTCTGGGGTGCACAAAGTATTTCATGTATCCATGTTGAGGAGGTACATTTTTGAACCCAGCCATGTTATAGAATTTAAGCCTATGCAGTTAAAGAAGGATCTAACATATGAGCATCCTGTGCGTATTGTGGACAGCAAGGATCAAGTTTTAAGATAGCATAGCATTCCCTATGTCAAGGTTCAGTGGAGTAACCATTCTGAGAGGGAAGCTACTTGGAAGCTTGAGAAGAAAATTAAAGAGAAATATCCTCAATTATTTGTAACATAGCATATATAAATGAAAAGATGATTATTCTTAAGATCAAACTTTGATTTCTAAAGGTGCATCAATTTCGAGGCCAAAATTTTTATAAGGAGAGAAGAATGTAAAGTATAAACTCCCACGTGAAACAGGGGGTGGGGGGGGGGGGGAATGAGGGAGGAGAAGAAAGGCACAACACGATGGCGATGGCATGCCGCCTCTTCCTTCTCCATCCCCCCTTCTTGCCAGGATAAATGGGGAGGGAGAGAGGAGTCTCCTCCCTCCACCCATCCCTATTAGCCGCTGGTAAGCCCCCTTCCATTAATTCACAGAGAGAGACAGAGAGAGGGAGAGCGGGAGGAGTTCCTTTCATTACTGTGCTTGACTGCTCGAGGCGACCGGAGGAGGGAGAGAGAAGGAGAGTCTGGCCGCTCGAGGCAGCCGGAGAGGAGCAATGGAGGGCTGCCGGGCGGCCCTCCCTTCACAGTGGAACCAAGCCGGTCTACGGCTTGGTTCAGGCTTGATGGAGTGCCCGCCAGCTCACCGGGCCCGTGCTATGAACGGCGACCTCCACCGGCGCTGGGACAGCATCTGGTGGAGGTCCGACCAGCCATGGTGGCCGGCCGTGCCGCCGGCACAGTAAGAGCCGTAGACGAATGAGAGAGAAAAGAGGAAGGAAGAGAGAAGGGGAACTCGGCCGCGGCGGTGGCCGGCTCTGGGCTGATTGTTGGCGGCCGGGCCACCCTGGGGAGAGGCCGGCGGTGGCCTTGGCCACCGGCACAAGCTCCCTCTGTTTTGGATGAAATATGGGAGGAGGAGGGAAGAAGACAGATCAACGGGCCGTCTGGGCCGTTTTGGATTTGGGCCATGTTGGGCCGGCTCACGAGCCATTTTTGGGCTACATTTTGGGCCCTGTATTTGATCGAGAATGGAGAAATAAAAATATGGCTTGGATCAGTGTTGATCCTAGCTTCTTGGGATATTTTTATTTTTCCATTTGGGCTTATATATTGGGAGATATTCAAGCCCCAAGTTGGCCTCAGGATTAAACTAGGTAGAGTTTAAAAGCTATTTTGATATGCTAATTTTGGGAACTAAAAATTGAAAAATTGATACGGTAGGTACCCAGGTGCTTAGATAGCCAAATTACAATTTTGGATTAGCGCCAGGATGTAAGTAAGCTAATTATCATGATTTTATAAATTATTTAATATATAAATCTTTGGATTTATAGCTGTATGCATATTTATGACATGAGACAAAATGAAATTTTGTTATTTAATATGATAAATAGTACCACGAGTATACAATTGGGTATCTGTTATAATTATATTGTAGGGAGAAACAATCCCCGAGGCATGCATATTTTAAAATTTTGATAACAATTATCAATGCGGAATTTTAAAGATTACATACTAATCTATCTAACATGCATCAAGATCATATCTTTGCCTTGTATATAGGATCGATTGATCCAAAATATGCATATAAATAAAAATATCAAGATCATATCTTGATCTTCAAGATGACTAGTCATACTACTTATCTTGAAGCCTGCCTTAAGATCTAGGGATCAAATCGCTTATCTTAAGAACAGTAGGTAAATCCTTATTGCTCTACAGCCGTTCAATCGTTCGGCCTCTAGTATCGTCCACGCGAAGCCCCGAATGATCGGATTTTCGGAAGTGCTAGCTCGCGGAAAAACAGCTTTGCTGATCTTGAATCCTCCCACTTGAATCTTCCTCTAAGATCCACCATGCTTTCGCTAACACCAGTATCACCAGAATTTTTATTCTAACCTTTTTAGAATTACAATCCATGACATATCGTGTATTGTTGTTCTACATTTTCTGGTGAGAGAATGCCCTCTATTTATAGTCTCAATTTAGCCTTAACATTGAATTCTGACATTAAGAATTTCGTCGTTTGGTAAAAGTGAAGAGACGCCAAAGGCGCGGCGCTTGGTTAATTCTGACGCTCGGCGAAAACCAAAGAGACGCGGTGTTTGGTTTAATTCCGACGTTCGGTAAAAACCAAAGATACGTGGCTAAATTCGACGTTCAGTGAAAATTAATGTTAGGCATTAAATTCTACATGAGATGAGATTTTAGCCATCTCATCAGGTGATGGTTTAATCTGATCTGAATTTATTTGACTAAACCCACATAGATCATGGTCCAGGCCCAAATCAAATTTGGCTAGTTCTGAATCTATTTAAATCCAAATCAAGTCTAATTTCAAATCAATATTTGAATTGACTAGTCTTTCTAATAGACTTAAACCAAATTGAATCTTATTCACTTGTACTTAACCCAATTGAGATAATTCAATCAATCAAATTGATTAATTAAATCATATACGATTCTCAATTGTTGATCAGCAAACAGATCATCCTAGGAAACTTCTATGCGTGTGACTCTCTAGGTTCAAACCTAAGCTGGTAGCATAGAAATAACTTTTTATACTAATCGATGTGCCCATCTAGCAATGGAACCCGACGTCCGGATAGGTCGAAGAGTTGCCGAGCAAACTCCAAGAACCCTAAGAAACAGTTACCGTATAATTCATCCTCTTGACCACAAATGCTAAGGATGGCTTAAGAGTCTGTCAACTCTAAATAGCAAATCCATAAAGTGATTTCAACTTTAGTGATCATGTGACTTTCACATGAAGTGCCTTGGCCAAGGTCTTGCTAAATTGAAACACAAGCATTTCTTCTTTTAACGGGATAGGTCAAATTCCATCTTGATCCACAACTGACTACCATAAGTACTTGACTGCACCCAGTAACCTTTCGTAGCTGGATTAGAAATCCAGGTGGTCTGGTACCTAAGTACAATGAGTTGCTTGTAAGCCACCGGTTGTGATCTTCAGGTCTGAAGGATACTTATACATATATCTTTTCGGATTAACTCTTGACAGAAGAGTATCCAGAAATGAGTCACGTTCGATGAAATGTACTCCTACACTTCCACCTGTATGTCATACTAGTGTCTCTACACTCCTTGGTTAAGAGGACAACCAACAAATATGATATACAACATCCTATAATTGATAGTACTATGGCCCTATCATAGTATATCATTTGGTCGCGAACTCTTTTAAGGACCTTCAAAGATAAATCCTCCTTTATCGTGAAGGAAGATCCTGAGGGCTTCATTACAATCAGGAGTATTAAGAAGATGTTTTTGTAATGAATAAACTGCCAAATAACTTTTATTAATATATTAATTTATATACAATTTATATTAGTACAATCATCAAATGATTGGCTTTAGGATACAATTCCCAACATATATGTGATTACCAATATTTTGCAAAGTAGTGGATTATAAATGTATAAAAATTGAATGATGTGATTATTTTGGCTTTGCAAAATATACTGGTACTATTGATGTATTTTTATGCTATAAATGTATAAACCACTGTATATGTGATATGAGAATCTTATGCTTATGATGATGCATGATGTGTTACATGCAAATATGATGATGATATTGAGATATATCTATATGTGTCGCCGCGGTTCTTATATAATATGAAATGATGTGAAATGTCAAGTGATACGAGACCCACCTTCACAGGGAAAGATATGCGGAGGACACACATTTGTAGGGTGTGTTGTGATTGATTATGATTTATGGCATAATGCTGGTATCAGGACCCTTCCTCTTAGGGAACATTTAAGAGTGATACACCAGTTGGGTGTTGTAGGGCCGTGGGACACATAAGAAAATGGTAATTATATAAATACAGTGGGTTTGTTTACATTACATATTACGACATTTATTTTATGAATAAGCTTCCAAAATTATTTTAAGCAAATGATATGCTTACTCTGATAATATGGCAAGTGTATTTGAAATTGGAAGCTTATTGTCAAAAAGTTGATTGATTTGATAATATCTTCAAATGATTAATGGATTATATTATATTAGGCTTGCTTATTGAGTGTGAGCTCATATAAATCTCACAATATTTTTCAGAGCCACAAGACTTAAGAATGTGATTTGGGGTAGTTGGAGCTTCTATTAGAGTAATTAAGATCCAACATTTTGTTGTAACCCCATTGATTTATGTATGATGGGCATATAGCCCAAAACTCATAATTATGGCTTGTACTAAAGTTATTGACTCTGAATGACCTAGTGGTATTATCATTCCTTGAATAAATTGGATTGTTATAGGATGCCTTGCATGCCAAGCATGCGACGGGCGGGTTGCCACCCCTGGATCCCACATTGAGTTTGGAGCGTGACAGACACCAAGCCAGGCGTCACAATTTTACGATGTGAAATTGCGATGCCACGCATCGTAATTTTGTGACGCCATGTTTGAGTTGCAAAATTGCGATGCAATATTTTGTCGCAATTTTGCGATGCAAATAGTCAAAATTGCGATGCAACTTTGTGTCACTAATGCATTGTTAAATTGCGACGACTGCATTTAATCGCAAATTAGTGATGCAATTTTTGGCATCGCTAGGCATCGCTATTTAGTGACACAATTGCGATGGATTTCGGATTGCGACGAGGTTGATAGCGACGCTCAAATTGCGTCGCTAAAGCTAAATTTTCTTGTAGTGCATGCTACAAAAGCGGAGAAATAGAAATTAACTTCCTCATAATATAAGTTTGGAAAGAGAAAAAGTTTGAGAAGAATTGATGAAAAATATTATTGGTAATGAAAGATGTCGTGATATCATCCGAATGGGTCCTAGATCATTTTTAGACTCATGTGCCATATTAGTTAGAGATGGCGGCCTTCGATCGACACAACGAGCATCTGTAAAAGAATAAGTTGCAAAGTTTCTTTATATTATTAGTCATAATGTAAAGAATCATGAAATCTCTTTCTTCTTTCATCATTTCGGAGAAACTATTAGTCGCCATTTCCATAATATTTTGAGAGCTGTAATAGAGTTAGAGGGGGCATATCTCAAACAACCAGATAGATCACAAGTTGTTTCAGAAATAGTCAACAAAGTAGATTCTACCCATTTTTTAAGGTAAAAATAATTTGTTAAACTATGTTACATTAGTTAATTTGTATCATATCTATTTAATAAAATTGTTTAATGTCAGGATTGCATTGGGGCAATTGATGAAACACATATTTGTATTAAAGTTTCTTCTGAAGATGCTCCCAAGTATCGAGGTAGGAAAGAATATGTTTTTTTCGATTTGAAATTTATCTATGTCTTGTCTGGTTGGGAAGGCACAACATTTGACTCAAAAATTCTAAAAAATGCATTAAAACGACATTATCCACTTAAAATTCCAAAAGGTATATTCAAAAATAAAATTTATTTTTATTTAAATTCTTAGAATAATATTATGATGAATAATTTTATGATGAATGTAATCCTTTCTAGGAAAATACTATCTTGTTGATGCTGGATTTATGTTGAAACGAGGACTTATTACACCTTATCGAGGAGAACGTTATCACTTAAAAAAATACTTAAGAAATGTATAGCAGAATGTTCGTGATTTATTCAACCTTTGACATGCATCTTTACGCAATGCAATTGAAAGGGAATTTGGTGTACTTAAAAAAAATTTTCAATTATCGGGAGCACAACTGAACCACATTATGGTATTGATACCCAAAAATAAATTATTTTAGCTTGTTGTATTCTACACAATTACTTAATGGCTACAGATCCAAATGAGAGCCCTATTGCTGAGGTGGATAATGAACTTGCAAATCGAAGCGATTGTGTAGAGGAACATCATAACAATGTAGATGATGATGTTGATTCATCCATTGGAGAGATCATTAGAGATTCCATAGCAGTTGATATGTGGATGGATTACATAAGATGATGTTATGATATTTTATTTGTATTTTTCTTTCTTGTTTCATAACTTTGTTTAAACTTTGTAGTGATATATATATTCTTAAATTTTTGATATATACTCTTTCTAATTGTTTCTTTACATAATACTATTAGTATAAAAAATGCCAAAAAGAAAGACATCTGAAGCTAGTGACCTGAAAGGGGGTGGAGACATACTTGCTTGGACACCTGCTATGGATGATTTTCTAATTGATGCATTTTAGCACCAACAAAATTTGAGGAATAGAGTTGGTGGAAACTTCACATCACATGCATACAACAATATATTGAAGGAGTTGGAAATGCGATTTAGTAACAAGTCATTTGATAAAGGAAAGATTAAGAATCGCATAAAGTATAAAGAGAAAATTTTCTAATTGTTATGACTTATTTAAGAATGGAATGAGTGGTTTTGCTTGGAATCCAATTACCAAAGTATGGAGCACCGAGCCTGAAGTATGGCAAAAGCTAATTGAGGTATGTAATAATATTAAAGTTTTTTTGTTTAATTGATTTCTTTCATAGAATGTTGAACTTCATATTTAAATGTTTTTAATAGAGTCCATTTTGATTCTTTTGTTAGGCTAAACTTGAAGCCGCTGAGTGGATGAACAAGCCCATTCTAAATTATGAAAAGTTGGTGCAACTTTATGGAGAAGATAGGGCTAGGAGAGCATGCTGAGACAACAACTGAAATTAGACAATGAAGAGCTAACCTTGGTGAGGATAATCTTGATAATACTATAGAAGACATTGATCATATGGTATCCCAAAATGAAGGAAATTTAGAAAGTTTTAATGTGTTGGATAACAATGATCAAAATTTTCCTACTCATGAAACACACTCTCAAGCAACCTCCAAAGGAGTAACATCATCTAAGAATAAGAAATCTAAGAGTAGAACATTGAAGGATGATGCAGCACTTGAATTTATGAAAGAGGGATTTAAGCTGGTTGCTGAAGCAATTATGAAATCAACGGTAGACTTAACCGAATCAATGTTGAAGACTAACAAAAAACCCTCAATTTTTGAGAGGGAGGTTTGGGATCTTTTGGTGGAGTTAGGAGTTGAGACACACCAAGTATCAACTGCTTATCTATTTTTAATTCAAAATCCTGATATGTTGAGAGCTCTTCCTGGATGTCCAATTGAACAGCGCAAAGAACTATTACTACAGATGGTGTTTTGTTGATATGTCATCTTTTAGATAGTTTTGTGGTTTTTATTTTGATTCATATGACATCTCTTAGGTAGTTATGTGAACAACAATTTTTGGTTGACATGTCATTTTCTTTAAGTGATTTTGTTTAAACTCATTTGAACATTATGGTTTGGATGATATGAAATATTAAATCTATCTAAGTTTTGCTGCTATGGTGATGATGTTTATGAAATTAGTTGTTATGTCATGTGAATACAATCATCGTCAAATGTGAATACTTGTTCTTTCATGAAACATGGAAAAATGTAGCCATAGGTTCTTCAAAAAGAGATGATCAGAAGTAAGGAAAGTAAAGCCAGGCTTGTAGAAATCATATGTTTCAAGTGTTTTTTGCTTGACATGATTTATCATATGCATAGAAACTTACTTGTCCTAGAGTTTATAATTGCATAACATGTCCTGTAATTGCTGTAGTCTAAGAAGCTCAAATGAAGGCTCATGAAGCCGGTGATTGCTAATGCTACAAATGAATGTTCTGTTATTAAAAATGTGTAGTCGTTAAACTGCAAATAATATTGGTTTGACAGCAATATTTGGGTTGCACCCAAAGCAAAACACCCTTTGGAAATGCTATTGTAAAGGGAGCAAAACTATTATTGAGGTTTGAATTTGTTTAGAAAGTGTTGGAATGAGCCAAGGTAGCAGGTGAATCGTGAGAAACCCCATTGTTTTGGTGGGATTGGGACCGGAAGGAATGGGTTGAAAAAAATATTTATTGTGGTCTTGTGGAAGCAGCTCCCTAGACTCATTAATTAGAAAATGAGAGTAACATTGCTTTAACCGATGGACTGTTCTTTGAGTTGGAGTAGAGAAAGGCGCAAGATCCCTGAAAATACTATCGGCTTCTGACAAGAACTCTAGTATATAATACATATGCTTGGGTTATTTAGTATATGATACATATGCTTGGGTTACGATCTGACTGTATTCATAACAAAACGAAGGCGTTGGATATTTTACATATTGATAGATTATATATTCATGGATTTGTTAATATTGATGAACAGAGCATACGAGCTTTTAGAAGTTGAAGGAGCAGGGGCTCATAAATATTATTTCTTTGGTTAAAACAGTCCCAGAAATGGAACTATATATACACATGGATTGAAAAGTTCTCGTAGAAGAATTTATGAGGGACTAAGGTAGATGTTCGCAGTTTTTTACCATTCTCTTCCATTATTCAATATAAGCATTATTAAATTAAACCTTAAAAACATAAAATTATCTTATGATTTAAGCATCATTAAAACTTTTGTTCCTAAGCTAACTCTATATATTCTAGATATTTCAGTGGTGCAGTATGTGAAGTGTGGAGGGGTATAATTGTTACATATCTTTTTTTTTCTTCCTTTTCCTTTCCTCCTATCCAAACAAGATAATTGATATTACCTTCTTTTCCCTCCTCTCCTATCCAAACAAGAGAAAGAGAACAACCCTTCTTTTCTCTTCCTTCCCCTTTTATCCCTTTTCTTCCTTTTACTCTCCCCTTTCTTCCCCTCCAAACATAGCCTAAAAATCTTAGATAGCGGGTCTTGTTGGGAACTGCAACGAGTCACTTGGTTGTTGGGCAGCTTTTAATTTGTTCTTTTTTTTTTTTCTAAAACGAATCGAGTACTACATCATTTGATCAAGAATTCTTATCAATAAAAGAAGGGAATTGAATGTACCAGAAAATCAGTATCGTAAGTTAGGGTGCTACAAGATACGTCAAATTGTGGCGGATGAATTGGAGATGCTCTTCTCGACGCCACCTTTGGTGCAGCAAGTGGAAAGCTTATGTCGTCGTTGTGCGAGCATCTTTCGCGAGGGCCGAAAGTTGGGTTCGGAAGCATAAGCATAGCAGCAGCTTTGTAGTTGATGTAGATGTCGAGGTCCTGTAAATGTTGCAAGCCTAGGATGGATAGAGATGCGTCCAAAGAAGGAAACTTGGAATGGCATTAAAAAAAAAAAAGAGTGACAGACCAACATACTAGCTACAAAGTAAACTATATCCAACTTTTCCGTAGGGGAGATGAGGGGTTGGTTTCAAGATGATGGGAAAACCTAAAAGATTATGAGAAGACCTTTAAAAAAAATGGTGTGGATGGAAGGGGGCTGTTGTAAATAGGTTTTATTTTGTTAGGTAGTGTTTTATAGAAAAAATATTATCCATGGATAAGTGTACGGGATAGAGTTTGTCTCCTGGCTATCCCTAGGAATATCCCTTGGCTATCCCATTGATCATATCAAATGCAAAATGGTAAATTCATAGGATAACTTTTTTTTACTCTTATTTGGAGGGATAACCAGCTATTCCTGCATTTCCTAAGGAATAAATTGAGGGGATATCTAACCATGGTTAACCATGGATTATCCATTTGGTTAACTTTCACTACAAGAAAATAGTATAATAGTGACGAAAATTTTTATCACTATTCCGTCACAAACTGGGTTTAGTGACGGATTAGTGATGGAAATCTTATCGTCACCATTTTTGCCATCACTAAATTTAGTGACGGAAAGAGCGTCCGTCACAAAATAATAGTGACGGATTTGTGACGAAATATTTCATCACAAATTTATGATGAAATATTCCGTCACAAATTTATGACGAAATATTCCATCAAAAATTTATGACGGAACATATTTTTCGTCACTAAATTGTGACGGATTAGTGACGAACCATCCGTCACTCATCATTCCGTCACTATTACATCACAAATATTTTCATCACTATTCCATCACAATTTAGTGACGAATTATTGATAAAAAATTTAGTCACTAAAACTTTCGTCACTAGTCCGTCACAAATATTCCGTCACGTTTAGTAATAGATTGTTGATGGAATGCATGTCACTAATAGCTCCATCACTATGCCATCACAATTTGCTGATGGATTAATGACGAAAGAATCCATTAATCATCCGTTATTGTTCCATCACTAATCAATCACCAATATTTTCATCACTAATCCATCACTATTATTTTATCAAAAATTCATCACTAATCCATCATTAACCTAATAAAATTTCATAAAAAAGGAGCCACCGCCAAGCAGTCGATTTTGGAATCATTTCTGATATATCTAATTAATGCAGAGTCAGAAAAGTCCATAGTCAACCGTGGAACTTTGAATAAATTCATTGAAACGGTGAGCCACCACCAACTCCATTAATTAAAACGGGCCAGCCGAGTAGCCGACTTCATTAAAGCCATTATAGACATTTCCACACATGAACCCCTGGTATGAGCACAACACTAATCTCAAGTTAGAATCACTCGCTTTCTAAAACAACAAGCTTCGCCGATCTTGGCTTAATTTATCATTTACTAAATTTCTAACCAAGAAATTAAAACCTTCTAACTGATGGGGCTTCATTTGCTTCAAATGCCTTGGATGGATAGAAATTTCAGCTGCTATAAAATCTTCTGAAACTTTAGGTGCAGAGTATTGAAACATTTCATCCCTAGTGTTTCGTGATCCGGACAAGTGAGTCCTTGCTGGCCGTGAAGCCTGAAAATACAAAAGAGCAACAGTCAAATTGATGATATGCATTCATGAACATAAGAAGTATAAAATCCTTTACAATCAATGTTTAATAAGCTGACTGATTACTATAACAATTAAGAATAGATAAACAGGAACAGTTAAGCAAAACGAGTCTCTTTTATACGCAAGGTCTTCTTGCATAAAACATCAAATCAATTGGCATGTGACATAAAACCTTAGGAACTAGGCAATAGGTAAAAAAAAGCAGCATTAGTGCCCAAAAACATATATTGGTGAACACAAGATATGAACAAAAAAAATCAGTTGAGTAAACAAGCAGACATGATATAATAAACAAGCAGACTATAGATGGAAAGGTAAATATTGAACAGGCTTCCTTTGCTCGAATATCCAATTGCAAATTTATAAACACAAAGTCGAGTTACATACTTGGTGCAATTTATAATGTAAAACAATAATAGATTCCAAGAAAAGGCACCAAATAAACAATAATGATATCGACTACTGCCACTGACACCTCTCCCTAAACATGGACAAAGATATCAATGATGATATTATATACTTTCGACATGCCACTTGTTTGTCGGATATCAGTTCTACAAGTTGATACCTGACCTCATGATTCAATAGGTCCATCTAAAACATGAGCTCACATGACTTTGACTCAACCTATCAATTATCACCAGTTAGATCATGGTTCCAAGTTTTCTCCTTTGACCTGATGGACCTTGTAGGACCATCTTCTAAATCACAAGAACGGAGCAGTTTGGATCCATAACCCAAAAACAGCAAAAATTGTTCATGCATGGATCAAAGTGGAGGAAGATCAAATAAGACCTCTTACACCCCTCAGAGGGGAACTATGTACTCATTCCTACAGTTTTTTTCCCTCTGCTTTCATTTTTTACCTTAGCTATCTTGTGTGGAGAAAACTCTAAAGCTTCCATGACATGTCATTTTCTTATCATTTTTGTCTAA
The DNA here is from genome assembly GCA_900491605.1 of Calamus simplicifolius. Lineage (NCBI taxonomy): Eukaryota > Viridiplantae > Streptophyta > Magnoliopsida > Arecales > Arecaceae > Calamus > Calamus simplicifolius. The sequence continues at coordinate 512,417 of UESW01004264.1, forward strand.
GATAAACATCACTTCATTCTTTCTGCATGTATAGTAGTGGACAAATCCAATCAAAATACAATAACATGAGCAAAAAAAAATGCAGTCTTTCAGAAATTTCATTGTGACAAACAAGAATAAGATAAAATTTTCATAGAATTGCAACCAAATGATGAGGGGATTGGGATGATTGGGGCAGTCCAATGATTCACAAACCTCTGGTGTAAAGCAATCACACCATTTCTTCCTAGTAAGTGCACGTTTTCTTTTTCTTCTAGACCATGGTGATTTAAGGGTACCTCTGTAGAAATAAGCAGTCATTCACAGATACAATAAAGATCATAAATTGAATGAAAAAGGTGGACAAGCTAAAAATCTAAAGAACTCATACAGATGAAATTCTATTTATACATTAAAGTTCAGAACCTTCTTAAGGCATTCTAACATAGAAAAGAAAGTTAGGAACAAAATGATACATTTGATAAACCCATAATTGATTATAGACTCCACGAATTCTATGACAACTCTCAGAACATCAGTTTGACATCCCCGCTTTGATGTCTAAGATGAGAATCCCCGTTACCAGAAAAATATGGTATACTATGAAACCAACGCTCACATGTTCAGCAAGCTGTATAACACCAAGATGGGATCTAGGAAAGTTTTTGCCAGATTGGACCCACCAAACATGAAGTGAAGCAAAAGCAATCATAATGGTGCTGATGATACTTCCCACAGATCAGATTCTCACAAGAAGAATGAAGCAGCTTCTATAGATCTATTGATATCATCACATCCACCAACCGATGTAATCGAAAGAGAGACAAATGAGAAGGCAACCAATGCAATCTACTAGAAAAGATTGTGACCCAGCACCGACACCCGCACACAAAAGTACTCATCAAAATTATCACAAAGAAAGAAGATAAATATTCCCAAAGTCCTAAGTCACTGAATTTAACACAGTCGGTAGCAAGCAGATCAAATAGTTTGAGCAAATAAAGAAAGAAAGACAAATGAAAATAAATTAAGCAGTCAAACACCCATTACTCCAACTTTCCTTCTCTTCTCTTCATTAATAGAGACTGAAGAGATCAGTAAATTGATATCTGGAGCTGGAGCTCCAACAAAATCAAAAAATAAAAATTAAGGTGATTGGGATGATTGGGGCAGTCCAATGATTCACAAACCCAATATTAGGAGGATGGCACAAATAGCCTCTGAAACTTTATCACTTGCTTCCTCATTAACCTACAATCATAATGAGATTAGCATATGGCAGATAGGCAAGAGGCACACAGTTTCAGGAACTTACCATACACTAAACAAGTGAGCCAAGTCCACGGATGTTCAATGAGAATAGTAGCACATACAAACAACGAAACCAATAAGCAATTCAACCATTGATGCAGTTACACATTTCTTACATAACCAAACTAGAACACATTAATTCTATAATAGGAATCAACAAGAATAGATTAAGATGCTTGATTATCAGCACATGCATTTTCATCAAAGTTTAGACATCTCCTAGAGCATTTATAAATTTAAGACAAGCAGGAAGAGTCTAAAGAAAAGATTCTAAGAAAATCATTGAAAAGTTCTGAGCTTTTACCACTGGATGAAAAAAGCCAAGAAAGAAATCTGCACGCTTCTAATTTAATGCCAACAATGCAAAGGAATTCTTAGCATAACAGTGCAAAGGAATTCTAATTTATTTCATTTTTAAAGAAATCTTTATACCCAGCCTCAGTAGCGTGTCCTAAAGTGACATGAGCTGCACGACACGGCCTCCCAAAACCAACGCATGACACATGGCTTCTCTGACATAGCTTTTAGACCACATGGCAAGGTCTAATTCATTGCTATCAAATTCCATAGTCGTAACCAACTTGAACTTGGTCAATTTAAGACTGGAGTGCAGTTCATTTACCACTTTCTACCGCATTTGTTAGTTGGCACCACACATTGAAGCACAATAGAGCATTTTTTATATACTTCTAATATATCTGGGGGAGGCTCCTTCCTCCAATTTTCCATCAAAAAAAAATTGAAGCACAACAGGGAGTAGATGGACCAACCTCAAGGCACTCCAAACAGACACATCTACAATTTGGCATATAGAACTCTAACCTAAGTTCAATTAAAGAGAGAGAAGCATTAAAGCTTCAAGCTTCCCTAACTATTAGGCTCCGTTAACCAACTCTCGATGGAAGGATTAGTGCTGGTTTGGCACCGCAACAGGGAAGCAATGAAATTCTAGAAAAGTAAGAGTGATACATCATTACAGAAACAAAACTTCAATCACTATAAAGCAACAGATGAGCACTTGGGCTCTAAAACAAGATGCATAACACATCCTCTTATCCAGGGCATAAGAACTGATACAACAGTTGCACTCCGAAGTGCAGGACAATAAGGCAAGAGAAGATAGGGACAACACCATGAGGCCTGCATTCCATCCATGTGATCCCAACCAGAAGCAGCAGAACAAAAGCAAACAGATTCATGTTGAGCAAATCAATAGATTAAAACAAATGCATGACTGTTTTCTGCTAACTGAAAATGAGCAAATCAACAGATTAAAACAATTCTCAAGCTTTATTTCATGACCTGCTAATATTACTTCCCATGTAGAACATGTAGAACATGCTAAAATTTTCCCAAGCTCACGTTTCTCCCCCTCTCTAAAGGGGAGGATGACTTCGAATAACTAAAGGAAAAATGAAAGAGCTGATTCATTCTCAAAACAAGGTATGGCCGGCATACATAAAACTAAAAATAGAAGAACAGATTGAAGACTACTTACTCAAGATTTCTGAGACACACTGCTCTGCATCAGCTGGAATCTCTCTGCCTGGGACACTGACCTTCAGAAGGCTGGAATACCTGTCAAAGCCCCTTCCCTAGATCCTTCCACTACAATTCAGAAAACTTCTTCATTAGATCAAACCGAATACAAAAGAGATCAAATCAATGCCGACGATTGGATCAGAGGTAAACCTAGCTTGGGGGATCAGAGAAGGAGCCTGCCGAGAGGGGGGGGGATCATGTTAGGGTTTTATACCTTGATGAATAGCAATGGGATTCCCCGTTGAACAAGAACTAGAACTAAGGATTTCTAATCCTGTTAGGTTTAGACCTTGATGAATAGCAATGGGATTCCCCGTTCAACAAGAACTAGAACTAAGGATTTCTAATCCTGTTAGGTTTAGACCTTGATGAATAGCAATGGGATTCCCCGGTTTAACATAGCAATGGGACGTTAGAACTAAGGATTTCTAATCCTGTTAGGTTTACTTCTTGAAAAGGAGGAAGATGGGGAGGAGAAAGAAAGGGCTGCCGCCCTATGATGAGAGAAGGGAATTTTTGGGAGAAAAGAATCTGTTCTCTATTCCATCCAAACCCTAGAGACTAGAGTTTAAATACATCCACGAAGTGGGCCAGGCCCAGACTCAACAAAAAACTCCCATGGACTAAACCAATGAGATTAAACTAATCCCCAAGCCCGTGTACACCCGTGACTTGATTTAATCTCAACCCTTGGACTCAAACCCAGCCCAATACAAGTTAGCCCACCTGGGCCTTGATAGCACCACACCAGGCCCAACAATCTCCACCTTGGTGCTTTCAAGGCCTCAGCACGTCCACTGTGTCCATCAGCTTTAACAACGAAATACACTTTTGAAAACTGTCCCGTGGAAGAACCTTAGTCAGTGCATCTGCTGGATTTTCTTTGGTGTATACCTTCACCAGCTCCACCTCACCATCTTCCACCAGCTCTCTGATCCTGTGGTATCTGAGGTCAATGTGCTTCGTCCTGGCATGATAGACTGCATTCTGCGCAAGCATCAGAGCACTCTGGCTGTCACTATGCACCTGGACAACCTTCTGATCAAGTCCCATCTCCAGCATCAAGCCCTTCAGCCAAAGAGCTTCCTTTGCTGCCTCTGTGATACCTATGTATTCTGCCTCCGTGGTAGATAAGGCTGTGATGGGCTGCAGACATGATCTCCACGATACTGGACCACCAAACAGGCTGAACACAAAGCCTGTTGTGGATCTCCTAGTGTCCACATCTCCACCAAAGTCTGCATCCACATACCCATATAACTGCCCACGAGCCTCCTTGGATAAGTTGGATCTCTCAGCATCTTCTTGCTGTCCATAGCAAATACCAACCCCAACTGTACCTACCAAGTACCTGAAGATTCCCTTCAGTGCTCGCCAGTGCTCCCTACCAGGCTGCGCCATGAACCTGCTCACCTGGCTCACTGCATGGGCTATGTCTGGCCTACAACATACCATGGCATACATAAGGCTCCCAACACCAGAAGCATATGGTACCTTCTCCATCTCCTGAGCCTCCACCTCAGTCTGTGGTGACATGGTCTTCGATAAGGAAAAATGTGCTGCCAAAGGTAGTGCTGTCGGTTTGGCATCCTTCATCCCATATCGCTCCAGAATCTTTTAATGTAGCCACCCTGACTCAGATGCAGCACACCTTTGGATCTATCTCTGATGATTTCCATCCCTAGGATCTTCCTGGCTGGCCCCAGATCCTTCATCTCAAACTCCCGAGACAAAGCTATCTTCAGTTCCTGTACAGCCTTCTCACTCTTGCATGCTATCAGCATGTCATCTACATACAAGAGTAAGTACATCCTAGACCCATCATCCAGAGATTTAACATACACACAAGAATCATACTCACACCTGGAAAGTCCAATGCTCCTAACATAAGTGTCAAATCTCTTGTACCACTGCCTCGGCGACTGCTTCAGCCCATACAGAGATTTCTTCAGCAAACAGACTTTCCCATCTGATCTTGGTTCTCTAAACCCTGGTGGCTGCTCCATGTAGATGCTCTCCTCCAAATGACCATGGAGGAATGCTGTCTTCACATCCATCTGCTCCAGCTCCAAGTCCTGAGCTGCTACAATACTCAATAATAGTCTGATGGAAGTGTGCCTGACAACTGGAGAAAATATCTCACCATAATCGATGCCTTCTTTCTGAGAGTATCCTTTGGCCACTAGTCTTGCCTTATACCTGATACCCTCTTGTTCTGAAGCTCCTTCCTTGCGCTGATAAACCCATTTACAACCAATGGGTTTCTTTCCTTGTGGCAGCTGGACCACCTGCCACGTATTATTGCTGTGAAGAGACTGCATTTCCTCTGCCATAGCATGGATCCACCTATCTCTATCCTGACTTTCCATAGCCTCCTCATAGGTGAAAGGGTCTCCATTCGCTGTCACCAGGGCATATGACAACGAATCCTCAAAGCCGTATCGAACTGGTGGTCGCACGTTCCTCCTGGGCCTTTGCTGTGCGATCCCAGTATCAGTCCCCTGTCCAGCTGCATCCTGCTGAACTCCCTGGCTTCTACCCCCTCTGTCAGTCCTCTCCACCTGAATCTCAAATCCTCCTGGTCCACTAGCAAATGGCACAACTGTATAGGAGGTTGTCTGACTAGTGTTACCGTGTTCTACCTCCTGTAGTCCCTGCTGTGCATCCATGCCACTTCTGTTCTGGAGGATTGAGCTCTCATCAAAGGTTACATCTCTGCTGATGACAACCTTCTTCTCCAAGGGGTCCCATAGCCGATACCCCTTGACTCCTCGCGGGTAGCCTAGGAACACCATCTTCTTAGACCTGGCATCCAACTTACTCCGCTCCCCAGCTCCAACATGCACATATGCTGTGCATCCAAACACCCTTAGATGGTTTAGGCTTGTCTTCCTTCCAGACCATATCTCCTCTGGAATGTCTCCATCTAACCTGGTGTGCGGTGACCGATTGACCAAGTAGCTAGCTGCATCTACTGCGTCAACCCAGAACATCTTTGGAAGCCCTGCCTGCAGCCTTAAGCATCTTGCCTTTTCCAATAGTGTTCTGTTCATCCTCTCAGCCACCCCATTCTGTTGAGGAGTTCCCATCACCGAGAAGTGCCTTCTGATGCCCCACTCCTCACAAAAAATCTGGAACTCCCTGCTGGTGTATTCCCCGCCATTATCAGACCTCAGACACTTCACACTTTTACCCTGCTCCTTCTCCACCTCAGCCTTCCAGATTTTGAACTTGGTGAAGACCTCTGATTTCTCCTTCATAAAGTAGATCCACAGCTTCCTTGAGAAATCATCTATCAGGGTCATAAAGTATCTGGCCCCATTCCTTGCAGAAACTGGGGCTGGTCCCCAGACATCTGTGTGTACTAACTCCAGGGGTTCAGCACTCCTAGCTGTGCTGACTGAGAACTGTACTCTCCTCTGCTTTCCCATCTGACAAGGCTCACAGATCTCCATATCTCCGCTACTCAAGTCTGGAAGCAGACCTCTCTTGCTCAGTTCTTTCATCCCCTTGTCTCCCATGTGGCCCAGGCGGTAATGCCACATCCTGTACACATCCCGGGGATCTTGCTCCACAGCTGCCACCTCAGATTTCACAGTCATCACAGAGCCCTCCATCTTGTATAGATTATTTTCCAGCCTCCTCCCTCTCATCACCACCATGGCTCCATTGGAGATGTTCAGAACTCCACTCCTGGCACGACTGCTGAAGCTGTATCCAGTCCGCTCCAAGTACCCCAGTGATACCAGATTCTTCTTGAGTTCTGGAACATGCTTCACACTGGTAAGAGTGCGCACCATACCATCAAACATCCTCACCCTCACTGTGCCAATACCTGCCACCTTGCAAGGGTGATTATCTCCAAGAGTCACATTCCCCTCCTCAACCTCTGTGTAAGTACTGAACCACGACCGGTTGGGAGTGTAATGATGAGAACAGGCTGAATCCAAGGTCCACATCTCTGTGCTGTGCCTGTGATCATCTGATACAACCAAGAGATCATCCTCCACCTCCTGATCTGCAACTGTACTCACAGACTCAGATCCTCCTTTTTCTCCCTTCTGATTTTTCCACTTAGGACAATTCTTCTTAAAATGTCCTACCTCTCCACACTTATAGCACTTCAGCTCTCTCTTGCCTTTCCTGGACTTTGATCGTCCTCCAGACTTACTTCTGTCCCTGCCCCTACCTCTGCCTGTCCTTTCCCCAACTGATAGACCCTCCTGGGGAACAGCTTCCTTGGTCATCTTCTCCCTCTGCTCATTCGTCCGAAGCACCGAGACAATATCTTCATAAATTAATGTCTCCTTCCCATAGAGCAGTGTTGTGACCAATGAGTCATAAGACGTGGGCATTGAACATAAAAGCAGAAGTGCTTTATCTTCTTCCTCCATCTTGACCCCAACATTCAGAAGTTCATTGCTCATCTGGTCGAATATCTGGATGTGACCCAGCACATCTCCACCTTCTGACATCCGAAGGCTGTAGAGGCGCTTCTTCAACATCAACTTGTTGCACATATTCTTCCCCATATAGAGGGTGTGCAACTTCGTCCAGAGTCCCTTCGGGGTCTTCTCCTCCAGCACTGAATAGAGGACTGAATCCGCCAGACAGCCCCTGATCATTGAACATGTCTTCTTCTCCAATGAAATCCACTGCTTGTCTGTCATCCCATCTGGCCTTTCCTCCAAAGCCAAATCTAAACCCTGCTGCACAAGGAGGTCCTCTACCCGGACTTTCCACATGGAGAAACTTCCCTTCCCATCAAACTTCTCAACCTCTATTTTTATGCTACTCCCCATGGCCAATTTCAAAAATAGCACAAAAATAAATTTTATAAAATAGAGAAGTACCTTGACGAGATTCTGTTGAAATTATTTCAACTCCTTGAAGGCCTCCAGATTACTCCTTGAACCAGGCTCTGATACCACTTGTTAGGGTTTAGACCTTGATGAATAGCAATGGGATTCCCCGTTGAACAAGAACTAGAACTAAGGATTTCTAATCCTGTTAGGTTTAGACCTTGATGAATAGCAATGGGATTCCCCGTTCAACAAGAACTAGAACTAAGGATTTCTAATCCTGTTAGGTTTAGACCTTGATGAATAGCAATGGGATTCCCCGTTCAACAAGAACTAGAACTAAGGATTTCTAATCCTGTTAGGTTTACTTCTTGAAAAGGAGGAAGATGGGGAGGAGAAAGAAAGGGCTGCCGCCCTATGATGAGAGAAGGGAATTTTTGGGAGAAAAGAATCTGTTCTCTATTCCATCCAAACCCTAGAGACTAGAGTTTAAATACATCCACGAAGTGGGCCAGGCCCAGACTCAACAAAAAACTCCCATGGACTAAACCAATGAGATTAAACTAATCCCCAAGCCCGTGTACACCCGTGACTTGATTTAATCTCAACCCTTGGACTCAAACCCAGCCCAATACAAGTTAGCCCATCTGGGCCTTGATAGCACCACACCAGGCTCAACAGATCAGAGGTAAACCTAGCTTGGGGGGGATCAGAGAAGGAGCCTACCGACCGGAGGGGGGCGCGGGATCAGAGGTAAACCTAGCATCTAGGGGAGAAGGAGCCTGCCGACGGGGGTGGGGATCAGAGGTAAAAAGGAGCCTGCCGACGGGGGAGGGGGGGGAGGGGGGGGGGGGGATCAGAGGTAAACCTAGCATCTAGGGGGAGACAAAACGCGGGCACGGCGGGAGGTAAACCTAGCTTCAGAACGCGGGAGGAACCTAGCATCGGCGGGGGGAATCAAAATGCTCGCGAGGGGGGGGGGTTATCAGTGGAGAGGAAACCTATGTCACCCGACTCTGATATTTGTGGGCTGGGAAGTTCTCGGCCCAGGGGTGGAAATGGCTGATAAATATTTCTCCTACGTTTCCAAATTTATTTATTTTATATTTTATATTTTTTTCTTTTATATATTAACATTTAACAACAAACAAAGATTTTTTTATTTTTATTTATTCTTTTAAAAGTTATTATTTATAATAAAAATAAATAATAATTTTTATTAAATATTTCTTTAAAAATTAGAAAATAAAAAATATTTAAAAATAAAAAAATATATTTTTTTTCAAAATTAAAATTTGATCTTAAAGCCGTTCATAGGTGTTGAGAATTCCAAGGGACGTCTCTCAACACTCCCTTCCTCAAGGCAAGCAACGTGCCCATGTTTGACGGCCAACGGCATCCCCTCTCCATCCACGTGCAGCTTAGCAAATTCCAAAATCTTAATTCCAATGCTTCGTATATCCACTAATTACAATTTCTACGCGTCAGTGTAATACTATAATTTGTTTAACGTTATATAATATGTTAATAAGAGCAAATGCTGTAGTGGTTCAGAAAGATCGCTCAAGACAAAGAAAGATATTGAGACTGCCGCTGCTTCATTAATTGTGGGTCCTGGAGGGTACGAGATTAGGTAACAACTCTAAACGGTGATAAAGCTTGCACTGTGTTTGATGAAGAGGCAAGTAGAAAGAAAAAAAAAGAAAGAAATAAAAGAAAAAATAAAATTTAAAAAAATTTAGATTGCTAATTTTTTTTAAAAAAAATTAAAGCGATTATGAAGAAAAATTTTAAAAATATTTTATTATTTTTATTTTAATATTAATTCTTTAAAAAAAATATTAGACATGCAATTATTTATAATAAAAATTTTATTATTATTATAAATTATTAATTTTTTTTATTTTACTTTTTTTCTTCTCATTCAAACAAAAAAATATTAAAAGTATAAATTTGGTGATGGAAGGGCAATCCGTCACTAATTTGTTACTAATATAGTGACGATTGCTCTTTCGTCATTAATTTTGCGACGGATTAGTGACGGAAGGGCAATATGTCACTAAATTAGTGATGGATGAAGAAATCCATCACTAAATTAGTGATGGATTGCTCTTTCATCACTAAATTAGTGACGGATAGGATAATCCATCACTAAATTAGTGATGGATGGGGCAATCCATCACTAATTTAGTGACGGATTGCTCTTCCGTCACTAATTAGTGATGAATTAGTGACGAAAGGGTAATCCATCACTAATTTAGTGATGGATTTCCCATCCATCATTAATTTTGATGGATTAGTGACGAAAAATAATCATCACTAATTAGTGACGATTGTTATTCATCACTAATTTGTGATGGATTAGTGACGAAAAAGCAATTCATCACTAAGTTAGTGACGGATCCATCACAAAATTAGTGACGAATTATTTCATCCGTCACTAATTTGTGACGGATTAGTGACAGAAGAAATATCCGTCACTAATTCGTCACTAATTTAGTGACGGATTGCTCTTCCGTCACTAATTTGTTATGGATTAGTGACGGAAGGGCAATCCGTCACTAAATTAATGATAGATTTTTTATCCATTACTAATTTTGATGGATTAGTGATGGAAAATAATTCGTCACTAATTAGTGACGATTATTTTCTATCACTAATTTATGACGGATAGTGACGAAAAAGCAATCCATCATCAAGTTAGTGACGGATTGCTCTTCCGTCACTAATTTGTTATGAATTAGTGACGGAAGGGCAATCCGTCACTAAATTAGTGGCGGATGTGATAGTCCGTCACTAATTTAGTGACAGTTTAGTGACAAAAAAACTAATCTGTCACTGATTTTAATTTTTTGTCACTATTTTGTTACTAAACCGTCACAATTTAGTGACAAAAATTTTCATCACTAATTTTTGTCACTATTTTGACATTTTCTTGTAGTGTTTATTCCCAGTTATCCCTTATAGTTATGGCTTTTGGGAATAAGAGGGAATATCCAGGGGATATCCCTTTTATCCCCTATTTCAAACACTACCTTAGGGTTGGGCTTAACCTAGGTTTGTCCCAACTTGGTACCAAGTGCAGCATATTGACTTGAGTTTGATCTGCATTATCTTTGGTTCAAAGTTTGGTATAAGTTCTTTTTGGACACTCGGATTATCAAAGTTTGGTTTTACTCGGAATGCGAACAATTTCATTGGATCCTATCTCAACTTGAAAACAGGAAGAGGCCATTGCCATGCGTCCATCTTGATCAATGTAACCATGCCCCAAAAACATTTATATATAACATGCACTTCAAGAAGGAAGCTTCAACAGCGAGGTATGTCCTTTCTCTTTATAATATTTGTTCACCTATTTCAGTTTAAAGAAATGTTTGCCAAAGAAGTTTAGGAAGCATTTTTACATAATAGGGAGGATGTATGGAAGTTTACATGATATCCATACTATTAGTAGAATTGCATGGATAAAGGCTAAGATGCAGACTTGATTCTATTGGCCAAAAGTTTTAAGGATGTATGACCGCAGAGCAGGGCCACTGGTTGTAGTGGTGATGCACTTGTCTAGGTGAAGTGAAGCTATGTAGTGTGTAAAATTGTTATGTTAGCAACAAGTTTTCTATGTTGATGAGCTTTGATGGTACAAAGAGCGGTACACAAAATAAAATAGGAAACCATGGAAACAGAATGTAGTGATGAATGGGTTGATAGATTAGAGATGTAGAAGCTATTGCAGACCTACTGTCTTAAGGAGCCTCAAGCTGCAATGTAATGATTGATGGACACTCTGAATTGTGACCTGGAATGGAGAACTGCAAAGCAATGAATTTATTAGTTTAGGGTACAGAATATCATCGAGATGAGCTTATTGTCATGATTAGCTGACAATGAAGCTTCTGGTTGGAAAAGTACTGCTGCAGTGATGAGGGGTGCTAAGGAGTAAGGAGCAAGAAGCAAGAATACAAGGATGCAAAAAGATGATGCCAATAAGTTACAGGTAGGTAGTTTGACGTAGCAAAATCATGCACCACCCACTGAAGTTCTCACTGGAAAGTTAAGGAGTCTTTTTGTGACAGCTTGCTATTGCTCTTGACATTGCAGCGTCACACATTCCTCAATCCTTTGTTATGATGTGCCTGTGTATGCAACTCATATACGTGATCAAGATGCTGTGTATTGCCATTCTATTCACTTTGTTGAGCATCTTTGTTTTGTGGTCCCTCCATGCTACTTTTATGCTGGTAATCAGTGGCCTGCATTGAAACCAGACCAAACAGTCGCAAAGATTTGGTGCCTCAAATATTAGTTAGGTATATATGCCCTTCTTTTTTCTGTGCAAAATACATGTGTTTTCTTGCAAAAAAATAGCGACTAACAGAAATCACATTTTTCCATTGACCTGCTTGTCTGTGAGGGGGGAAAGCAGCATTTACTATTCTTTTGAATTACTTCAGCGCATACATCTGTATTTCCGTGCCCAAATTTTACCTTAGATTGTACTCCTGCTCCATGATCAAACAACCAGAGGTCCTGAATTCCTTTTTCATTTATCTCAACCTTGTTTGGGCACTTATATAATGTTGTCTTATAGGAAACATGCAGACACAAACTCCTATAGATGTTGGTGATACGGATGGATTTCCTCTATGGATGAGGGAGGAAGGCAGATTGACTGAGAGTGATATGCAAAAAGAAATCTCTGAGATTGTTGATCTAAGATGCTTCTAGCTTTTGCAGGAAGGTGTGTGTTCTGAGCAATTCCATCAACTGACATTGTCAAGGTAATTATTTTGAGAAATAATTTATGTTTTACCCTTGCAAACATGTGTGGCTGTGTTTTATGTAAACTATTTTGATGTGTCCCCCTTTTTGTTGTGTGCTTGAAGGTGACGCTTTTAGGCACATGGCTACGTATGATCAGACTCTCCCACAGATTGGAGGGTGGCATTAAAATGAGGGAAACTTTTTGGCAGATAATGCCACATAATGCTTTTAATTAATGCGTCTTTGCAAGGGGCGCTTTATTTTAAATTAAGATGGACGCTGAAATATAAGGGTTTGATTGGGGACATAAAGAGAAGATAGGAAGGTAAAAAAATAAATGCCCTTGGTTTCTTTTATTTGTTAACCCTCAACATGGATTGCTTGGTGTGTCCATACTTTTAAATAGTCGTAGCCGTTAGGAATGGAGAAAGGAGGCAGTGGTGAGGATTTTATTGCATTCCTTTGAACTGTATTTTCTCCCTTCAAGCACTCCTTTTATAGCATGGCAGAGTACTTTTGCCTTTCTAATTATTAGATATGTCCTTTGTGTGTCTTTTTGGACCATATTAGACCAAAACTTTTGACTGTGACTGAAGACTAGTTTGAAAAGAGAAGCACATTGTAGTTTAGAAGCCTCTTCTTTGAGCATTTGAGAGAGAAAGCAGCACCTGAAAATGCTGAGTCATCCCTCATACAAGCTGTATAAGCCCTCTCTTTCATGCTGGTGCAATAAGATAATTAGGATGTGATAATATGTGGTATCACGAAAGCATCACACACCCTTAGCTATTGTGTAATGCTTCTTTGCTCGTTTTATTAAAAGCATTCTGCTAAACAGAGAGAAACACAGATGCATAAATTGAAAGGCATGGAAAGTTGAATGATGCTCTCTGTGTTGCTATAGATTTAATGTTGTATAACAGCATTTTCCCTACCCAGTTATATGTGGTAACCCCAGATGATTGGAGAGGATTCTTTTCTCCCATCCTTTCTTTTTTTGCTTTTGGTATATAAAAGAATGTACAGTGAGAAGACATGTATGTTCCATCTCTTTCTGATTGTTAAATGGTCAATTTTCTTTCCCTCTTCTTTCTTTTTCTTCTCTCATGCCCTTCTTTATGGAGTGCAGGCTGATTGGTGGTGGGTGCTGATGATGCTATTGTCCATGATAAATAACAATGTGAAGATGATTGAGGAATGACGGGAGATCTCTTGGAAGGTGTGTGAGGTATTTTGCATGTTTATTTTTTTTTCATCCACCAAGGAGAAGGTGGAGCTCTGCTTTCCAGGCAAATGCACGCTATGAAAGACAGTTCACCATTCAACATGTCCCTAACAAGTCATGTACAAGTCTTTTAAATTAGGTCTCAGTGGCCCTGAAACCGGAAATGGACCATTACAGGCATATCAAAAACCTTTGAAAAAAAACCAATTCTCAAAGAAACTGTTATATAAATACATGATGGTGACTTTGTTATCGGTAGCAGTGTACAAAACATTTCATCTCTCCCCGTCAGAATGGTGCAGCCGTGTCAGTTACTGATGTCATTGTTTCTGTGAGCAGTGGAAATTTAGCAAGAAAACATACATACAGAATGTTGTATCACTTCTGCTCGTCTCTCTCTCTCTCTCTCTCTCTCTCTCTCTGCTGTGTTTTTCCAGACACCTTGGAAGTTAACACGCTTATATTCTATTCACCTGGCTTTTGCTGGAAACAGGGGATGTTCAAAAAGCCTTAGCTTTTTATATGGAATTAATGAATGCGGGTGTTTGTGTGTGGAGAGCGAGAGGGAGTGATTGAGAGAGAGAGAGAAGGGGGGTGTCATATCCATATAGCGTGGAGAGAGAGAGAGGGTGTCATATCCATATAGCGTAGGGCCACTTTATTCCTTATTCTTTGAGTCCCTAAGGAAAGAAGCCGTACACAGTTCCCGATTCTTTGAGACCAGACCAGCCCCACCTTTCAAAGAGACTATAAAAAAATTCAGTCATTTTTTGTAGGCCCCTTAAAAGATGAGAGGTCACAGGCGCTCTTCAGATTACCCCATGCATTGATCCAAATCATTGTTGTCGGGAATCCCGTTTCCCATTTAAATACAAAAAGAAAAGGATAAAAAAAATTGCTCCCCATTTCATGCAATAGTATACAGTTTCCAAATCAACCAACAGTAGAATTCAATTTGTATCAGGTGTGCGTGTTTGATCGAGTGGGGTCATGTTGAATATTAGAAATGCCATGCCCATATCAAACCTCAAAACTTTACTTTTCAGGAAAGAAGCATCGCATTGTGATGAATTAGGACCACAAATCACATGATGTTTCTTTCCAAAATGAGAGAGGTTCTCTCATTTGGTTCCGCAGTGTTATTCATATCAGCAAACTTCTGTAGAGAGTGGCTGTGTGAGGGTCTGCATGCACTTGCTGGTACAAAGAGTGAAACTGTTATCATTATTTAGAAATGGGATTAAGGATGCTGTTAGAGTATATTTTACTATATAATTTGGGTTGCTTTTACCCGTGAACGTGCAGTGATTGGAGGTAAAACAACCGTAACATTAGCAGAATTAATTAGCACAAGCTCGTGAGTAGAGTAGGATAATTGTGTTTTCTTGCCTTCTTTTTTTTTATTGAAAAGCACCGTAAATTCGTAAATGGGTGCAAAAGATTTTGTTGTTTCTTTTGCAGATCCTTCTGATCTTGGAGTCGTTCTTTGAGTGACACTTGGTTGATATTCTTATCGTTGTTGAATAGTTCTTGGAGGGCTTCTTAGATCCTTCAGACCCTGCTTTATATATAACTGTAAAAGGTTTCTGAAAAATATATCTATTGTTAATTAGGTGCAATATCTACTGTTGTTTTTATGTAAAGAGGTTGAACTTGGCTCTCCCTTCTTAGGTGCAAAATCTGTTGTTAATTATTAGGGGTGTTATTGCTCGTGGTAATATGTATGAATTAAGTATAGCGATTTTAGATGAAGTGTTTGTTCTGCAATAATGTGTTGTGAATATTTTTGTAGGTTGATTAGAAATCTTGGAGGATGCAAGTGGCAGACCATTATTAACGGAGAGGAATCAAATAGATGCTTGTTCGCAAGTTTGCAGGGGCTAAACGTGCTCTATTTTTATTCGTTGCCACTTGCAGTGATTTCAGCAAAGTGAATAACTTTCTTAGGACGTATTTATTGCGTATTCGCCGAGTCTTGCATGTATTTGTTGAAATTAAATGGAACAATTTTAAAATTTCTCCTTTTGATTCATGTCTATTTTTTATCTCCATGTATTCTCCCTTTTGTGGTTAAGATCCCACATAAAGCTGCCAGTTAGCTACATATATGATGTCTGGAATGACTAGTAGTTTTTAATTTGAGGATTGGAATGTTAATTTCTACGTGTGTGTATATATTGTCATGCCTTTTTTAACTATGCATTTATATCTTTAATATATGCTTGTATTAGTTATTCTACCCTCATTTTCAAGGCAGACCTCGCCTCATCACGTGTGATTCTGGTGGCTTTTAGATTCTCTCTCTCTCTCTCTCTTTTTTGAGCAAAATGGTGTGGTGGTATGTCTCATAAATTCAATTTCAGTTGATAGGCCTCGTCTACTGGCAATAATATATATATAATTTAGGTGCTGTTCTCTCTTCCATGAAAATCCTTGTTGTAGAATGCTGCGCTGATTTTCCAGTACGGTAGCTTTGTTTGGAATCATCCGAAAAAATCTTGAAGAAATCCAACAAAATATACACGCTTTTTTCTTAATGAAATTTTCTTGTATTTGTATCTTGTATTTATACTAATTATCCTTAACGTTTTCTTTTATCTGTGGATTAATTTGATGAGACCATCTTGAGCTGAAATTCTTCCTATTCCAGTGATAGGATGATGTTTTAAAGTATGACATGAGTACATATTCTTCTTGAAATATCTGTTCATGAGATAATTAAATCATTTTTAAACACAATTAAATAAATCTTGCACGAGGAAATTTTTGCGTTATTTTTCCATCTTCAATCTCTATATAGAAAAAAGGAAAACAGAAAGGTGATGGGTCTTCTCTTCAATTGAATCAACAGCTTCAAAATAATCTTGAGATTTAATACCCTGTCAATATGATTTTGCTCTCTCTGATGTTTTCTTCCCCCCCTTCTATCTCAAATATGTCCACTTTCCGCATAGAAATTTTCAACTTTTCTCATTTTCTTTTCATATACATGGATGGTGGGGGGTTGTGGAGCTTTCTGGTCACATTTGTAGCAAACTAATAAGGCATGCGCTGTCGCATTGGTAGGTTAATTGGACTTTATTTTATCGATAGGACTGATCTAGAGGGGGGAAGAGAGAGAGAGAGAGAGAGAGAGAGACCAAAGCTGAGGCGCCTTTGGATGCTACTTGTCAGCACATGCATTCCACTTTCCACCACAAAATCGACTTTGGACCCCAATTTAACCTCCCCTACAAGAAAAGCACAGCCCACAAATCTATAAAATTAATTTTATTATCCCCCACCGCACAAAGCAAATAACCCAAAAAACTAATGAAAAGTAGATGGCTCAATTCATATACATACATCCCTACACCCACACTTACTGTCACATTCTGCATAGACCAACTGTACACAGGAGAGATTGACATCCCACCCTACTCAAAAGCCAACAAAACCCACTCTCTCTCTCTCTCTCTCTCTCTCTCTCGAACCTGGCCTTGAAGCTCCCCAACCACCCCCATTTCTCCTTCCCTTCTCCCCTCGATCTCATCCTCCCTTTCTTCCAAATCCAATGAACTCCGTCAAGACAAATCCCCCACAACCACTTCCTTAAATCTTCTGATTCTCACCTACCACCACCACTACGAGAACAAGACGAGAATTGTTAAGATGAGAGCCGGAGGTTGCACAGTGCAACAAGCTCTAAATCCCGAGGCAGCGAGCGTAGTGAAGCAAGCCGTGAACCTCGCACGTCGGCGAGGCCACGCCCAAGTGACCCCGCTCCATGTTGCCAACACCATGCTCTCCTCCTCCACGGGCCTCCTCCGTGCCGCCTGCCTCCAGTCTCACTCCCACCCCTCCAGTGCAAGGCACTCGAGCTGTGCTTCAACGTGGCCCTCAACCGCCTCCCTGCCTCCACCTCCTCCACCCCCATGCTCAGTCCCCACCACCATCATCACCACCACCACCACCATCCATCCCTCTCCAACGCCCTCGTCGCTGCGTTTAAGCGTGCCCAGGCCCACCAGCGCCGTGGTTCCATCGAGAGCCAGCAGCAGCCGCTGCTTGCGTCAAGATAGAGCTGGAGCAGCTCATAATCTCCATCCTCGACGATCCCAGCGTGAGTCGTGTCATGAGAGAGGCTGGCTTCTCTAGTACTCAAGTGAAGAGCAATGTGGAACAGGCTGTTTCTTTAGATATATGTGCATCCGCTCCTTCTAACCCTAGTCCTAGCAAGCCCAAGGAGGTCGCCAGCCCTTTCAACCCTCCTCAGGCCACCAAAATTACTAGGCCTTCTGATCAAGTTAGGAGCGAGGATGTGGCCAGTGTTCTCGAGATTTTGGTAGGCAGGAAGAAGAGGAGTCTTGTAATAGTAGGGGAGTGCTTAGCTACCACCGAGGGAGTTGTTAGAGGGGTGATGGATAGAGTGGACAAAGGGGAAGTGCATGAGGTTCTAAGAAATCTACAGTTCATAACTCTCCCGCTCTTCTCCTTCAGGCACATGTCAAGAGATGAAGTTGATCAAAAGATTGGAGAGCTGAGGTGCCTCGTGAAGAGTTGCGTGGGGAGAGGAGCTATGTTGTACTTGGGGGATCTCAAATGGGCTGCTGAGTATAGGGCTAGCTGTGGGGAAAAGGGGAGGAACTATTATTGTCCTGTGGAACATGTCATCATGGAGATTAGGAGTCTGGTCTATGGTGGGATCGGAGGGGAGACCAGTAGTTCTCCGAGGTTTTGGATGATGGGAATTGCAACGTACCAGACTTACATGAAGTGCAGGATTGGACATCCTTCACTGGAGGCTTTCTGGGGTCTTCATCCTCTCACAATTCCTGTTGGCAGTTTGGGACTGAGTCTCAATTGTGACAGGTAAATGTCATGCATGTCTGTTTTTATCGTAATTCAAATATGGATCACAATTACTTCAGGTTAATCGTTTTTCAGCTATTAGAATTGCATTTTCTTTTGCCCCATCTCTCATGTCTAGGCTAAGATCTAGTTAGTTTCTTAACAGGGTCGGTTTTCTTGTGAATCTCCACAGAAAGTTCGAATCATGTAATTTTTTTCATGGTTTTTTATATAAAAAAAGAATTTTCATCACACCATAAAAAAAAAGGCGTCGGAACTTCAAATTCCATCTTTTTACAGCTTTTCTTCTTTTCCTTTTTCCTTTATATTACTTTAAATTTTGCATGTCAGATTTAGTTTCTGAGGCAGCGAGAAGCTGAAGTACAGCCTTTCAATCCTGGTTTTTAAGTACTCTTTCCACCGGAACTTGAATCAAAATGACTGAAAATATTTGTTTTAGCAAAACGAGAAACATAAGAAGAGCTTAGAGTGTTAGTTAATTAGGTTGTATTGGTGACATATTTAGACTTCCTCAAAGGAAAGAAAAAGAGGGTAATGATATGTAGGGTCTTCGGATATTTCTACTGCCAACTCTCATTACCCGACTTCTTTCCTTCTCCCAGTGATCCACAAAACCAATTGACAAGCAAGAGGAATGGAGATGGGTCTTGTTGGTTGTTGTTAGAAGACGGGTCTTGTCAGCTCACTTGCTGCGCCGATTGTTCCATCAAGTTTGAAACTGAAGCTCGAAGCCTACCGAACACTTCTTACAGTATCCACGGCTCAATCACCTCTAGTCTACCTTCATGGCTCCAACAATATAAAAAGGAGAACAGAAGGACAGCTAGCGATGACCAGGTAACATTCTCATCCACATTCAATGCAGTGGGAGTAGCAGAATTCAATAGTAAAGCTCACATACATAAAGTTCAAGAATAAAGTTCGTACATCAATGACATAGCTATCTTCTCTCTCTCTCTCTCTCTCTCTCTCTTGTAGGACTGTCTTCAACTTAAAGATCTCTGTAAGAAGTGGAACTCGATATGCAGTACATCCCACAGAAATCAGCACCATCCATTTGAAATGACTCTAAACTTCTCTGCGGCTTCTCCATCTTCTTCATCCATCTCTTCATATGATCTCCGCTACCCCACATTGCACCAGAGCCACCACTCTTGGTCATCGTCACTCGAGGCCAGACAACCATGGAGGGATCACCAGCTCTGGATATCAGAAACGGTTGATGAAGGCTGCGAGTCCAACTCGAGAATATACTCCCTAGAACACATGGGGCAAAGGACTTCACCCTTATCCTTTTCTAACCCCAAGCCTAAACCTCATTCAACCTCTTCAAGTGGTGCCATGGATATGGAGATCAGTCTCCCCAAGTTCAAGGAGCTCAATGCTGAGAATCTAAAGACCTTGTGCAATGCATTGGAGAAACAAGTCGCATGGCAAAAAGACATCATCCCAGAGATTGCAAGCACTATCCTCCAATGCAGATCAAGGATGATTAGAAGGAAAGAGAAGTCGAGGTCCACTGGGCCCAAGGAAGAGACGTGGTTATTCTTTCAAGGAGGTGACACCGAAGGCAAAGAGAAGATAGCTAGAGAGCTAGCGAGCCTTGTCTTTTGTTCTCCCACCAACTTCATTTCCATCGGGCTCAGCACATTCGCAGCAACTCTGTCTGATTCCACTGACGACCTCCGAAATAAAAGGTCAAGAGCAGAAGTGAGCCATAACTATCTTGAGAGACTCTTCGAGGCAATTCGTGAGAACCGGCAACGTGTTATTCTGCTGGAAGATATCGAGCAAGTTGACTATTACTCTCAAAAGGGAATCAAGACAGCTATCGAGAGAGGGAGAATACAGAGCTACAATGGCGAGGAAGTTGGTGTTGGTGACGCTATCATCATATTAAGCTGCGAGAGCTTCGACTCAAGATCAAGGGTTTGCTCTCCTCCAGCAAAGCAAAAGGCGGAGAGCGAGGAAGAGAAGGAAGAATCATGTGAGAAGGAGATAGGTTCACGTCTTTGTTTAGATTTAAATCTTTGTGCCGGAGATGAAGACGTGGAAGACTGTTCCTTGGATGATGTGGGGTTTCTTCAGTTGGTGGATGGCGCGTTCTTTTTCAAATTGCCAGAGGACTTGTAGTGCATATGTTTGTTAAATTTGTTTTCTTTCTTCCCATGCTGAATCTTGGCCCTTTTCACTCTTCTTTTTATTTCGTGAATTATCATGAGATGAGAGGAAAGAAGACGTTGGTGGCTTAAGTTAGATGCAGGCAGGAAACGCTTGTATATTGGTGGTTATATTTGTGGAATTGGTTTATGAGTTGTTTTCGTGTGAGTTTGTCAAAGTAAGTTTTTTCCCTCATAAAATCATCTAAATAATATGGCCAATATTTTCGTCAAATTGCATCTATAAAATAATGTTGTGCTTTTTTAACATTTTTTAGCATCAACTATTTTCATTATTCTAAGCATGAACACGCTTTTAAAACTTTTTCACCATTTTCTTTGTAAAAAGTATCCCCTTTCATCATCTAATTGCTATTATTTTTTTCTTGAGAGATAGATACTCTCTCTCTGTGCCCCTATATATACATATGTAATAAGAGACGGGGTTTAAAATCCTGTGCGTGCTGGCACTACTGAGCCTTCTATTGTTTTTTTTGGAAAAAAAAAAAACTGCGGAAACGTTAGGCTTTGGGACCCTAACAGCCATTCACCATTGCTTTATTCTTTTGGAGAAAAAAAAGCGCAAATTCTTTACTCATTATTCAAAATGAACCTTGAGTTGTATAAATTAATGACTGTTAATTTTAATTAGTTGCTATTGATGATTTTCATGGCCCACGAGGTTGGATACAAAGACCTGCATCGAACGTTTTGGCTTTTTTTTGAAGGGAAAAAAAACCTGTATATAATAAGCGTTGTTTTCGGCATTATAACAACATCCAAGGTTTTACCCTAAAATGATACAGTTCAAAGTAAAATTTGTGTTTTCGTCATAAACCTAACGTTTCCTATGCCCTCTGGTCCTTAATTTTTTTTTCCCTGTATTCGATCTTCTTTTTTTTTTTTTGCCCCGCAGAAAACCACTGACAATATTTTTCTTTGCTTTGCTAATCAGACTTCCAAGTATGTCTAACTCCCAATGTTCACCAAAGAAAAAAGAAAAAAGAAAAAAAGTCTCCTATGTTACTTAAAAAGCAAAAATGCAAATCTAGCTAGCTTGTAGTAGGCAGTTCATAGCTGAGTGTTTTCTCGGTTTAGGTGAATCTATATTTCTTTACATCAAATTACTCTTTCTTTATAATCATGGTATTTATGTGTTTATGACCACCATAAAGTTGGAAATTGTGGAATGAACATTTATGGTGCAGTATCTACTCTGAGAAAGAGTAGTGTATAAATTAACAGTCAAAAGGATCTAGGGAAGAGAGAGAACAATGTAAGTGAAAGAGAGAAAAAAGGGTTGAAAGGGCCCTACATTGGCAACAAAAGTTAATAAGAGAACTGATCAGCAGAAGCCTAATCTCATGTTCTTTATATTTCAAGAAGCTAAAAATCCGAAAGCCATGTAAAATACAACCATTAATCTTCAAAGAATTTCTTTGTTCAAAATAAATAAATAAATACTCAATGTTAGCTTTTTTTCACATTAAATGAAGACATAACTGGTATCTTCAATAAAAGAGTACATCTCCTAGTTTTCCGTTGGCCAAGGATAAGGAACACCTCTTGTCATTTCATAGTTATATAATTCTCAAGCTTACGAACTCCATTTCCAACTTTGACAAATTGCTACTCTTGGTGGGTACTGCGTCAATATCAAAATCATGCTAAGTTTTAGGAGCATATTGTAAATATCCATTACTTATATTCCACAAAAGTTCATAAATCTCTCATTTTGTAAGAAGCAAATGCTAAGGTCTTGTTGCATGATGGAATTTATATATCCTGATGACACTGATGACATAGTTTTCTTTTGAGAAATATAATATTACCATTGAACTATAGCTCAGATGATACCATCTCTTGGCTAGAAAGAGCTAGGTCAGGAGTTCAATTCCAATATTTTGAGTTTCTCAAGGGATGGAGTCGAAATAAGAGTAGAAACATGGGAACTAACCTCTCTTAATTTCAAAAAAAAAAAAAAAACATATATGGAAGTTTACAACCTAATTATCATATCTGGCAAAACAGTTGCTCTCATGTGAAGGAGCGCTGAACACAATATGTACAATTTTACTGTATATATATGATGGTGATCTTGGCAACATCAAGCACCCATTTCCTAGTAATTATAGTTTTTTAGATACTCGGGACCAGTTGATTGCCTTAGGCCATTTAGAGTGCAGTTCCCTGGGATCCATCAGAGTGATCATCATGGTATATTGTCATGATCCGTTGGAGCCTTATGTTGAACAAGAGCACATATTTATTATGTTCCCAATAGAAGCTACATTCCTGTAAGCAATTATATAAATTGGGACCATTTTGTTTGGAAGTTGGTTCGTATGCTAGCAGACACAACCCAGCCTTGTGTGATTGGAGAATGAGAGTGGTCACCAATACCAGTCACTTGTTATTACAATCATGACATGAACCTCACAACTTACATGGAGGAAAAGACCAATTGAATGATGACATGAGGTGTGCCCTAGCAACATTGAAATGAAAAGAGACGTAAGGGATGTGTAAAGAAGGATTATGGTATGATTCATAACTTAAGGGTAGTGCAAAGGAAGAGCCACTTTCGAAGGCAAAAGCACAATCTTCCTTAAGAAATATCAAAAGGGCACTACTTTTTATGCATGGTGATGCGATTTGAAAAAGAATCCCTTTTCCTGCTTTAGATTTCATAACCCAACATTCTCATCTTTGGAAAGTAGTGGGGGTGTGAAAAGATTAATACAAAATAAAGATAAGCATCTTAGTCTTTAGACCTTAAAGTTGGTGCTTTAGAATCCTAGAAAGATAAACTTCGCTTCTCGTACACCTCATTTTTTTTAAAGAAAAAAAAAAAAAACCTATCGTAAGTCTGGAATTTGTCGTGTTTGTCTTTAAGAAAATATTAAGATCAAGTGTTTTGAAATTAGTGGATATGTCATGTGGAACACAAGGAGAGAGGAATTACCTTCACATGCCTATATATTCTTTTTGAAATCCCAAAATTAATATATTCTCCATCACTTTCTCATCACTTCTTTTCCCATCTTAAAAAGGGTGAAGCCTCATCTAGGCACCTAGCTAGCCCTCCTTCTCCCTCACACACACGGGCACATTGAAGTTAAGTCTTACTTTCTTCCTAGAGAAGATGCCACACCTTCCTCTCTCTCATCGTGTGGAACGAGACAGGCTGGTGGTCTTATTGCATTGCATGAAATTAAGGTTGTTGGCCTAAATAGTTCAAAAGACTTAATTAGACGCAAGCCAATCTAATTCATCTAGAGGAATTGGATAAATACATATAAATTACAATGAGGGCCCACAATATTAACATATGTTTAGTTAAAAAAAAAAAAGAAAAGAAAACAAGGCTACGTAGTTTTTGTTCATGCACAAATCATATGGACGAAACGGGGAGAGGAGAGCAAAACCATATTCCCATTCATCCATTTTTCTCCGGTGATTGATGCTTTTGATGCACGTATTTTAAGTTAAAGAATATATATACGTGTTAATTGGAAAAGGTTGGGAGTACAGAGATACGGTTCTATTCCCAAGGGAGAGTCATGTAATACCCTCGTTTTATGAGATTTTGGAAAATTAAAATACTCTTTGATGCCATACGGTAAGTGCATCTTTTGAACCTAGAAAACACCAAATTCCCCTCGTAACATGGGGCACGATGGGACAAATCCTCGATGTGATCTTAGGAGCACTGTGACCGAGAATTCTGCATGCTTTGCATGTGCATGCAACTACTTAACGTGTATGCATCATCCTCCTTACTAGATTCGGTTCAGTATGGTTGTATTGGCTGATCTCGTTCTTCGTGTTTGGTTGTTCTGACACCGGACTGCCAGTTTCCAGAGACCCTTATGATCGCTATTGACTTGAAACTTTTCTCAAAACTCTACAATATTTTCTAGAAAGAAACATAACACTGACAAGAGCGATCGCCAGCATTTGATGTTTATATTATTTTTTTTTTTGCATTTGATATGTAATCCTTTATAATTAATATTTGCTTTTAAATTTCTTTTGATTACAGATTTCAGCTATTAGCAACGTGAGAAGTTATTAGTGGTGCTGGCCACCTTTCTTTCCTTTTTTTTTTAAAAAAAATATTTACCTACTAGTACTATATATAAAATAAAAAAAATAAAACATTAATATCAAAAAGTTTGATAAAATTTGAAATCCAACCGTGCTAGCTCATCAAACCATGCAACAGTGCAATATATGAGACTAAAGTTGTAATGTGTGATAATGAGTTTAAATATATTTATTGGCTGGTGACAGCAATTCGATTCCCATGGGTGAGCATCTGTTGCAAAGAACGTAAAGTCCGAAGGCCCAGTCAATTCATTAAACCTGGAGAGTATGAGGGAGCTAATAAATTGATTGTGCAACTACACAAATAAATATATGCACAAGGGGTGGCAAGAAAAATATGTAATGGAAGTCTTGTTTATGTAATGAATTGTATAAAACCTGAAATAGCATTAGCTGTTCGAAAATTACATGGATTTACTTCTAATCTAGTTTTGACCATTTGAAGGAAATTAAAATATTATAAAAATTTAAAAGGTATACTAAGTTAGGGTTTATACTATGAGACTTTATCTATATTAGAATATTATTCAGATGTTGATTGGGCAGTTGAAAAAAATAATCTTAAATTTATAAGTTGATGAATATTTATCTTAGAAAGTGGGGTGTCATTAGTTGGTCATCCAAGAAGAAAATATGCATTGCACCATCATCTAAGGAATCTTAATACATTGCAATGTCTTTATGGGGTAAAGAGATTGTATGAGTAAAGGATTTCTAAGACAAATAATTTCATTCATGCAATCTCCTATACAATCAACTTGTTATTTAATATTATGATAATAAAGCAACAATATATTAGTTAAAAATAAAAAAATCTTTGAGAAAACTAAACATATTGCATCAAAATATCATCATGTTTGAAAATTGGTTTAAAAAAAAGTCAAGTGATTGTGGAATCCAACTAAGTAATGAAAGCAGACCACTAACTAAACCACTAACATATAAAAAGATAATTAAAAACTCAAAAGAGATGAGATTGTTACCAATTAATTAAGATTAATTGATTGTAGCCTACTCTATACTTGAAATACAAGTTAAAGTTCAAAGA
Organism: Calamus simplicifolius; assembly: GCA_900491605.1. Lineage (NCBI taxonomy): Eukaryota > Viridiplantae > Streptophyta > Magnoliopsida > Arecales > Arecaceae > Calamus > Calamus simplicifolius. The sequence goes on from UESW01004264.1 coordinate 538,208, forward strand.
AAAATTCATTAATTGAAATCTAATGAAATGATAATAATTAGGTTTTATTTTCGATGCATTAAAATTTGAAACTTATTAGGGTTATCTAGTTTCAAAGGAAATTTCATCTTTAATTTTGTACTAAATATTCGTGACAAAATTAGATCGAACTTAAAAGTTCTTAACAAACCCATAGCTTTTTTGTGGAGCATAAATAGGGTTGCAAATGCTCTTAATGGATCTGCATTTGTAAGTATGTAAATAAAGGTTGCTTGCCGTGAAGCATGGTAAACTTCGAGAACGCCTACTAATTAGTCAGGATGAGCACATGACTTATTACTATACGATTTTAAAAAACTAATAGATATATATACAATGTGAATAAAATTTATTTACTATTTTATGAGATCAGATATTATCCTCTCAAACAAAACTATATTTTTGTTCAACAATAGATTCAAGAACATCCATCAATGGCTGTACATTATACATATAGATAGCCATTCATCTTTTATTTATTTATTCATTTTCCTTTGAAAATAGTAGGAGAATTTTGTAATTTTTTGTTAAAAAGAAAAATGTTATTAGAATTTCAAATTAATATAAACTCTTTCTTATATTTTTAAATGGCTATTTTAAGTAGTTAGTCACCGTTCGTATCAATAAATAGTTTTTTATTTAAATAGGTAACTAATTATCTAAATGGGGTACTCTACTGGAAAGACACATTTTGAGAAAAAACATGTACATTATAAAATGCATCCCAAAGAACGATGCGAACATAGAAAGTCACAACTATCAGAAATACGTATATGTGAGAAAGTTGTATGCATGCATCCACAGGATAAGACATGCTCGCTGGTTTCCGACATTTGAGTGTTTATAATACTCCATGATGGGCGGTTGTTAATTAAGAGACCATCTATTTAGATTTCTTTATTCTTTCAAATTCCACCACATCCTTATCTATTTCTCTGCTATATCTAAATGTTTATACTGATTTATCTCTCTTTAAATACACAGGCTTAGTGAGAGAGATTAGAGACTGGGCATTGTATCGATCCTTGAGGCAGATTTTTCACGTAGCCACCTACATTTTTGGTACGTACAACCTAAGCAAAGAAAACACTGTCTCTAAGACAATATTTTTTATACGTTTTACCCAGTAATTTCTGTTCCACACCCATTTCATCCTTCACCACACATACAAGTATACAACAACAGCCACATAACAAATCTTACATTAAAAGATTATACATTTCAATTTGTAAGCAGCCGATGGCTCCTTTTACATATACCCAATAATATGATGCAAAAGTCAGCAATTGGAGCAATTGCCAGCAACAGGAGGAACAGAAGGGTTATACCTTTATTATTTTGGAATTTTTATCAGCATCTTTTAGTTTTGATCCACCGATTCATATTAAAGAAATAGCTGGTTACTTGTCTCATCTTGTACTAAATGTACCGGTTAAAACTAAAACCCTCTCAATATTTGAAGTCAAATACATACCCTTATACATTTATTGTTTACATATGTATCCTTAATTATCAACACGTGATACTAGTCATTCAACCATATTAGTTTAATATAAATTTTCAGATATTTTTATAGATATTTAAAATTATATGTATATTCTTATAAATTTATTATCTACATGTATGTTTTTATAAATTATTTCTTTTTGCACATCTATCTTTATTGAGTTGAAGATATTCCAGTCATTTTAATTAATAATAGCTCTTTCTCCACGATATTAGATGGTATATTGATTGAAGAATACATAAGTAAAAAAATAAATATCTCATTATGCAACTAATAATGAACTATCCTTCAAAAATATTTTAATTTTTTAAAATATAATTTTAAATCCAAATATCTTCACCAAGCCCCACATCGCCCCATCCATTTGCTTCTTCAAGCTATTTAGGTTGGGTTGCATCCTATTCATCCATCTTTCCCTAATCCTCACATATCCTAACTTAGTATTTTCCATCATCTATCATGCATCCTTTTTATTTTTTTACTTTTAAAAAATAAAAAATATAAAAATTGAGATAAAACCATGTTTTATACTTTTATTTTTAGTTTTAAAAATATTTTTTATTATTTTTTAAAAATTAGTAATAAAGGCTCTATGATACTATTGATAGTATCATCTTTATCACTGTATTTATCACCATTATCGCCTCCACTATACTATCATCATCACTTTTGCTGCGTTACTAATTTCTATTTATATTTTTTTAAATAACTAATTTTAATAAAAATATTTATTTTTAATAATATAAAAAATAATTTAATAATTTTATATTTAAGAGTCAAAAAGTTAATTGTGATGTGCCAATTAAATGAGTTCAAAATATAATTCGGAAAACGTTTTATCAGCTGGCTGCTAATCATTTGGGGACCACCAATAAGTTTTCTTTCTCTTTTTTTTTTTTTTGTTTGAGAAAAAAATGCTGGCAGGAAAGGGAGGAGGAGATGGAAGAGAAGGCATTATGGTCTAGGCCGCGCGGGATATTTGTTTACTATTTCTTTTCTTTGCTTTAGATATTAAAAATATTTTTAAAATTGATAACTAGCTAAATTACTTAACATTAAAAATTAATTAAATGGTAAGTATTAAATTTATTCAAAATTATTAAAGGAAAGGCATCGAAACAACCACCCTTAATAATATTTTACATATCACTGCTGGTCCATTTGCAAGATATTTTATCTTATTTTAATATCTTCATTTTATACATGCTGTACAGCTACAAACTACAGAGAGTATGGAGTATGGACCCTGCCATGAGAGATCCTACCGTATTATTATTATTATTATTATTAAAGGGGGAGGGGCTTAAAAAGTGATGGCCGAACTGAATCCACCACTGTTCAAAAAAAAAAAAAAATCCCATTGCGTTGAGGATAACGATAAAAAGTGCGGGCAACGCGCAGCCCCGAGAAACGGGAACAGGGAGGGGCCAAAGGGAAAAGTAATGGTTGTTTAATTAATGGTGGGTGGTGGTGGAGGGCAATTTTCGGGAATCTGGTCATTCTTCTCCGTCAGGCTTTGTCCCAGTCTCAAAAGCCCAAACAACAACAGAGATCATGTGATTGGACTCGAGAGGTTTTTTCCTCGCAACCCCTCAGCCAATAGATTTTTCAAGATGATCAATTCAGCACCATGTGAATCAAAGCTCGATCTGAAAAGAAAAGAAAAGAGAGTATTTTGTCAGAAAAATCCAATAGATTGATATCCCAGATCGAGGCCATGCATCTTCATGCATCCAACTGATCTCTGGACTTTTCCAGTATATATTTAGCTCGTCTCTACGTAGGACAATACATGGAGCAGAGCAGGATATATATATATATATAAAGACTATATATTCTCGTAACGATTTACAGGAATTTCGGTTTGGAAATTCATGAAATGCGTCAGTACTTCTCTTTGGCCTACGCGTCATATTTACAAATAAAGGCACCAGCAAAGTAGGTTGCATTCAACAATACATCCACTAGGACGGATAATGACCACTATAAGACGCGACGCTTCTTTTGAAAAAGGAAGTCATGTACGATTACTTTTCATAAAGTTTGTCATTACAACATTATTTATTGAAAAATAGAAGAAGCAAAAATCTCCATGTCCTTGTTTCATTTACATTTAATGCTTATGGATGTAAGTTCCAATATTGCTACATCGCTTTTTATTAGAAATGCACGTAGGCCAAATGCATTCCAATTGGTTGTAGATCTCAGAAATGGCCTTAAACCTAACCCGTTATATCGATTTGGTTTGGCAAGCAATTTGTCCCAACTTCATTTTCGATAATAGTCTAGTCAATGGAAAGAAAACGCAATCTAGTTTTACCGTACTAGTACTCTTGTTTATCAAGACATCAGAATCAGATCTAGACCCACAACCGATCAGATTCTTATGTCAGGTTTGACTGAATCTAAATCGTATGGTGCTGAGCTTGGATTTACACCCACCAATTTTTCCTAACTGATGGGAGGGTTAGAAATATAGCACGCAGCTCATCAAATCTTATGAAATTAAGCCCCACTTGGTTATTTATATGGATGAGATAGAATTCTCTGATGCACGAGGGCATCATCACTATCCTATAGATAGAAATAAGCAACGGGTTAAAATAACCTAAGAACCGATGCCAATCCAATTTGATAAGATCGGATTGATATAGTTTTGAGGTCTAATTCTGATTCAAGAACCAATTATTCTTTTTTAAGTCTAATTTAAAAAAAAATATGAGACATTAATTAGGTATACTTTATAAGGTGCCTACCATCTTTACTAAAAGAATATTTAGTATTAAATTAGTTAATAAATATTAAATATATTCTTTTTATTAAAGATAACTAGAGAAAAAAAATTTAATCATTAGATACTAGGCATACGTACGTCAATCAAAAAGAAAAAAATTGGTTCTATTTTGAAACTGAGATAATTAATTAGATCGACTCTATTTTAGAATCGATTCTAAATTTTGTTTGGTTTTAAGTTTTAATCTAAAATTATTCTTACGCACTTCATGTTCATCCTAATTATAGATAGGTATATTGGCGAAGAAGTGAGTAAATGAGCTTAAATACGTACTCTCTGCATATCTCATAGATTCGTGATATATATATATATATTCTTGTGACAATTATTTCATACTTCATTTTGGACTATGTCATGGTGGAAGGATGCTCTAGCCATTGCCATCTCCCGTTCCATGTGACAAGATAGAACTTGGATCATCAAGGAATTGATGCTGTAAGAGTCTATGCTAACATGCACTTAATCTCAAGTTGGATATTCAATGGGTAGGCCATACATTATTACAAGTGGTACCAGAGCAAACCTTACCATAACTCATGGTATTAAGGGATACCACATATGGATTCATGATGTTTATAAATTAGAATAGATTGGATTTGGATATTTAATATGGCAAGTATGTTAAGACTAAAATAAGAAAAGTAAATGGGAGCTTGTACTAAAGTATGTTCAGCCTTATTTCAGCTATACAAGAGATAGAACTTGGATATTTATACAGGTCCAACGAATCTAAATATCATATTTTGACTAGCTTTTTATTTAGAATAAAAATTGAGATCCATCATATATAAAAGCTTTAGGAAGTCGTTACCGATCGATGGATGGAGGATTGAAATGAAAGACACAAGTTCCTTATTAGCCTATGGAGGATTGAAATGAAAGACACAATCACACAAGGACACCCTTAATTTATATATGTTGTTACATCAATTCTTGAGAAAAAAATGTATTAGAGTGCAAACCCAGTACTCTACACAAGAAGCATTGGAAACAGTAGTGGGACAAGAGGTTTGGTACTTTACGTGCGTAAATCGCATCAATCACGATTGATTTTTTTGTTCGATACTGGGTTGGCCCTCATAGAATAGAATTGTGGGGGTCTTTCCAATCCAATCCATCATCCCACGTGGCTTGTGGAGCATTTCATGCACACAAACTGGATTCGTGATTCTTGAGAGCATTCTCGGCTGGCATCCGAGTTGCGTTGTTTGGAGCAGTTATGTAAAGATGATTTGATTTGAGAAACAGTAAGTAAACGACATATCTTCACCCGATTAGGAAATCCTACCTACCGATTCTTGCCAGTACCCCAGTTGCACCCTTCTCTTCTATTACCAGTGGTTAACATATATATTTTATAGTTTCCAGAGTAAAATAGTACCATTAATTAGAGACTAGAATAACCTTGTGGTATAGGGCATCTTAATGTTTGTTCTTATCTTGGGCGCACGCAAAAAGTAGACTTCTGTTTAGAAACCTAGTGGACGAAATCAAAGGTTTGAATGAAAGAAATATATAGCAGCCGATCGAAGGCCTCCACTGGAATAGAATATTCTTGATTGCAGGCAATATATATAAACATGTCACCACTGGAGGAGGCTAGTTCCTGTAGTGCATGATTACCTAATTAAGAAAACAAAGAAAAATTTTAAGACCACCAACAAGCCAAGAAGCTTTGTGTGAGTGTGTGTGTGTGTGTGTGTGTGTTATGGGTAAGCCGAAAGCAACCCTTGAGGACGAAGCAAGATTTAAAAAACTCACTAAAAGGTCCCTTAAATTTTTTTTTTATTATTATTCTTTAGGTTAAACCCCAACCATATATTGACTCAAATAAAGGATCTCTACTTTCATGGCAATGCTTATATTAGGAATATCAGCTGTCTTATTCTTCGACAACCAAAAGATATGGTTCGTAAATGATACGCAAGGCGGATTTTCTAGTGTTCACAGTAATGGAATCTTTGTGGAATTTACTAATAAATCCAGCAGGCCAATTGAATTTTTGCTTACCCATTGACATAGCGAACTCCATAAACATGAAGATGAGACCAACACTACACGTCAGACTTGCATATTTACAGCCAAATTAGTAAGCAACCTTACCTTGTTATCATATTAAATCCTGTATATATATAAATTCTAATTAATTTCCGAGTGGCCCCTTTAATTTGTGTTTCCAGCTCAGATTAGATTCTTGTTATGATAAGTTTCCTTAATTTTATTGGAACCTCACAGCTTAGCCTACTAAGCATTAATCAAACTTGCACTGGACCATGCTTTTCGTAATTGAATTAGACTAGCTTTTTTAATTCGTAAATGCTCCAACTCATTGGGCTCCCCTTGTTAGATGCTTTCATCGATGCCATCCGCAACATGCTTTCTAAATTTGGTTTATGACACATGCTAGATGCCTTCATTGATGGGGGCTTGTAGTGCTATAAGGCCAATCTTCATTTGTTTAATAAAAGCCTTCAATTGGAGCCATGGATATAAAATAAACTAAGACTTAGTCGCTACTAGATTGTCATCGTTTATGAATTGTTGTACTGTAAATAAGCATATGCCACCTATTTCTAGCAAAAATTATCTCCTACTTTCGACGTTTTGGACATGTTCATTGCCCAGGTTACCATGCATGTGGGAGCCTTTATGAAGTGCGCTAAGTTGACGAGGGGCCCTACGCGGAGAGAAAAAGGATTCATGTGCTTTGGATCGCGCAAACTAATTGGATGATACCACCTTCTTTGTCGCTTACTCTGGTGCAATTTAGGTTACATCCTTGATTAAGCCAAGCATAAATTTGATTTGTATATTTCATTGGCTAGAATAATCTTTTTCTCTTAGTGGCCTTCATGGTGACATGCATGGATCGATGACATCTCCTCGAGCTCTGCCCTTGATAAAGAGAAACGTCACTAAAGTGATGGTCGTTTTTAAAGATGGAGGCCAATTAGGAGGAAGAAAAAAGGAAAAATAAAGAGGTAAAGAAGAAAGACATCGTATGATTAGTTGCATTGGACGAGAGACATACTCATTAAACCAACATCTCCAAACTTTGCATGAACCAATCTTGAATAGTTCTTTCCTTCAGACATCTTTTTTTGATGTAAACTGGAGGAAACCACGTACGTACACCCCCCCAAAAACAGATGTTATTGAATGTTCTATCCTTCTAACATCTCCCTACCAAAATAAATGATCTCAAAAGTGATGATACTCAGTCCTTTCGACGAGCTTAAATCATGATATCTTTCTCAACAAGGATTCAGCGTCTTTTGGAGATAATGGGGGGCTTCTTGTTGGTACTTGTGTCTCTCCCTTTACTAATTGCTGCCACCCTTTCGAGGACCTCAAGGCAAATATCTTTAACAACGATAGGCTAGCTAGCTCCTCGATCGATCTGCATATATATTATAAACTTGGTGAGAAATCTAGATGTTAGCTTTCACTGAGACATCCAATTTGGATTGGTGCTTACTGAAGCACTTTGAGTCATGCGATGAAGGATCGGGAACTAGCACCACATTTTGGGGTCCAACTACTACGAGAGCAATGCAAGCTTTAAATTTCAGTGTCGTTATACGAGTTGAGGGCAGGTGTCCACCTAAACGTACCGCATGAATCACTGAACACTTGATGAAATGTTTACCTAGATTAATTCTTATTACTTATGGAACTTTATCTGAAAGGGAAACTTACATATACAGGGAAGACGGTAATTAATGCACCCATGTCACCAGTCAACGTTCACCATTGCACACAGGACTAAGCACAGCTTGTTTTAGACCAAAAGACAAAAGGAGTTTAAATGCAGAAATGTCTACAAACTTCACAACACTACGTCAAAAAGAGAGGAAAAAAAGGAAAAAGATCCCATTTGGAACGAAACATCACAGCACGTGAGATGAATTAATAATCCTTTTATCAGATTCGTCACAGCTGGTAATTAACAAGGCAAGAAATATCATGCTTTTAGCCAGGCTCTAATCCACCATGACCTACCTCTAGCGAGTAACTTAATTACTTTCTCATCTAACCCAAATGATGGACATCCTCTCAGCAAATCACCAGAATTCTTATGCTAACGTACTTAAAGCTTGGGGTACCGTTTGCTATAGCACATATATGTTTCAGTAAGCATGATGACATATAGTTGCACAAACGATAACATGCATATCGTTCCAACTGGTAAGAGGCAACCGTCCTCAATACGAGTACTGCTTCTAAACTGTTCAAAGGCAAATCAAATATATATACGGATGCTCTTTAGCAACTAGAAATCTTACGGCTTTGGAATCACAAATATAAAGTCTATTTGTTCACTACCTAGCAAAGGCAACTTGCATCTCTCTTTTTATAACTTAGTCTATAACAAGACAAGCTGCCAAACCAGCAGTCTTTTACCTCAAAGCTCGCAAGAAAAGAGAGGTCATTGGCATCCACAAAAGACGATGCAAGGCATGGAGACAAAGTTTCCACACCTCCAAGCTTTTACAGACTTTAAGAAAAGGAAGCTCGCATTGGTTTCTTTTACTAAGGGTCTCCATCCAGCCTGCACTTTTTCTTTTCCCCTTCCCCCACCCTCCTATGCCATGTGAGACTGCTCGCATGGAAGTAAGTGAATTCTCGGATCGGGAAGCCCTACGATCCACACTGCTTGCCAGTCTATCCAATCCACCTATATCAATATCAATGTTTCTACATCCATTTCATCATTTGAAAGCGAACATCGGGGGATCCGAGGCAATGGATCTTTCTTTACGTGATGCTTCAGTTCTAGGGAGAAGGCCACAGGCACCAATCCATGTGCTACTCTCTTTTCTTTTCAATACTTTGTTCTTTTTTTCGAGCTGAAGCTCCGTATAGTAGGAGGCGGTGTAAAACTGGTCAAAAAGGGTAGTAGAGAGATGCATGGAACGAAGAATGAGAATGATGGTGCTTTCGACTAAAATTTCATAGGGGATTTGGCCTCCTCCCTCACTATTACTTCAAAAAAAAAAAAAAAAAAAAAGAAAGAAGAGGAAAAAAAAGAGAGACAATGATGGTGCCTTTGGTGCATCAGGGGACGTTGTCTTGCAAGAGCGTTTGGGAGGGAGGCTTTTTGCATCATGTGGGGATGATTGAGCTGTGGGCAATAGCAACAAAAGCTTCTCGGTGGCGGACGGTTTGTTTAGCGTGTGAGAGAAGAGATCCTGGGCTTTGCGACGACCAAAGTGATCACTGAAGAGGACACAAGAGAAGGCAGCGATCCCGAGGCAAACAGAGAAGGCAAGGAGCCCTAGTATTTGTGGGGCCGTTTCCTATTGTTTATCGCTTCGTCTTTAACAGTGGAGGCGAGGAACCCCAATTGCAATGCTCTGACCGGCTTCCCGCAGGGTGACGGTGACAGCTCTTGGTATTATTTTTCGAAGTTAAAGCATATATGCCTTTTGTGAACAATGGATTTGAGATGATGGAAGGGTTTATATCCGAGGGTCGCAGCTATTAGTATTTGGCGTTTTTATTGCCTCCGAAGCTGGTTGTACGTGATGTGGGTTCAACAGAGAGAAGACAAGGACCGCATGAGAGGCCATTTGCCATGCAGTGGATAGCAATGCACCTAGAACTGTCCATTATATAAGGTCTAATTGAGATCATTTGAAGTCAAAACATACTTGCATGCTGAGACCCAAAATTATGATGCTAAGAGAGTGAATTGCACAAATTTAATGCATCTCATTGTTGATGTTCTGCTTTAACATGCATTCATGCTAGACCTAACAGATAGCTCAGATTCAAGAATGATCGCTCAAATTATAGGAAGGTCAGATCTTATTTGAACGGTCAATTTCAGCTATCATATCAGTTGGACTGGGCCTCTAACATGAAGACCCAATCTTCATGCAAGGTTAAATAGAGGAAACAACGATCTTTGAACCAAAAAGGGAGGACGAACAATATGATTTTATCCATCTTATCGGACGTGGACAAAATTAGATGACCATTTAGTACTGTCTCATGGCAATGATGAAAAAAAAAAAAACATTTCATAACAAGCGTATATCAATCCCTTGTTTATTTATTTATTTTTATCTATAGTTCGTAATTTTCAAACAAAACTTGGCCCAACTTAAGTAATCTTGACCCAGCTTGTCTGTGTATTGGATTTAATAGACCTTGATCTGGCCTGGTCCAATAGCTCCCTACCTTGATCTGGCCCAACTGTGGCATGAGACCCGGGGCTTTTTGGATGCGGGTTTAATTTATCTGGCAATATTTGTGCTCCCTTATCACAAGAAAATTAAAATTAAAATCGTTAAACCCAGTAAATTACATGTTAAACAGAATTCATTATCTAAAATTTTAAAGGTTAGGTCCTTCATTTGCTGGAATACTGTCAATCGTGTCGCTGGCCACCAAATCCAGTTAGGGTCCAAGCGCCTTGAAGGGTCCAAGCCCACATAATTCAATCACCACTTCCTTCATGCGATGCCATCCTAAACTTTTGAAGGAAAAGCCTTTGTACATCATCTTTGGTGCAGCAAATCCTACGTGAGCTACACCGCTCCTCCTTATTGGTCCACATGAATCTAACGTGGCCTGACGCTGCCGATGGGAGAGCATGAATACGATGTAACGTTTTGATCGTGATGTCCATTAAAAGCTGTTCAGCCTTATTTTGAAAATGGTATGCAGACAAAAATACCCTTTTCCTCCAGCATAAATCTCTTCTTATACCTGCCAGTTTACTTGGATTGTATCTGATGGAAAACTCTTTCTGATTCTAAACCATTCTTCCTTACTATGGCTTTCGGTTGTAAGAAATCAGTCCAAGGTTTTAGCAAGATCCTTCCCCCTCGCTTTGAGAGTCCGGTCTAAGGATTTCGTCCTGTTTTCGTTGGTGATATAAGTTTCATCGTTGCTCAGAAAAAGTGCTCAAAAAGTGTTTTGATTTTCAATCCAAAGAAAATATTTCTGCTTTGAGGCTGGAATACTTAGCTACTGAAGACTTCATTAACTTCAGAAGAAAATGTCATCTCATGCAGGAAGTAAAAAGTCCTTGTTTATGTATCTTTTTATAGTTCCTTTATTACACCAACTGTTTTGGTTGTTAGAGAAAGTCAATGCATTAGAAAACCGTTTAATACTCAGGTAGCATCCCTGGCATGTTATGACAATCTGAGAGTTATAACTCAATTCACTAGCATACCTTTAGTTTCATATTTTATGCACGAATGTCATACTCTTTTAACTAAGATGTTATACTTTCTAAACTAGGGTGTCATAATAGTATTTTGACCGACATCAAGTGTTATACGACGAACCTATAGCCTTAGTAGCGTAGTTTATTAACTAGGATGTCTTAAGTCTTTGACTGCGGTGTCATAATATTTTTTCGGCCCATAACACGATCCTTAGAGCTTCCGTAGCATGTTACGATACCTTGAGAGCCATTATTTAAACCATAAATGGTAGGTATTTCTGGTATTAGGGGTTCGAACAAAAAACCTTAACATTTTATGAATGAGTATCGTATTTATTTAACTAGGGTGTCATAGGGTTGTAACTATGGTGTCGTAATACTTTTTTGGTCCGTAACATGATTCCTATAGCTCCCATAGCATATTACGATACCCTGAGAGTCATAACTCGGTCCACTAGCGAAGGGTATTGATAATAGAAGGGGTTAATACCTTTAGTTTCGTGTCCTTCTTTGTTTTTATGTATAAATACCATACTCTTTTAACTAGGTGTTATACCTTCTGAACTCGGATGTCATCATAGTGTTTCAGCTTACATCAGGTGTTATACCACGATCCTATAGCTCTGGTGTCATCATTTTATAACTCAGGTATCGTAAGTTATTTTCTGAGATGTCGTAAGTTTTTCCTTAATAGTTTCAGTTAGGGTGTTGTAATATGGGAACTGGGGTATCGTAATAGTTTTTCTAGAGTATCGTAATGGTGACGTCATTTTACAGCTCGGATGTCATAAGTTATTTTCTGTTGTATCGTAAGTTTCTAGCTTAGTAGTTACAATTAGGGTGACATTAATTTATAGCTCGGATGTCGTAAGTTATTTTTTGAAGTATAGTAAGTTATTTTCTGGGTATCGTAAGGTCCTGCCTTAACAATTTTAGCTAGGGTATCATAATAGTTTTGCTGAGGTGTTATAAGTTCCATATCATCATCTTTGATATCCCGATACTTTATTTGCTACTAGGGTATCGTAGCAGTTTTTCTGAGGTATCGTAAGTTTCATAGTCATCATCTTTAACATTCCGATACTCTATTTGCTGCTAGGGTGTCATAACAATTTTTCTGAGGTATCGTAAATTCCATAGTCATCATCTTCGATATCCTGATACTTTATTTGCTATTTAGGGTATCGTCATTTGATAGCTCGAGTGTCGTAAGTTATTTTCTGGGATGTCGTAAGATCCTACCTTAACAGTTTCAGCTAGGGTATCGTAATATGTTAACCTTGGTATCATTAGGCCCTGCCTTAATGTCTTATGAATTGGTGTCGTTATTTTATGGCTAGAGTATCGTAATTTGTAAACTGGGATATCATGACTTCTAAACTCAAGTGTCGTAAGTTCATGTCTTTAACTATTAATGGATATTGAAGTTTTTAACTGGAGTGTCATATGTCTTTAACTGGAGTGTCGTAGGTTTGTAACTGCAGTGTCATAATATTTTTTCGGCCTGTAATACGATCCATATTGCTCTCGTGGCATGTTACGACATCCAGGGAGCTATTATTCAGACCATAGATGGCATGTGTTCCTGGTATATGGGGTTTGAACATAACTGGGATATCATATTTCTTTAACTTAGGTATCGCATTTCTTTAACTTTGGTGTTGTGATGCTTTATCAGGATAAATCGACATCTAAATCTATGGATATCAATGTTTATGACTGTGTGCCTATATTTTCACAGATGATGCTGAAATTATAGATTGGGAAGGAATCGAACATACTTCCGACCATGTACCTTCATCCATCACTCAAAATGCAGGGGATGATACTGTTGTTCCTCAAATTCGAATGGAATTCAATTCAACAGATGATGTATATACTTTCTACAATTGATAGATAAAAAAAGTTGGTTTTGGAATCACAACAGTGTGTAGCAGGGCTAACTACAACAAACAACTTTGCTTCAAGCACCTGGCGTGTTGGAGGCAAAGAAAATTTAAAAAACAGAAGAGTATAAATCATAAGGATACTGGCAAAGTTGATTGTATGACATCCATAAAAGCAAGACTGAATTCTATAAGTGGTAAATGAATATTGGTTGAAGTTTCTCTGGAATGTATTATCTAGTGGTAAAAGATAATTGGATATCGGCAAAGAGATGATAAAAGATTATATCGTATCATACGATAAAGTTTTGGAGGATGTTCAATGCCAGTGTCAATCCTTTCAGTTAAGGATTACCTGTGTAGGCATGCCTTATTGGTTCTTCATCAAAGCGATGTATTTCGTTTATCAGATAAGTACTTCTTAAAGAGATGGTGCAAAGACATGAAATACCAATTCGATGATTTCGACATAAATTTTGAAGGTTGTGATAAAAGTTCATGAAATCATGGTACCCAGTCATATTTTTTATTTTAAATATCTTGTTTTGTGTTTTCTTTAAAATTATGTTATTGATTATAATATGCTTTGATGAGCCATCGGATGATGAAGCTCGCAGAGATAGCCTCTATATCTGAAGATGCATTTAATTTAGTATGGATGATCTAACACCGTTATTCAAAGAGCTATGGATGATAACTGAGCAGCTAAGGCAAGTATACAACTTGTAATTTAAGATCATGAGCATATTATGATGAAAGGTTATTAAAGAGAGAGCAGATTAAAGAGTGGAGTCGAGAAGAAGTTAAAGAGATCAAGAAAAATATGGACAAGACATCCGTTGACGCTTCTCCTATGCAAAATGAAATAAGAGCTGATGCAAGCAACAGATAGACTTGTATGCAGACAACTAACACCAAACAAGATATGAAAAGAATTGTACCATCTTTTGATACATTGTGGGACGAGTTTGATGCTTATGTATTAAGTTAATTAACGCAGAAGAATATATAAAAATTTACTACACCCAAAGTTTTCATATTACTACACCGTAGTTGTAAAATATGACACCCTCGAAAAAGTTTACTACACCCAAGTTTCCATATTACGACACCCTTGTTGTATGAATATGACATCCTAGTTATAATTTACTTCACCCAAGCTCTTTTTTCGATCGATTTCCTCCTAGGTGTCGTAAGTCTCTTCTCCAGCATTTATTTTAAGAATGAGTATCGTAGGTTTGTAACTAGGGTATCTTAGCTATAAATCTAGGATGTCGTAGCTCTTTTTTTGGCCAGTTTCCTCCTGGGTATTGTAAGTTTCTTCTCCAGCATTCATTTTAAGTACGTGTATCATAGGTTTGTAACTAGAATGTCTTAACTGTAAATCTAGGGTGTCGTAAGTCTCTTCTCCAATGTTCATGTTAAGCATGGTGTTGTAGGTATGTAATTAGGGTGTCTTAACTGTAAATCTAGGGTGTCGTAGCTCTTTTTTCGATCGATTTTCTCTTGGGTGTTGTAAGTCTCTTCTCTAGCGTTCATTTTAAGCACGGGTGTCGTAGGTTTATAACTAGGGTGTCACAGCTCTTTTTTTGGCCGATTTTCTCTTGGGACATCATAAAGCTTAGCCATTTAGTGGGCTTTTAAAGCACGGGCGCCATGTGGCTGATTGAAGGATTGAAAAGTGCTCATTTCGTCATGCAAGGAGAGACTCTTCGATTTACTATAACGAAGACGCTAGCATGGGTGATACTTGTTCTGAATCAGGTTACGACACTCGAGCTTTAAAATGACGATACCCGAGCGGAAACTCTTACGGCAAGAACGGATGACATCTTCGAAAGGCTGTTGCGACACCCAAGTTCTCAAGTTATGACACCTGAGCTTTAAAATGATGACACCCAAGTGGAAACTCTTCCGGCAGGAACTAACGACATCCCGAAAGGCTGTTGCGACACTCAAGTTCTCAAGTTATGACACCCAAGCTCTTTCTTTGGCCGATTTTCTTCTAGGTGTCGTAAGTCTCTTCTCCAGCATTTCTTTCAATCACGGGTGTCATAGGTTTGTAACTAGGGTGTCTTAAATGTAAAGTTGGGGTGTCGTAGCTCCTTTTTGGCCGATTTTCTTCTGGATGTCGTAAGTCTCTTCTTTAGCGTTCCTTTCAAGCATGAGTGTCGTAGGTTTGTAACTAGAGTGTCTTAGATGTAAAGCTAGGGTGTCATCATCGATTTTCGATCGATTTTCTCCTATGATGTTGTTAGTCTGAGATGTCGTTGCTGTTGCGACACCCCAATTCTCATCCTACAACACTCAAGATTTAAAATAATGATATCGTAGGAAAACTGTTATGACATCCCATAACAAAAAATAGGACATCCGAGCTTTAAAATGATGACACCTGAGCAAAAACTCTTCCGGCAGGAACTGACGACATCTCCGAAAGGCTGTTACTACACCCAAGTCTCACATTACAACACCGCTGTTGTAACATTACGACACTTAGTTTGAACATTATGACATCCCGATTGAAAACTTAAGGGACTCAAAATTTATGATATCCATGTAAAGCATCATGACATCCATATAAAATAAATAAATATTTTTTATTCTTTAACAAAAAATTACATCAATTCTGAAACATTATCATTATGAACAAATGACATCAAATTTATAGCACTATCTCTATGAAAAAATTACATAAAATTTGAATAAATAAAGTTTGAAAAAATCAAAAAGGTTTTGAAGCAATATCGACGATCTTTTAGTTGAGACCTTCTCTCAATATCCTTGCTACTAATTATCGCCGATAATCTCTAATATCATCGTCCATGAAATCTATCTTCAAATCAAGATTGTCCCGATAAGCAAGATATTTTATATACTTCAGATAGTAGAGGCTGCAATCCATTGATCCCAGAGGTTGACTTGGGCAATCTGAAATTTCTTCCATCGGCCATTTCTTAACCTCTTTCATATCGCAGAAGATATGGAAGATCGACTCGAGAAATTTTTGCCATTTCTTCGCATTGGTCTTGTACTTGGCATTACGTTTCAATGAATTAAGGTGCATCAACACCCTTCTTTCCATGTCGACTGCAACCAGATGCCAGTGCGAATTTTTCGAGTTAATGATGGAGAAAAGAAATTGAAACTATGACTTTTCTTCATCGCTAACTCTATCAAAGATTATTGACCCGGACAATCCAGCGAGTTCTTCAATAGGAGATTTCGATTATTCAGACACAAACCGAATATCATAACAGATGCAATGATGCATGTATGATATCGTTCCGGATGCTCTGTCTAGTTCATCTTCAAAAATTTATGTCCGATATCAATAATCTGGCAAGCAATGTAAACCGATTAATAAAAAATAATATGATGTCATTCTAAAATTAATATAAACAATATCCACTGAGATACGTATATCATCTATTATCATATCTTTGGCAAGAAGATCATTAAGACTTTTTCTTCTAATGCCGCCATCTGATTGATTTGTGTACACGATATCATCGCTAAAATATTGAAGCATAAAAGATATCAGGCAACTTAAAATATGAAATAGAATACAAAATAAAAATAAGTCAAGAAAATCACTTACTCGCTGAACCTTTCGCTCAAAAACTATGAGATCAAAATATTATCTTCTTCTATTCTTATTTCAGATTTTGTATTGCCCACTTGATTCGATAATTTTTTTGGACAGTTTGTCTCATAAGAGTCCCCTCTGAACTTGAAGGCCTTGCATTTTTTGAGCTCTTTTTTAACCCTCTTAATAAGCGAGGGTATTGCTTTAGAGAATTGTATGTCCCCTTATCGGCCTTAGGCTCATGTGTGATGATTTTATTATCATAGGGGTAGGGGTAAGGATTATTTTCTCGGACTTAGGCTCCTCTTGTCTGTCCATAGAACGACCCTCCCCCATCTTCTCCTCCCTCCTCTCCTCCAGTTTATCTGCCATCCTGGGCTCCTCTTGCCCCTCCAAGGATTGTCCCTCCATCTTCTCATCCCTTCTCTCCTTCTCCTTATCTGCAATCCTGGGTTCCTCTTGGCCCTCCAAGGACTGCCCCTCCTCCCTCTTCACCTTCCTCCTTTCCTTCTCTTTATCTGCAATCTTGGGCTCCTCTTGGTCCTCCAATGACTGCCCCTCCTCCCTCTTCTTCTCCTCATTATTTGTAGCGCTCTCATTTCTACGCAATGATTTGAGGAGGTCTTCATAGACCTCAGCTATGACAAGCCTATGCGAAACATCGTCGAGTTGATTCTTAACACATATTAGTTCAATCCTTAACTCCGCACAGCTTGCATAGCTTTCTGTTAGATCAATGGATGCTACTATCTATGGAGTAAGAAGCCACAACTCTTATGCCATAGGTACAATAGCACCCTCCAATAAAAAGACAAGATGATAAACTAAAGGATTAAAAAATTTAAAATTAAATTAATTTTAAAAATTGTAATGGTACAATGAAAGACAGTTATGACATCTCAGAACAAAATTACAACACCCCATTTTCCATAGAACAACACCATAGCTGAACATTACTGATATCAGAGGAAAAAATTTTACGACACCGCAATTTTAACATTATGATACTGTAGTTTTAACATTATGGCATCCCGGTTAAAAACTTAAGAGACTGAAACATAAAATTACATCATAAACTTACCAATTCATCAGGCTGCATGTTGGCAACCTAGACAGACTGTATCTTCAATTGGTTGTCATACCACTTCAACAGCTAGGGCAGTTTATTGGGATATGCTGGGGATCTTATTAAGCTATGTTCGAGGATCCACGCCTGTACATAATAATTTTATGATATAAAAAAATGAAATATTTACAAAAAAAGATAATTACGATGCTCATTCTGCATATCAATATTCCTTACCATCAGTACTGCTGAGCATCCGAATAGGGTAGGCTGCCTCCTAACCTTGTTCCCTCTCTTTGACTGGATTGGCTCCTGGGATCGCAAGCAAGCAGCGAACTCTGGGAGACCCATAACAATCAACTTCTTAATTGCGGAAGCCCAGTTGATCCTCTCTAGTTGAGTTAAATCATTCAAGTATTGGATGAGATATCGTGGACATGTCTGATTAGACTTTGGAGCAAAAACATTGTAAACATATAGGCAATCCAAAGTCTAACAGCATTCTCGACATCCTCCTGTTTCTTGGATGATTGGAGTCATTTATTAACTTGTCCAACCCAAAGATCTAATGCCCGACCAAATCGTCTGAATAACCTTTCATTATACAATTAGCAGGACGTGTCGATCTTCCTTTTATAAGCTGAAAGACCCAAAATCAGTGCGACTTCGTCGGCACTAAAAATGACTGCCTTACCGTAGAAAAAAACTCCTTGCCTTCATTATGACATCGTATTATATCTGCTAGCAGTTGACCGTCGACTGAGAATGGCTGCATGTCGATGAAGGCACCAAATAGGGTCCTTCGGATAACTTCTATATGTAGTGTATTAAGCCCCATCTTCCAAACTTTCTAAATGTAGACTGTCGGTTTACAACAGTTCTTAAACAACTGGGAAGCCTTCACTGCAGGGACTGAAATAATTTCTAACTCACCTGAAACAGATGAGATTAACAAATTTGTCATATTACGAATTTTTTTTTTTTGCAGGGTGCCATAATATCTAAACTAGAGAGTCATGTGTAGGGTACCATGATATTTTGAGAAAGGGTGTCATAAAATCTGAATCAAGGAATCATCGTGCTGTTTACCTCTTTTCAATTATGTAGCTTCATATAGGATGACACCTAAAGGAGCCTCATCCTCATTTGAATACAAAATCATTTCTTTGCTTGCTTCCGCCATTTCCTTATTGCGGTGCTTTAGTGTACGCTGTGTTCGTGGTCTACGTCGAACCATGAAACTACTCTTCACCATGGAGGCAAAAGAAAAAATAGTGGAGAAGATCAGGGATGCTAACGGCTACTCGATCACCAAACAGAAGAGATATATGCCGTCTTCAGAGGAAGAGATAGTATTCTAAAGTGAAGGTTCAAACTAGTGTTCAGAAGTTATATATGCCGCCTTCAGAGGAAGATGAAAGGACATCCTTCTGTGCAAAAGGATGGCAGGAGCAGTGCGATCACATCACGAATCCGTAATGATAAGCTCTTACGTCTTGCACCATTGGCCACGTGAAGCCCACATTTTCAAAAGGGTGGCATAGATGTCTTAATAGGGTGTCGTCGGTTTACAACTAGGGTGGTATAAAATTTTTTTATCTATTTTAAATATATTATAGTGATGTCATAAATTTATACCAAGGGTATTGTAAAGTAAAACTAGGGTATCATAGGGGTTTTCTCGGTGCAAGTCCATGGGTGTCGTAAGTTTGAACCTACGGTGTCTTAACGTAAAGCTTGGGTGTCGTAGCATTGTTACGGCCGATTTTTTTCTGGGATGTCGTAAAGTTTTTCTCTAAGCATGAACGTGTGTCTTAGGTTTGTAACTTGGGTGTCGTAATAATTCAACTGGGGTGTCCTAACTAATTTTGACCAATTTCCTCTTGTAATGTCACAAGGCTTTTCTCCAACGTTCAGTGTAAGGCCACATATGTCATATGTTTGAACATACAGTATCTTAACGGTAAAGCTAGGGTATCGTAGCTTTGTTTCGGCCGATTTTCTGAATGGGTGTCTTAGTTTGTAACTTGGGTGTCATAATAATTCAGCTAGGGTTTCTCACTGGTTTTCAGCTAATTTCCTCCTGCGATGTCACGAGGCTTTTCTTCAGCGTCCGGTGTAAGGCCACGGGTGTCCTAAGTTTGAACCTACAATGTCTTAACTGTAAAGCTGGGGTGTCATAGCTTTATTTCGGCCGATTTTCTAAATGGGTGTCTTAGGTTTGTAATTTGGGTGTCGTAATAATTCAGCTGGGGTGTCCTAATTAGTTTTCGGCCGATTTTCTCCTGTGATGTCGCAAGGCTTTTGTCCAGCATTCGGTGTAAGGCCATGGGTGTCGTAAGTTTGAACCTACGGGTCTTAACGGTAAAGCTGGGGTGTCGTAGCTTTGTTTTGACCAATTTCCTAAACGATATCTTAGGTTTGTAACTTGGGTGTCGTAATAATTCAGCTGGGGTGTCCTAACTGGTTTTCGGTCGATTTCCTCCTACAATGTCACGAGCTTTTCTCCAGTGTCCAGTGTAAGGCCACACGGGTGTCGTCAGTTTGAACCTATGGTATCTTAATGGTAAAGCTAGGGTATTGTAGCTTTGTTTCGGTCGATTTTTTGAACGGGTGTCTTAGGTTTGTAACTTGGGTATCGTAATAATTCAGCTAGGGTATCCTAATTGTTTTTCGGTCGATTTCTTCCTGCAATGTCGCGAGGCTTTTCTTCAGCATCCGGTGTAAGGCTATGAGTGTCGTAAGTTTGAACCTACAGTGTCTTAACGGTAAAGCTAGGGTGTCATAGCTTTGTTTCGGCCGATTTCCTGAATGGGTGTCTTAGGTTTGTAACTTGGGTATCGTAATAATTCAGCTGGGGTGTCCTAATTGGTTTTTGATCAATTTCCTCCTGCGATGTCATGAGACTTTTCTCTAGCGTCCGATGTAAGGCCATGTGTGTCGTAAGTTTGAACCTACGGTGTCTTAACGGTAAAGCTAGGGTGTCGTAGCTTTGTTTCGGTCGGTTTCCTGGACGGGTGTTTTAGGTTTGTAACTTGGATGTCGTAATAATTCAGCTGGGGTGTCCTAACTAGTTTTTAGCCAATTTTCTCGTGCGATGTCGCGAGACTTTTCTCTAGCGTCTGATGTAAGGCCATGAGTATCGTAATTTTGAACCTACGGTGTCTTAACGGTAAAGCTGGGGTGTTGTAGCTTTGTTTCGGCCGATTTTCTGAACGGATGTCTTAGGTTTATAATTTGGGTGTCATAATAATTCAGCTGGTCGATTTTCTCCTGCAATGTTGCGAGGCTTTTCTCCCATGGGTGTCGTAAGTTTGAACCTATGGTGTCTTAACTGTAAAGCTGGAGTGTCATAGCTTTATTTTGGCCGATTTTCTGCTAGGATATTGTAAAGCTTTTTTTCTAAGCATGAACAGGTGTTTTAGGTTTGTAACTAGGGCATCATAGCATTGTTTCGTACAAAACCTTTTGCAAGGAAACTTTTGAAGGAAAAAATGTTTTTCGCCTTTCGTACAAAAACTTAAGAAAAAAAAGTACGCAGAAGGAAAATGGCATTTTTGTCTGCATACCACTTTCAAAATAAGGCTGAACGGCTTTTAACGAACGTCACGATCAAAATGTTATATCGTATCCCTGCTCTTCCGTCCGACAACGTCAGGCCATGTTGGATCCACGTAGACCAATAAGAAAGGGGTGGTGCAGCCCATGTAGGACTTGCTGCAGAGGGTGTATAAAGACTTTTTCAATTTTGAATTATTAAGGGGCTATGATTTGTTGATCGATATTAATGAAGTTCTATAAAGTTTTTCTTTCTATTTTTTTTATTTTCTTAATACCCAAATTTAGCACGAAATTTTCATGAGCCAGTAAATGATGGAACTTACCTTTTAACATGATTTTGCATATAATAATAATAATAATAATAATAATAATAATAATAATAATAATAATAATAATGTGTCTTAAATATGTTAAATTATCTATATAATTTGAATGAGCAATGCGCTCGTTGAAATTTTTCTCTCTCAATAATTTGTCTATTTCTTTCTCATATCCCTTATATGAGTTTTTCTAAACGAGGCACTTGAGATGCATCTATTAATAACCTTTTTAACTTTTTCAACAAATACTTAATTGGTCTGTTTTGACTGAAAACAGAACTAGAAATGGCATAGCATTTATCTTAGTATTAAAATTAATTTTTTAAAAACTTTTAAATAAATACTTAAAATAGTTTTCTTAGTTGAAAATAAAATTAGAGAAGAAATACAAATAGCATATTTTTTTCAAGCATTCTTTAAAAAAATAAAAAATCATCTATAAATGCATCCACATTTTTTTTATTTTATTTAATCTCAATTATTTTTTAAAAAAACTAATTACTGAATATCTTTTTTTCTTGATCGTTTTTACATAAAATAATTCTATTAGGTAATTTATCTTTTTTTTATATTTGATGTGAGAGGATTTTGAACATATTCTTTTTTATATAAAATGGGAGGGAGTTAATTATAATTGTCATTTGGATTCATATCAACATTTCATGATTTTATAAATTAATTAATTAAATTTATACTATAATATATTTAATATATTAATTATTCTTTTGTATTTCATCCCCGATTTTACTTGCAAGCAAGACATGTATTTATTGAGGAAGTTAAGAAGGCAACCAACGAGCGCTTGTCAACAAAGCCTTCTTATGTAACCGCCAGCATTGCGTTCACTAAGGTAGTGTTTGATAGAAAAAATATTATCCCTGGATAAGTGTACGGGATAGAGTTTATCCCCTGGTTATCTCTAGGGATATCCCTTGACTATCTCATTGATCATATCAAATGCAAAAAGGTAAATCCATGGGATAACTTTTTTTACTCTTATTTGAAGGGATAACCAGCTATTCCTGCATTCTCTAAGGAATAAATTGAGGGGATATCTCATGGTTAACCATGGTTAACCATGAATTATTCCTTTGGTTAACTTTATTCCCAGCTATCCCTTATAGTTATAGCTTTTGAAAATAAAAGGGGATATCCCCTCTTATCCCCTATTTCAAACACTACCTAAACTTCCATGCCTAATTTTCTGTTATCGCTATTATTGGTCCACGTCAGTGCCTCGGACCATAAGCCTTTCCATCTAAAGCGGGGAAACGGACGAAATCTCTTCTCCGTCAAGAAGAAAAATCAAAAAGAAAACCGCCGATCTTCCCCCTCCTCTGACGGCTTGGTGAGCTCCCCGGCGAGAAGGCGCTGGAAGCCGTCTGCACCGCGTCCCATGGCCTCCCCACTGTCTGCAGCATCGATGTGCCCCTCCTCTCCCGTCATAGCTCCTGCACGCTCACTGCCTCCTCCTCTACGATGCCTCGTCCAGCTCTCCACCTCCTCCGCCACATGCGCGCCAGCGCCGTCGCCTCAGTCTTCTGCGCCGCGCCAACCTCGTTTCCCTTTGCCTCAGCCGCTTCCTTTGTGCTGTCGTAGTCGTCGCTGGCCCTGCCCCTGACCTTGCCCTTGTGATTTCTCTCGGGGCTGCCAGTGTTGGAGATGAGGAAAAACCAAAAAACAGATAAAAATAGAGAGGGGTAAGACCAAAAGATACATTCATGTCTCTCGGATTGTTATCTAGTCATATTAATATCTATAGGAATACAAAAGGATGATTCTTCGATATCCACCACTACATTAGCAACGTAACCACACATCAGAGTAAAATACTATATAAAAATAACCAAACATAATTAACACAAGTTTATTTTCTCAACACCCCCTCTTAAACTTGTAATTTATCCTTTAACAACTCCAAGTATAGCTCTTAATCTGCAGAAATCCTCCAACTTCAGAGCTTTAGTAAAAATGTCAGCAACTTGGTCTTTCGATGTCACATGCTTGAGCTGAATCTCCTTCTTCCCAATGCTTTCTCTAATGAAATGGTACTTGGTGTCTATATGCTTGCTCCTATCATGAAAAATTGGATTCTTTCTCAAAGCAATAGCTGATTTATTATCAACAAAAATATCAGTAGCTCCATCTTGCTCAAATCTCAGCATTTTTAGTAGCTTCCTTAACGAAATAGTATGACAAACACAAGCAGCAGCTGCAACATATTCTGCCTCACAAGTTGAGAGAGTGACAATAGGCTATTTCTTTGAGCTCTAGGCAAACACAGATGCACCCATGAAGAAAACAAATCCACTGGTACTTTTCCGATCATCAATATCTCCTCTCCAATCACTGTCACTAAACCCAATCAATCTGAAATCATTTGCTGCAGTATCAGTATAAAATAAACCATATTCCAATGTTCCTTTAATATACCGAAGAATCCTCTTGGCTGCCTTCATGTGAGTCAAAGTTGGAGCTTCCATATAGCAACTAATGACACCAACTCCATACAAAATATCTGGCCTTGTACACATTAAAATTTGCAGCTTTCCAACCAACCTTCGAAATAGAAGTGGATTAACTTTTTTAGTACTAACAAACTTTGAGAACTTGATTCCATATTCCACAGGTGTAGTAACTGAATTGATCCTCTCCATCTTGAACTCTTTCAAGATTTCTTCAGCATAAGTTTGTTAAGAAAGAAAAATCCCTTCTTCACTCTGCTTCACCTGAATTCCAAGATAATAAGACATAAGCCCCAAATCAGTCATCTCAAATTCTTTAGTCATCTTCTTTTTGAATTCCTCAAACAACAGTGAATTATTTCATGTGAAGATTAAATCATCAACATATAAACATACATACAAAACTGCTCCATCGTTGTTCATTTTGACATACAAAGCATGTTCATATGGACATCTTGAAAAATCATTTTTCTGAAAATACTCATCAATACAGGTGTACTAGTCCCTTGGAGCTTGTTTAAGGCTATATAGAGCTTTCTTCAACTTTAACACCTTATCTTCTTGTCCTTTAACTATGTAACCCAAAGGTTGCTTCAAATATATCTCTTCTTCCAAAGTGCCATTCAAGAAGGCTGATTTTACATCCATTTGAAAGATCTTCCATTTTTGTTGAGCTGCCAATGAAATAATTAACCGAATGGTTTCCATACGAGCCACAGGAGCAAAGACTTCATCATAATCAATTTCGGCCCTTTGAGAGAATCCCTTTGCCACAAGCCGAGCTTTGTACTTTTGCACCTATCCATTAGCATTTTTCTTCACTTTGTAAATCTACTTTGCTGCCACAGGTTGTTTTCCCTCCGGAAGTGGTGTCAACTGCCAAGTATCATTCCTTTCAATAGCTTTCAGTTCTTCATCCATAGCCAATCTCCATCTTTCATCTTGGACAGCTTCCTCAAAAGACAATGGCTCAATATCTGCAAATAAACAGAACATAGTGGAATCATTGATTTCCTCGGTAACTTGATAAATTTCAGCCAAACTTCGCATACAGGGTGGCCTTTCGAAGGAGCTTTGAGGGAACAAATTTGCTTGGTTTGTTGGAGCTGTCTGAGAAGGAGTCTCTGGTGTAACAGCAGCAACAACATGATCCTGAGACTGATCTATTCCGAAAACATCATCAAATAAAGGAAGAAAATTATAGTTTTCATCTTGAGGAACATCCCACTCCCAA
Source organism: Calamus simplicifolius (assembly GCA_900491605.1). Classification (NCBI taxonomy): domain Eukaryota; kingdom Viridiplantae; phylum Streptophyta; class Magnoliopsida; order Arecales; family Arecaceae; genus Calamus; species Calamus simplicifolius. The sequence continues at coordinate 563,831 of UESW01004264.1, forward strand.
GAGCCTTCTTCATGGAACTCGACATCTCTACTAATGACAATCTTTCCATTATGAGGATTGTAAAATTTGTAACCCTTTGAATTTTCTGCATACCCAACAAATACAAGCTTCTCACTTTTATCATCCAATTTGCTTCTTGTCTCATCAGGAACATGGACATAACGAATACTGCCAAATACCCTCAGATGAGAAATATTTGGTCTCCATCCACTCCATGCTTCTTGTGGAGTCATTTGCATTAATTTCTTTGCAAGACTTTGATTGTTCATATACACTGCACATGCTACTGCTTCAGCCCAAAACTCCTTCGGTATCCTTTTGCTCTTCAACATGCTACGAGCCATGTTGAGAATGGTTCTATTTTTTCGTTCCACAACACCATTTTGCTGAGGTGACCTTGGAACAGTCAATGAATGCTGAACACCAAGATACTCGCAAAACTGATTAAATTTGTTTGAGGTGAACTCCCCTCCTCGATCAGTCCTTATGGCTTTAATCGAATAGACACTTTCCTTCTCAACCCGAGCTTGAATTTCTTGAAGACTTTGAATGCTTCAGATTTTTCCTTTAAGAAATAAACCCAGAACTAGAAACTGAACCAGAATTAAGAAAAGCAAAAAGAAAAGAATTGAAAAAGATTTTGGTGAAGATTTTTTCACATTTTTAATAGAAGGTGATCCTTCCACATACGATGAGGCAATGACATCATCAGAATCATCATATTGGAAGGAAGCTATAGATAGTGAAATTAAATCAATCATAGAAAATAAAACTTAGATTTTAACTGATTTACCTCCTGGAAACAAACCTATAGGAACAAAATAGATTTTTAAAAGAAAATTAAGACCAGATGGATCAATAGAAAGATATAAAGCTAGGTTAGTAGTAAAGGGATTTAATCAAAAGAAGGACATAGATTATTTTAATACTTATGCTCCTGTAGCAAGAATAACAACCCTGAGAACCCTAGTTGCAAGCATGAAGAAATCAACTTCGATAACAAGTATAATCATCGATAAACAATAGAAAATACCTGTTCTTGCCATAAGAAATTGGTTCCAGAGGACCGCATATATCAGCATGCACCAATCCAAGTGGCTGTGAGGCTCGAGAGAACGACTCCTTTGGAAAACTTTTCCTGGACTACTTACCATACATACATCCTTCACAAATCTGATTGGGATGACTAATGAAAGGCAAACCATGCACCAACCCTTTTTTGGACAGCAGTTCCAATCTACCAAAATTCAAGTGACCCATCCTGAGATGCCATAGCCAGGAAGAATCAATTGTTGAAGCCTTCAAGCACTTTGCACAATCTGCATTGAGTTTCAACTTAAACATTTTATTCTTAGACAGTGGCACTTTTGCAATCATCCTCCCTTTTCCATTTCTCATCACCAAACCATTCTTACTCATCTCTATCTCATACCCCTTCTCCAAAAGTTGCCCAATACTCAAAATATTTGTTTTTAAAGCTGGAACATAATAAACATGAGAAACAAATTGATGATCTTCATTCTTCAATCTAATAAGAATATCTCCTTTGCCCATGATTGGAACTTTAGTTTGATCACCGAAGGAAATGCTCCCTTTAACAGATTCATCAAGTTTGCAAAATAAATTTTTATTACCAGACATGTGATTGCTAGCTCCCGAGTCAAGATACCAAGCATCTTGATTCCTCTTTCCATCATCTTTATTACAGGCAAGTAATAGGGAGGACTCCTCATCTTCGTCTACCTCAACACAATTTGCCATTTCTTCTTTGACTGAATTACTTCTACATTCAGATGCATAGTGCCCAAATCTCTGACAATTGTAGCACCGTACATTAAATCTTCTACTGCCACCTCTTCTATACCAAGTGCCTCTTCCATGACCTATTGTACTCTGATGATGAAATTGTGATTCCTTTTCATGAGAAGTGGATCTTTCACCTCTGTCTCTTCCCCGATTGCCATGAGACCAGCCTCGACCAAGGCCTTTTACACTTGCTCTACCTCTATCACGACCTCGAACAAATTGTTGTTGTGTATCTTCCTTTTCATTCAAAGTCAGTTTTGCCTGCAGCACTTGGGCTATGGGTTCTTCCCTTTTCTTCAGTCTCTTTCATGGGCTTGCAATGAACCCAAAAGTTGATCCACAGTCATTAACTCCAGATCCTTCGACTCTTCAATGGCAGCCACAACATAATCAAATTTTGAAATCAAAGATCGAAGAATTTTTTCAATCACCCGAACATCTTTCATTGCCTCTCCATATCTCTTTAATTGATTAACAATAGCCAACACTCTTGAAATACTCTTCAATAGATTCAGAATCCTTCATCTTCAGATTTTCATACTCACCTCTCATGGTCTGCAAGCGCACTTTAATCACTTTATCTTTTCCTTTGAAGGAATTTTGGAGAATCTCCCATACTTCTTTTGCAGTTATGGCAGTAGCAACCTTTCGAACATGCTCTCATCCAAACCCATATGAATAAGAGTAAGTGCTTGCTAGTCTTTCTTCTTAGCCTTCAGAAATGCATCTCTCTGTGCAGTCGATATGGTTTCCTCATTCTTCGGCGGGTCATATCCTTTCTCTACAATCTCCCATACATCTTGTGATTCCGGCAAGGCTTTCATTCTAATGCACCAATTGTCATAATTCTCCTTGGTCAGTTTTGGAAACTGAAAAGGAAACATACCATGCATCATGATTTAATTATGGAAGCTCTAATACCACAATGTTGGAGATGATGAAAAACAAAAAAATAGAGAAAAACAGAGAGGGATAAGACCAAAAGACATACCAGGTCTCCCGGATTGTTATCTAGTCATATTAATATATAGAAATACAAAAGGACGACTCTTTGGAATCCACCACTACATTAATATCACACACTAAAGTAAAATACTATATAAAAATAATTAAACATAATTAATATAAGTTTATTTTCTCAACAGCCAGGCGCCGTTCCGAAGATGGCGGCGTGGGCATCAGGAACGTGCGTGGGGCTACTGAAGCTGGTCACTGGTGGGCAGACGAGGAATGGCCAGACGCTGTGCTTTTGGAGGAGGGCACTGCTGGAGGAGGGTGGCGACTCTGGGTCCAAGAAGCTGGGTTCAGATGGGCCGGCGCCTTCTCGCCAGAGACCTCATCAAGCCACCGCCAAATTGTCGGCCGGGGCGAGTCCATCGTAAGGCCTGGAGGCCCAGGCCTTTAAGGCTCGACGAGATCGAGAGGGCGCCGGAGAAGGATTATCGGTGACAGGAGGTTTTGCCAGCCCTCTCAAACGGAGGAACGGCTCCGTTTTCCAAGCGTTAGATGAGAAGCTGGTCACTGGTGGTGGTGGAGCCCAAGATGTGGACCAAAAGAAGGGACGTTACAGTGAAGGACATCGAAAACGGGGCTGGCCACGGTCCTGAGTCCTCGCTAGGACGGGCGACCGGTGAAGGCAGCGGCCTTCTTAGGAGTGGCGGAGAAGGTGATCCTAGAGTTCCTCAAGGAAGAGGACGAGATTCCGGACTTTCAACTCTTCGCTGCCTCCCTCGGAATCAACCACAGCGATCTCGAGAATGTCATCAAGAACCTCCGCGGCTTCAAGGTCGGTGAGACGCAGGTCATTCCCCGCCCCCGCTCCCTCAAAAACCTTATTTCATCCCGAGCCCTAATCTAGGGTTTGGTCGAAAATCCTAATGCTTCTCCGGATTTCACGCAGGATATCAAGAAGGAGAGCTTCGTTCTCACCACCGAGGGAAAATCATATGCTGTGGATGGATCGCCGGAGGTACATTTCATCTTTGCCATGCCCCCTAAGGGAATCACTCGCGACGATCTTAAAGTAAGCTGGTCGAAAAAAGTTGCGAAAATTGCTAATCTTTATTTGTTGTAGGGATACTGGTGGAACTTATTCGACTAGGTGTTAATGGTTCAGAAAAAATATTGGGGAACAACATCGTCAACATAGGGCTCAACTGGGCAATGGAGAACAAATAGGTGGATGAGAGAGGGAGAATCTCAGAAAAGATATATCTCTCTCGCCTGTTTCTTTTGAGTCTCAATCATATGCTTCGAAATTTATGGACAAGGGCTTATTCCTGATGCCTACGTTTCTGGGATAGGGTAATTTTCCACTCCTAAGATATGTTGCCTTGTATCATGTCTGAAAAAAGCACTAGAAAATATTCATTTGATGGTGTACTCTGTTTTTCTTCTTTCTACGGTCACGGGCATTGCTACAACGTGAACATATTTTTTGCTTTATGAATTGCTTGGAGTGGACTTGGTATTGACAATGCTGATTGTGTTTTGGGTAATATTGGTATTGCAATTGCCAAATTCTACTTGAAAACTCAAGATGAAAGGCTATTCAAGTTTAGGAAAAAAAAATGCCCTGCCCTTTCAACTTAGGAACCCGACTACACCTATGCAATTAAAAATTCAAATCTTTTGATCAATATTTTTAATGTTTACATTGTTGAAAATATGCCTATAGGGTTGGAGAGGTTAGTATTCCAGTTTGTTTACTTTTCTTCCTATTGGTTATTATCTAGTGCTTTTTTGTTGTCTCACTGAAATGAGTTTTATGCTTAACTATCTTTGTGCTTTCATATTCAAAATTTATTATATGTTCCCATTTCCAGTTGTTCCAATCTTTGTATTCAAAAAAAGAGTGAAATAGATAGGCCTCACAAGAAAACTAAACCTATGTTAATGTTTTGTACAAAGCCATCATTAAACTATGAAAAAGGAAACATTACTTTAATATCTCACTTTGCTTGTTTCAGTAATTGGCGGTTTTGCCCATCCAAATATCTGGTATAAAATTTTTGGAGAGGCATATTCTTGCTGTTAAGGCCTGAGGTCTTTAGACATCTTGAGCATTTAACTTATGAAGTCATGATGGTTCAACTCTTTTTAAATGTTTAATTAATTATGAAGACTTCAAAGATATGCATTATGAAGGCTTCATGTTTTCTTAATTGCAAGGCATAAATGTGTTATGTTCCATGACATGAGCCACATATTCATCTTAATTAATCACATGATTATCTTTAAATATATTTTATGTAATTCGTCTTATTTCATTACACGAGTTGCTTTAAGTATAATTTATGCTATGTGAATAATAAAGCAACATGACATGTTTCTCTTAAAAAAAGCATAGTGTGCTATAACTAAAATGTGAAATGGCTGTTGTTAAAAATCTTTCATGTTGGGAAATTTAAACAGCGCTGCCAAGTAACAGTGTATAAATATGCAATTTTAACTATTACCACCTGCACTCAAGTGTTAAAATAGGAAATATTTACTACTTTCTTAGCTTAGATACCCTATATGGATACTTTCTAAGTAAGCCAATTTGCTTGAATGAATCAGTGTGAGCATGTAATTATAAGTCCTGTTTACTTGCCAAATTAGACTTACAGTTTGTCAAATTGGAATCAAGTGATGACATTTTGAGGATAAAGTGGAATGAGCCTTTATGCTGGTTTGCTTATGGTATGACTAGATAATTATTTTTTGTGAATTTTTCTTAATTGTGGACCTCAATAATTCATAAAATGCTCATTTTACCCCCCTTCCTCTGCATCAATTCTTTTATATCAAAGATCCTTGATATAAAATGTTATGTGGGTTGATTCAAAGCTATACGATTCCTTCAACTCATAGGCTTAGAACTTGTTTGTACTATGTTCAGATATCATTTGATGATATTCTTGTTGATGGATATTCATTTTTCTTGATTTTGCAGGTTGAAAATGTGGATAACAAAGCCAAAGATTTACTTAAAAAATTGAAGCTGGAGAGGTTATAGACATGCTTTTTTATCACTCAAGATTTATCTTTTATAACAGTTCATGGGCATGCTTTCATAGTTGATGTAATATTTTTTTTCGTTTATAGGATGTTTTTGATCCATAGCAAAAAGTTTTGTGGTTGCAATCATGTGAAACACTCAAATAATATAAACATTTATGATGATTTAACTCATTAGATTTACTGGCATGTGTGCATTATTAAACTTATAATTATTTTGTGTTTATTACATATATGTAGTTTTAGTCTATAACAAAGAAAAAATGTTGAAGTGGTTGTTTATAATGCTTGAATAATTCTTGTGATTCCTTGGTGTGACCTTCCATTATTAAGCAACCTCTTGGGTTGTCTTAGGGCAACAATAGCATTCCAGTGTTCCACATATATGACCTTACCATGAAAGCAGTGGAACCATTTTCAGATGTCTGTCATTGTTTAGAAAATTGGTAATATGCTTATAATCATATATATCATTTGTATGTTGCATTTATGCATTTGTTCTTCTATTCAAAAAGTTGCACAATAAAGGGTCAAATTAAACATGAGGTTGTGGCAGTAGATGAAAGTTTTAAGATTGATGTGCAGCAAACTTTAGGAAAAGTAAGATGAGATGTAAATTAACGTAGGATAAAAATCACATTCATGAGAGGTAAAGTGATGAGAATTGATTAAGATGATATGGACATGTGTCGGAAGGCCTTGGTAAGGAGAGGTGCTTATATTGGTGTCAAAGCATCGTGGAAGAAAAGGCTAGCATTGATGGAGATTGAGAGAAGATTTCAAAAAGCTTACAATAACATTGGAGATATCTTGATATAGGAGTGCTTTGTGAGTTTGGATTCATATTGAGCAGGAACATTTGATACAAGGCCAGATAACTATTATTATGGTAAGATCTGACGACTATTGAGTAGGTTATGCTCCTATACTGCTTTCTTATGCTTGGTCTCCTATTCATATCCAGAACCATGTGAAGAAAAAAGCAACTTAGATTTTTGTGGTTAAAATGAATATGTGGAGACATATATGGAAAATTTAGCAATTCAATCTCAGCTCATCTACTATACTAATCCAAGTATAGAGACATAACATGAAATAGGAAGAACATTAGTGACAAACTATATATCCATGGCTTAGAATGGTAAGCTGTAAATATAACCATAATGAACATTGATGAATCTATTTAAGTTCACAATTAACTTAGCTCTTCATCATTTTTTTCTGTCAATGGTGAACTACCACTTAACTGATATGGGGATGTGGTTCAAGGGTGCATTATATGCTCATAGAGGGTGTTTGTTATTGGTTTTGAATAAGTTAGTGGCTGTCAATTGGTTATCCAGGTGTTGGTCAACATATGTCTAGGGGAAGTATGAGTCCAAGTTTGTTAAGATGTTGATTGGGTCTTTAGGAGGAGGTGGCTGTCATTTCCAACAAGTTGGACATGGTTGTCATTTCCAACAAGTTCTTAGTCTTTTAATTAGAAGGGCTTCTAAGGGATCTTGATAGCTCGGTATCAGAGCCAGGTTTTTAAGTGTCCAATTTTGAAGGGAATTCTTCTTATTTGATCATTTTCTTCCACTTGGTCTTGTTATACTTCCTTATTTTGATTAAGATAGCGAAAAAAAATGGATAGTTGATGAGAGATGCTGATAAGAAAGGAAGAAGATGAGGTGGACTTGTTGTTATTTTTTGAGGAATAACCAGTCTCCCAAGTAAGATGGGACACTTGAGTTGGTCTGAATAACCATGTCTCATAGACTACAATATTAACAACCTAAAGACTGGTTATTATTTAAACTCCTTAAATGCATAAAAGACTACAATATTAACAACCTGAAGTGTAGGAAATGACCGCTTACTTTGAAAGACTCATTCAACAACTTTACAAACTTAGACTCATGTCTCATAGACTTCTGTTGACTAACACCTGGATAACGAACTAGCAACTTATTCAAGGAAGGCCCACTATGAGCAAGCAACCTACCCATGAACCACGTCCCCATGTCACTCTGCCACCCTAAGAGATTTGGATATCTTATTTTAATTTTTCAAGGTCGTCCCACATGGCCTCAGTTGGTGATAAGGCCTTCTGATGTCCAAGCAACTCATCTCTTATCTTGTTAAATTTTCAATCTAGAACTGCTTGAGGTTCTAACATGGAAATATCATCATGTGAGAGCATTGATAGTGAAGGATGCACCTGCATATTTTAATCCAGTTTCTTTTTGGAAAAAGAAAAAGTCAGGTGGATGTGGGTCCTCTCAGCAACTTTAGTTTGTATGCAACTTGGCCTCTATGTTACACCACTTTGAATGGCCCATAAAAGAGAGGACAGAGTTTAGCTTCTTGCCTCCAGGATAGGGATATTTGATGATATGGTTAAAGCCGAAGATGTGCCCAATCACTAATATTGAATTCATGATCAACTTTATGTCGATTTGCATGCTTCTTCATGCTTGCTTGGACATATTGCATGTTGTTCTGTAACCAAGTGAGAATTATATCTCTAGATCTTAATTCCTTGTCCTTGACTTCCACTCCGGTTGTCTTGAGTACATAAGAGAGGAGCAATGGTTGGGGTTGTCCATAAAGAGCCTCAAGTGGAGATATTTTAGTGGATGTAACTCACCCCATGATAGCCACTTGGTCTACTCCTTTAGTCGTGAATTGGTGGAGCATTTGAGATACATCTCGAGTATATTGTTGACCACCTTGGATTGACTGTCTTTTTGGGGGTGATAAGATGAAGTGAAGTTGAAATCAGTCCCTTGCAATTCGAGTAATTTCTTCCAAAAGGTACTAATAAATGAAAGATTTTGATCATACGCAATAGATCTTGCCATCCCATGCAATTTGAAAATATGATAAAAAAAATTGAGCGATCTTAACTGCAGTATAAGTATGAAAAATAGAAATAAAGTGGGCATAGTTAGTCAACAGATCAACCATGACAAATATAATAGACTCCTAGTATGATGAGGGTATCTCATTCACAAAATCCATTGATATCTTTCCATACCTATGTAGGATTAGGAAATGGTTGTAACAATCTAGTTATTGCCGAATTCTCTACATTGTGGCATTGACATGTGTCACACCCTCTAATATGCTAACGATCCTACCGTCTCAGGTCTCTCTAGAAGAAGACTGACATGATCCATTGGAGAATCTTTTGTCACCCTTTATAGCCTTGTTTGTGAAATTATTCTTCTATTGGTCTGCACAAGGTTGAATTTTAATCCAAATATTATTATTATTATTATTATTATTATTATTGCAATACAGAACTCCATCTTGAAAATAGAAAGAACCAACAACATTACCAACTTTGTACAATTCAACCAAATGGATGAGCTTGGGATTAGAACTAACCTCCTCTTTCATGGAATCCAGCTATGTATGGTGGAACCAGTTGGGAAAATGCATGCAAGTTTGCAACTCCATCTCCTTCCTTTGCCTTGATGGTGCATCTGCACGATTCTTAGTACCATGCTTGAGCTCTATCCTAAAATCATCGCAATGAGTTTAGAGAGCCATTTTTGTTGAGCGACAAGATCTTTCGTTCCTATAAGTATGAGGTTTCATTGATTAGTCCTTACCATAAATATATGGCCCAAAAGATATGATCTCCACTGCTGCATAGCCAACACCAATGTCATCATTTCCTTTTCATTCGTTGAGATTTGAGAGGAACATATTTTTTTTCCATGTAATGCTTGGTTGAATAAAGCAATTGGATGGTTTGCCTACATCAATACCCCAATTGATGCATCACACTCCAAGATGAACAGCTTAGAAAAATAGGGAAGTGCCAACATAGGAGCTTAGGTCATCACTTTTTTGAGTTGATCAAAGGTTTGCTCAGCTTTATCCATCCAAACAAGGAGTCCTTCCTAAGCATGCTGGTCAATGGTTTAGACATCCTGCCATATCCATTGATGAACTTCCTATAACATCTGGTTAAATCCAAAAATCCCCTTAGTGCTTTCAATGACTTTGTCTTAGGCTATTTCAATATGGCTGAAATTTTTGTCTTGGTATCCATCCTTTGTGATAATGTGGTCAAGATATTTTATTTGAGTTTGGCCAAAATTACATTTTTGTCTCGTGAAACGTGACTTGTGGCTTCTCAAGATGGATAGTGTTGTCTGAAGATGCTTCAAAAGTTCCTCTCATGATCTACTGTATATTAATACTGTATATTAAGAAATCATCAAAAAAATCTAGGATAATTTTTGGCAAATAATCCTTGAAAACCACATTCATCAATAATTGGAAAGTCCCGGATGGCACTGCCAAACTCATTATGCCCATGATGGGTCTTGAATGCAGCTTTTTTTTTTTTAAAATTGCTAGTGTGGACCCACACTGGATGATATTCCAATCTTAAATCTAGTTTAGAGAAAAATTTAGCGCCTTATAACTCGGCTACTAATTCATCAATCACTGGAATGGGAAACTTGTCTTCAATGATGATTTGGTTGAGTGCTTGATAATCCTTGCACATTCACCATGAGCCATCATGGACAAGTAAGACGATAGAAGAGTATGGGCCACCAGTAGGATGAATGACACCTGATTGTACCATCTCCAAAATTATTCTTTTGCTCTTTTCTGCCATCCTGACACTTGCCAACTTCTCTTTCAACTCTCCCTTCTCCTCCTCCTCCTCCTCCTACAACCCCATCAGCCTCATGAGATTGATGACCAACATCCCACCAAGCACATTGTTCAAGCACCTCAACACCATTGCTGATGCCTAAAACCCAGCCAAAGGCAGCACCTTCACCATCACAAACTCCGCCCCATTCAGCGTCTAATACCACAAATTGCTGCTTATGCCCATTTGCAGTGCCCACGTCATCATGTTCAGCACTGTCAAATGTGGTTTGTTCAGTGTCTCATTTAGTAACATTGGCATTATTTCCATACAGTTTTTTCCAATTTTTTTTCCTTTTTTATATTTTGTTCTTTCTGCCTTGGTTATTAAACATCTCCTTACCAAGGTCCTCTCTTCAACAGGGTCTCCATCTTGTAAATTGCTTTGTCTACACATATTTGCAATCATTATACTTGTTACTCAAGTCTGTTCCTAACATCTTTCGTCATGGGTCTGCCTCAACATTTTGATCCTTACCATACTTGCCTTATTGATTTCATCATTTTTATTGCCAAGTAGCCAAAACAGACAACATTTTTTTTGCCCAATTTTAAAATATAAAGTATGTTCATTCTAAATGTAAACATGCATGTGCATTCCTTATCTCTTGATCATAGGTTTTAAGCACCTTCTTTGCTTTTAGGGATGTTTCTACACATTGTAACTAGTAATGACAGCAATTTTCAATATAAATTTCTTGCTCATACAGTTGTATTGTATGAGCAATTTTAATAGTTTGTAACAATTATGGAAAATACTTTGAGGTAGCATATGTGCTGATGTTTTGGCCAATTTATGAGCAAACGATATTTTGACCATTTTCTGTTATGCACCTTTCTCTTTGTTTACTTCATGAACTTCATCAGTCCACTGCTTGGTTCCTTTGTATGCTTTGCATCTAGACTCTAATTTGTATTACCATAAGCAGCAGGATCCTGCATCTTACATTCGTATTACAATCAACAAGTCCTAAATTATACTCATATAATTCCATTTTATTCTGAGCATAATTGTCATGAATAGCAGCATTTGTTGCCTGGCATGACTTCTGACTCATTTACTTGACCTTTTTCCATATCTTATTGTGACACCTCCTCTTGGCTTTTTAACACACCAACGGCTTCCTTACAATCCTAGACTTCTGTAAGCTCAAGAAATTGGTCTCTGTATAACTATCTGAAAACATTATCACTGATGACGCTTCTATGATATTATACAAATTTCTAAAGGCTTGGACTAATTTTTGTTAAAATGTTTTTTTATATGCTTATCCAATCTAATCACAATGATGAGATAAATAGTGAGCAGAAATTTGACTACTTTGTCATGGATTTCTCTCTATTATATTAGAGCCATAATAAAAGAATTTAGATTAAACTCCAAACTTAATTATTAATATAGTGCTTATTTTTTTTACAAGTTAGTTTCAAGTGCAATAATATTATTTTTGCTTGCATTTGCTATGAAAGTTTGAAAATGAAGCAAGGTCCTCAAAATCGATATTAGGACCTATATTGGTACATTATTGGTTTGATACAATACGGGTTGGCACTGTATGGTACTTACCCTATATTGAGTATGGGGTGCCTATTCTTTTCTCTCTTATCTATAACATTACTCAATACTGGATGATATGGGTAGGTATTGGGCGATTCAACTCGGTTTAGGCCAGTTCAATTTGTATTGGATTAAAACTCAGTACCGTATTGGTACGTTATGGTACAATATGGCCTGTATGGGTCAGTAAGGTAGACCTTGAAATAAAGTTTTTTCAAGATCATTTTCTAGTTTTATGTATATATGCGCGTGTACCATGTATAATCATCAATACATACTAAATGGAGAATTATAATGGTTTGATTTTTTTGGACTTGCAAATTCGTCTTGAAGTTAATTGCAATAATTATCATCAAATGATACTTCCACCATATTCTATAAATTTCTGAAGGCTTCCACCAATAAACATCATTTCTTCCATTGAAATATTTTTCCATTAACTTATCCAATCTAATCACAGTGATAGTGAGCAGAAATTCTACTACTTTGTCCTAGATTTCTCTATATTATATTAGATTCATATCAAAAGAATTTAGACAAATCGCCAAACTTATTTATCAATATAGTGTTCATTATCTTTATAAATTAGCTTCAGGTGCCATAATACTATCTTTGCTTGCACTTTGCCATGCATGGTTGAAAATGAGGTTGCACTTTTCCATGTTTCCTGCTGTATATTCTGCAAGAAAAGGTAATCTGATGCTTTGGTCTTGCAGTTCCTGCTGCTACAAAATTATCACCCAAAGATTATGCCGAGAGGATAAAGCATGTTCATGAACGTGGTGGTTATGGGTCAAAGGGGTACGTTCTTATAATTATATGATGATCCATGTTCATCAAGTTTCTTGCTGAAATCTTGTACTCTACAGATATGGATATGACTGGAAAAGGAAGAAGCGGATAAAAACCTACTTCAAACTCACACAACTGCATTTTCTATGAGAATGCTTTACATGCTTGCTCAGCAGGTGCTTATACTCTCACAATCACAGAGGTCTCTAATTTTCAGTTGTTGATGCTTAAGTTTTATTTATTTATTTTTTCTCTAGTTTTCAAATATATACTATTTTCCTTGAATTATATGTGGAGTGTCATGTGTCAGAATGTAAAACAGTGAAGATTGTTAATATTTCGTTTGAATATTTGGTAAAATCCATGCGTTCTAGGGTATGGAGTATGTACCATTAAAGGAAGCCAAGAGGTAACAGTGAGGGAGGAGGGAGGATTTCAGTTATTGTGTTTCACTGTATTTCCATGTCAATCTTTGTTTTAAATCCATACAACTTGAGTATGTAGGTGCTATTAGCTGTAACCATTGGAGATTGAAATTCTGTAGCCAAATTAAAAGATTCGGATGAATGGAAATCATTCACGGAAAAAAAAAAGTGTAAACAAGAAGAAAGATACTAGGAAGATTATTTGGAGTTTTTTTTGTTCCTTTTCTATGGAAGCCAGTTTCCTTAGAACTTTTTTTTTATGTTAAACTGCATGCCTGGTGAGGGCAAAAGAAAAAAAGAAAAAAGAATCAAGTTTGTAGTATCACAAGTTTCCTATGAAACTCAAAAGAATAAATCTTACAAGAAATCTACTGGTTTTTTCTCATAACTGGCTTAGCTTCCCATACTTCAGAAAATCAGTTTGTTAAAATTCTCTCCCCACTGCATAACCCCATCCTGATGCCTACAAACTCTCTTCCCTGCTCTTGTGTCCCTTCTTCCTCTCATCCTCCCATGACAGCGTGGCGGTATCTGCTCTTCCAACCTTTTCATCTTGTCCTCTTCTCCACTGTGCACATGGAATATTAATTGGCCCGCAGATCTACTGGTGTCAAGGTTGCCTTTTTTGCAATCTTTTTCTTGCAACTTTCTTTGTTCTCCTCCTTCGATGCCCTCATGGGGCCTCTTGCTGTTCATTTTAGGAAAAGCATTGAGTCCTATAAGAATCTTCTCGTTCCCCATAGCTTGACTGAGCTTTAAACACGAGGCTCCATGGATTTTCAACTTTTTACTTGACATCCTTTCACAAAAGAACATCTGAAATGATGGATTCCTGTGGGTATGATTTTGTTCTCATGATGGATTCAAGTGTTTTCCTAGTTGGCTTTGTGTCTAAAAGTGATTTAAGCTTCAGGATATACGTTCAAGGTAGGGGGAGGAATTTTGAGAAATCAAATGGTTAACTGCTGCAATCTACTTCAAATGAGAGTTGAACAACTTTTGTATATCTATTACCATATAACTCATCATGCAAAATCAACGGGAATACAATATGCCATGCCATGATGATATCATTGTATTCAGAGGCCTCTTTGCTCTTTAAGCATTTAGAATGTTGTATCATGTAGGATGCTTGATTTCCGGAATGCTTATGGTTTGTTCGATTAGACAAATACTTGTTTTGAATGGGAACAACCAAAGACTTTGATATGCATTGCTTGGTCAGTTATAAAATGGGTTCCTGTTTTCCATTCTTAAAAGTATGAATTCTAGCCGCTTTGACTTAAGACTGCATCCCATACAAGCCATGCTAGTTAAATAGTATCCTGTACCAACAATTAGTTACCATACGTGTCTAAAGTCTAGCTAATTTGGGGGATATGTAAGAAAGCAAAGGAGATGAAATGTCCCTGGCACTGCTGCTGGTTGCTTCCATCACCTATGCAGCAATCGCTGCTGGCGGCTGTAAATCAGTGCACTGCTACAGCCTGGATCAGTGGCAGCCTTGATGCCATGCAATAGTATCACATCCAGCTTGGATAGGGAAAGAAATTTCAATACTTTTTTTTAAAAAAATCATGCATTAAGTGTTTAAGCAGGATTGGTCTATTGTCACCGCCCGACCTAGGTGGGGGACGCATGCACGCGTGGCCCAGCTGGGCGCGCTGCCTAGCCGGGCGCGCGGCCCAGATCGGGCATGCCGGGCGTGCGAGTGCGCGGCCCAGACCGGGCATACCAGACGCGCGCCCAGACTAGCTGCCAACCTGGCAGCGTCGTATTTTGGGAGTTCTAGGTGGTTCCAAGGGCCAATCTTGGCCCTCCATCAAGCATCTAACGATCAAGAAGGTGGCACGCATTGGAGAGACTCTTAGACGGTGCTTGAAGCGGTGATTTCTACGCGAATTCAACACAGATAGGCAGCAGCTTTTCACCTATAAAAGAAAGGCATCGGGTCTTCATGGAGGTAATTAATCAATTTAATAAATTCAGTGGATTATACGGCTTGATCAGCGAAGATCAAGTCAGTGCAGAGGTCTAGGCCAGGCGGGCTTGGATGCGGACGAAACTAGGCTAGTACGCACAGGAGGTGCATGGGTACGAGGCGCCAAGATCAATTTCGTGTTTTTAAGTAAGGTTGGGGCAAGCACTTTGAGTGATCTTTGTAAGGAGCAAAAAGAAGTGTTTGGCCTACGAGCAACCTCATTGTGTCTAAAGTTACTTAGTGAAAAGTTCTTTGGTTAGGAAAGCTTTGCTTCCAGTATATCTTATGTTTGACTTGGTTTGGGGTTTTTATTTTATTGTGGGAGGGGGGGGTCTAGGCTGCTTAAGAGAGGGACCTTTTAACGCCATCACTGGTAAACGCAAGGACCTAGTGGCCATAGCGAGCGCTTGCACGTACCGATTGAAAGCCCGGTGCCAATTGGTATCAGAGTCCTATTGAAGCGAGTTCCAAACACAAGATATGATGACGACTACTGATCGTGTGATCCGTTTGGAGAGGATTGTGGGAGATTTAGGAGATGGATCAACCATGAATTTGGTAGCTATATGCACGGAGTTGAGCTTGTAGTTGATCGAGTTGCGGACTTCACACAATTAGCTGATGGAAATGCACGAGAGGCTGATTCGTGACCTCGAGCATCTAAATTTTCAACAACAACGATCAGATCTGGTCATGAAGGAGAGATTGGAGTTTCGGATCTATACTTTGGAAGAGTTGATCCAACAAAAGTAGGAGGCACAGAGTCTAGTTAACATGGTCGACGCTCCGGCAAAGGAAGCGAAGGTTTGGGAGCCTAAGGCCTTCGGCGGAGTCAGGAGCACGACGGAGGTTGAGAACTTCGTATGGGATAGGAAGTTTACTTCTGTGCGGCAAAGATCCCAACGGTCGATCAGGTGAATCAGGCCTCGACGTATTTGGAGGGCAACGCCAAACTCTGGTGGAGAACCAGGACGGCAAAGGATGACTGTGTAGGGCATTCCAGGATCGAGATATGGAAGGTCTTCAAAAGGGAGCTGAAGGGTAAGTCCTATCGAGCAACGTAGGATGGCTTGCTCGGGAGAATCTGCGGAAGCTGTGGTAGACAGGGAGCATTCGGAAGTACGTGGCGCAATTCAGTATGCTACTTTTAGAGGTGTCCAACATATCGGAGGAGGATAAGCTTTTTAACTTCCTTGTAAGCCTACAAGGGTGGGCATAGGCCGAGCTTCGCAGGAAGAAGGTGAGGGATATTCCTTCAGCCTAGCAACAGAGGCATTGGTGGACTTTCGTAGCAGTATAACTTCGGGTAGTGGTAGCCAGAGCAAGGACAAGAGCAAGAGTGCGCCACCACCGCAGGGTCGAGCAGGCAAAAAAGAGGACATGCCAGCACATGCAGCAGCAAAACTGAAGGTACGAGCAAATTTCAGCGGATGCTTCATATGCAGAGGACTGCATCTGGCACGAGAGTGTCCAAGAAAAGTAACGACAGTAGCCGTCGTTACTAACCAAGAAGACAAGGCATCTGAGAGTTCAGAGGAAGGGCCAATAGTGGGGTTATCCCCATAAATAGCAATCGGAACCTTGGCCGCGATGGAGCAAAGCCAAGGTCTGATGCATGTAAGGGCTCGGGTCAACGAGAGGACAGTACGGGCCTTGGTTGACACCGGCGCGATGCACAATTTCGTGAGCTAGGGAGCGGCGCAGAGATTGGGTCTAGGAGCACTTTTCAAGCCTTGTCAGGTGAAGCTGTTAAACTTTAAGGAGATGGAGTCTTTAGGCCAAGCAGAGGCCACATTGGAGGTGGGCTCATGGCAAGGGCGTTGCAGCATGAAAGTTCTGCCACTCGACAATCTCAATATGGTGTTGGGCATGGATTCCTTCATTAACACCAAGGCTGAGGTTATGCCTCATCGCGGAGGCATTCTAATTCGAAGATGTAGACGTCCTTGTTTTGTGCCAGTAGAGGGGCGAGGCAAGACGGCGAAGGACTGGTGCAAAGCACCCCACCACCAGACTTGAGGTTGCGCGATGACCTCACGCCTAGGCGGCAGCGCACGCGGGCACTGGGGCGGTGCATACGCAATAGGCTTAGGCATGTCAGCCTGCAGCAGGAGGTAGCAGGCGAGATGGCTCGACGAGAGGGCTATCCAATCGGGGAGGCATCAGTGGGTGTACGTGGCAAGTGGCCGCGTTTGGACCCGAGAGACTTTGACCAGGAGGGTCAAGGTGTGCGACGACGAGATGCGTCAGGAGGACCATTGCGCGTCAGTTTCGAGCCCGGCATGGCTCGACGAGGGCGTCGAGACTTCAGCGGGGGAAGGATTATCACCGCTCGGCCCAGGCGAGGGACGCGCAGGCGGCCTAGCCGGGCGTGCGAGTGTGCGGCCTAGAGCCGCGCTGGGCGCGCGGCCCAGATCGAGCACACCAGACGCGCGCCCAGGTTGGCTGCTAACCTGGCAACGTCGTATTTTGGGAGTTCTAGGCGGTTCTAAGGGCCAATCTTGGTCCTCCATCAAGCATCTAACGGCCAAGAAGGTGGCACACATTGGGGAGACTCTTAGGCGGTGCTTGAAGCGATGATTTCTACGCGGATTTAACATGGATGGGCAGTGACCTTCCACTTATAAAAGAAAGGCAGCGGGTCTTCATGGAGGTAATCAATCAATTCAATAAATTCAGTGGATCATACGGCTTGACTAGCGAAGATCAAGTCAATGCAGATGTCTAGGCCTGGCAAGCTTAGACGCGAACAAGACTAGGCTAGTACACACAGGAGGTGCACGGGTGCGGTCAGTTTCGTATTTTTTAGTAAGGTTGGGGCGAGCACTTTGAGTGATCTTTGTAAGGGACAGAGGAAAGTGTTTGGCCTACGGGCAATCTCATTGTATCAAAGTTAGTAGAAAGTTTTTTGGTTGGAAAGGCTTTGCTTTCCGTATATATTGTGTTTGACTTGGTTTGGGATTTTTATTTTATTGTTGGGAGGTCTAGACTGGTTAGGAGAGGGACCTTCTAACGCTATCATCGGTAAATGCAAGGATCTAGTAGCCATAGGGAGCGCTTGCACGTGCCGATCAAAAGTCCGGTGACACTATGCTGCTTGGCCCATGTAGGCACCTAGTAGATTGCTCACAACTAGGGCTGTAATCAAGCCGAGCCGAGCTTTCCTGTGCTCAAGCTTAGCTCGTTAACAAATACTCGAGCTCGAGCTCATTTAAATTTGAAAAACCTTGTTCAAGCTTGGCTCGAGCTCAATTACAAAAAGCTCGGACTCGACTCGAGCTCGGCTCGAGCTCCGCTTATTTGGTATGATTCGAAAGTTCGACAAGCTCGACTCAAAAAAAAGCTTGTTTCAAGCTCAAGCTTTAATTGAGCTTGTTTCAAGCTCAACTCAAATTAAGCTTGTTTAAAGCCCGACTCGAGAATAAGAAAAAAAAAATCGATTTTTAGACCCAAAGAGCAGTCAAAGAAGATGAAAAGACAGAGAAATCTCACAAGCTCCTAGCTCCTAATCGAGAGCTCTTAATTAAGCCATCTCACGAGCTCTTAATCGAGCTGTCTCACGAGCTTCTAATCGAATATGCTTCCGTGCTCAAGCTTGGCTCGTTTATCAAACAAGCTTTAAAATGAAGCTCAAGTTTGGCTCGTTTACATGATGAGCTGAACACGAACGAGCTTTTTTCGAACGAACCTCGAGTAGCTCGTGAGCGGCTCAGCTCAATTATAGCCCTACTCACAACACCGTTATATGCGCTTAAGTACCAAACTTTTGTCCGCGCGGCCCATTGTTTTTCATAGTAGTCTTGTTATTGATGCAATACATGGCGACGCTAACCTAGAGCATGCCATTGTCAGCTTAATCACTTCAGCAGGGACCTGAAATATGCAGGGTTGAACTTTTAATCTTTTTTTTAAAAAATGGTATTTTACTAATTTCTTTAAGTTAATACAGCATTATTATGGCAGTACATTGCCTGCAGATGATGATCCTGTCACTCCCAAATTGTATTGGGAATGTGAAATTTGTTTATCACACTGTTATACACCCTATGCCCTCAACAATCGTGAAGCAACTGAAGCCCATCTCACCTCTATTAACCTTTGTTCGTGCCTCGCTTTGGTTTGCTTGAGCTGAACTTGTTCTAGTTGAAATACAAGATAAATATTATATACTTTAAAAATTTCCCAGTCCAGAATCCTCTTTCCAGGGCATTTCTGATTTTAATAATAGTCACAAATTTGTACTGGGAAGTTGTAAGAATAGTAAAGAAAACAATTTGTATTGGAAGTTGTAAATATATAAAATGTTTGAATGCAGTATCCGGTAGTTTAGTCAATATATGCATTATTTGAGTTTTAGTTGCCGATACTTATATTTTTTATATTCTCTAACTTTCCATTAATTAATGGTGTATTCTGTTCAGATACCTTTCAAACCCAAAAGGTGTTTCTCTATTGATCACAATGAAGCAGTAGACTGGACTCACCTTGCAAAGTTCCATCAGATAGAAGGTACCCTCTTCCCATATTGACACTACGTTTTGTATCTTTTGGAATGAATAATCATAAACATATTTAAACCAGAGTTACCTGCATGCTTTTTTTTTTTGATATGTTGGACACCTGCGATTCTTTGTCACACTTTTTGACACTATACCATCCTATCATAGTGTCATCATTAGTCACTTTTGGCTCTTCGGTATGAAGGTTATCAAGTCTCATATAACAATTAGCAAGCATTTTCTGAGGTCTGACTCATTATTTGTCATGTGCGTGTACATATTTACACATATATAAGATACAAATATGTCCTTGCATCCAACTTTTAGGTGATCCATACGTCAGATTCCTCTAGACACTTACATAACAGCCATATCACGTGTCAAAGTTACTTTGATCTAAATAACATGACACTTACGATCTAAGATGTTGTCAAGCTCTTATGGATCCATAGTCTTTTGCTCTATTATATCAGGTGTTATTTATATGTGGTCATGAGCTCATCCTTGGTGATATGCTTGGTGTATTAAAGGGTTTCTTTGCATGCGTTGGTGTCACACTGCATATGCACATGCTTTTACATCATTGCTCATACGAGAGAAATTTCTTATCATGCTTTTGTGTGTTTTTGTGTATAATCATCTGTACACACAATTATAGCAGTTTAGTTGCCGACCATTTTTGGCACATGAATATGTTCAAAATGTAATAATTTAGTAATATATTATATCACAGTTTGTACAGGATAATATTTTTGAAAAATGCTAATTAAACTAAGATGGAAGCACACAAATAATCTTAAACATTCAGGTATATGGGCTTTTAAGTAGGTGTCTCAGCGGTGGATCCCCATAGAAGATTTTGGGCACTAACTCTAACTTTGGTTATTAGGTGTCATTCTTCATTTTGGTTTACCATTGGAGAGCAAATGTTTTGGTGATCTTGGAATGTTGGATATTGGGTTGCATTTCAGCGTGTTCATGTAGGTTAAACTGCAAAATAGAATAAATAGAGTATGATGGATTAAACACAAACAAGCGTGTAGCATGATCAATTAAAAAAAAAAAACCTAATTTCTAATTCTATCAGGATCTCTAATTATATGAAGGTGTCATAGTTTATAAATTTTGGTAATATTGATAGCTAATCGGCTATATCCAATTCATGAAAATATCTATGTTATACGAAAATTCTATAAATCAATTGTGATGTCTAGATCCTTACCATTGTTTATGAGGTACCTATCTGAAACATTGGTTTTACTTATATAGATATGAAGATGGTCAAATATAAAATAAGAATCATTCCTCTGATTAGTTTTCAATTTCCTTTTTATGTCATCTGATTGATGTTGCATTGTCTTTTCTTTCCGTTGGACTATGATGTAGAATTCATATGTACAACTTTTAGTTTCTATGGTCTTTATGTAAAAATTATAAAGGTGAGAATTCTAGAGCCTAAAATGTTAAGAATTAATGCGATGTTGTCTTTTCAAATGAAAAGTGATGTGGCTGATCAAGTTCCCAAGCGGTGGCATTGTCTTTTCTTACTGTTGGACTATGATGTAGAATTCATATGTACAACTTTTAGTTTCTATGGTCTTTATGTAAAAATTATAAAGGTGAGAATTCTAGAGCCTAAAATGTTAAGAATTAATGCGATGTTGTCTTTTCAAATGAAAAATGATGTGGCTGATCAAGTTCCCAGGCGGTGGATAAACAGTTTGCATGGTTCTCAGAGAGAGTAGTGATTCGGCAGCTGGCCTTGAGCTTCGCCTCGGCCTTGAGCCTCACCTCGGCCTTGGCCTCGGTATGCTCTTAGCCTTTAATTCTGGTTGAGGAACCAACCTCTAATATTGTCCCCACCGATCTAATAAGTGCCTATAACGCCACGTGGCTCCACTAACACACTCTTCGTTAAGACTACGGGTTGTTACCGTTATTTACGGCCACGTCTAGCGGCTATACGCCCACCTACCATTTAAGAGGGATCTTCGAACATGTGTAAGAACCTTCACTCATAACGAAAAAGGGGATACACTCTGAACTACTCACCTTGAGTGTTGTTCTCCAGATCATAACTAGAGCGTCAGAGGGTTTCTGTCGGAACCACCGGTCCGGGACTTTTGTTGCAGGTCTTCGCCAAAGGAAGCGGTCCTGCCATTTTCTCGAAGGCCCACAGGTCTTCTCCTACCCGACATTCTCTGGAAGTGATTTGGCGGCAACAGATTGGCGCGCTAGGAAGGGGGCAAGCACGTTTATTCGACGTATCTGCAACCCTTCAACCTCTGCAAGGAAGAAGATGATGATCACACATGCACATGAAGCCTCTACCAGTCAGGTTGGGGGGCATCCCCCGTAGGCTGAGCAGCTGGAGATCGACCTTCCTACTCCGCCCCCTACACAGTCGCAGTTTAGCCAAGCTGATTGGCTCGATGCCCTAACCCAGCAAGTTCAAGATTTGATGACGGTGGTTCGAGGGCTGCAGGAGTAGTGCTCCACCACTACGCCATTGCCACCTTAGCTCCCTCGCCCCATGCGGAGGGTCATGGAGCCAGCCAGTTTCATTGTGACAGGACTCCTCTAGAGACCCTTCATCGTGCATTTCCGAAATCTTGTCGCTAGGAGAACCTCCAACGGCCGCGGTCTCCTTCCCATCGTTTTGACCGCTTCCCTAAGGGGCACAGTGAGAAGGAACCTAAGCAGGCGCATCCTCCCCGTTGACGACATTATCCTCGCTCGTCTTCCAAGTTTTCGAGGGGGTATTCTGCCGACAAACGAATTGCTCGTCGGGCCAAGCAAGCGGCGGTTGGATGAGTACTATCTGCGGTTGGAGAAGCTCAACCGCAGAATTGCAAACCCTCATGGGGCGGAATACGACCATCGCCCCCACTGTCTCGACACATTATGGAAGAACCGATCTTGTCACGGTTTTATCTACCCCAGCTGGATGTATGACGGCACCATAGACTCCCTAGATCATCTGGAAAGCTACAAGATCGTTATGCATGTCCAAGGGGCAACAGATTATCTCCTATGCATCGCCTTCCTAGCTACACTTCGGAAGGCTGCACGTGCGTGGTATTTTTGCTTGCCACCACGTAGTATCAACTCCTTCAGGTAGCTAGAGCGATCATTCTTGGCCCACTTTGATGTGTGCCGAAGAATCTCCCGGGTGGGTGATAGCTTATTTGCTGTCCAGCAGAGGAGCGGCAAAACTTTGAAAGACTTCGTGGCTCGGTTCAAGGAGGCTGCGTTGGAAGTCTATAATCTTGAGGGCTCCGTGGCCACTCTGGCCCTGAAGCGGGAACTCTGTTCCTCTGCTTTGCCTATTCTCTGGACAAGGAACCTTCCGGCTCTTATGCTGAACTACTGAGTCGAGCGCAGAAGTATATTCGCGCTGATGAGGCAGACTTCTCCATGAGGGAGGTCGACAAGGGGTCCAGTAAAAAGTCAGTGCATCCGGAGCCTGCTGGAACGCGACCAAGGAAGACTGAGCCGCCTCGCCGCTTGGACAATCAACCTCGGGCCCTGGCTCTCAAGGAACACTTCACCCCCCTTTTCGCCCCGGTATCTCATATTTTATTAGAGATTGAAGGTGAACCCTATCTTTGGCGTTCGCCTCCCATGAGGCCGGGAGTCTCTCACAACAAAGATCTCTACTGCCGTTATCACCGGGACTACGGCCATAATACGGAGGATTGCCGCCTCCTGAAGAAAGCCATCGAGGAACTAGTCCAGCAAGGCCATTTGGAAAAGTTTGTTCGAAGAGGGAACCCTGCTACTCCAGGCCTGTCGGCACCATCTGCACCTCAAATTGGCGTGGACAACGCTCCGACGGAGAAGACGGTGGCCATGATCTCCTGGGGGGCAGGCAGTGCCTCTAAAAGGCAGCGCGAGGAGAGAGTAGATTCTATAATTCCCTTTTTTAGAAGGGACTTAGATGGGGTAGACAACCCTAATGATGATGGCGTTATCGTGTCAATAACGATAGTCAAACATCCTGTAAAGCAAATCCTTGTTGATAGTGGAAGTTCAGTGGATGTTCTTTCATACGAGGCATTTGTTCGAATGAGCCTGTCTCCAAATCTTCTTTGCCCTGTGACCACTCCCCTGATGGGCTTCACTAGGGATACTGTAAATGTAGAAGGAGAAATCATCCTCCCAGTTACAGCTCGGACAGAACCGTGCCAAAGCACGGTCTTCATAAAATTTTTGGTTGTCCGGGTTCCCTTGGCTTACAACACAATTCTTAGAAGGCTCGGTCTCAACCTCTTTGATGCCATTATCTCTACAAAGAGGCTATTGGTACGATTTCCTATCAACAAGGAAGTTGGAGAGATGCGCGGGGAACGAAACCTAGTACCTCTCTGTTACCACACCATGCCTAGTCCTCACGAGGTGGCCGTTCCACCGGTGCCCGAGCCACTTGATCCTAGAGACTCCGAGAGGAGAGAAGAATCGGGCGAAAGTTTGCTGACTTTCCCGCTGGAAGAGGATCCAACGAAGATAATTTGAATAGGAGCGCTTCTTCCTCCCGAAGCGAGGGATCGGCTACTTACCTTTTTGCGGGCCAATGTGGATGTCTTTGCTTGGTCAGCCTCGGATATGCCAGGAATGCCGCCTGAAGTCATCACCCATAAACTCAGCATCGACCCAAGGAGTCGACCGGATCGACAAAAGAAGAGTTTTGCTTCCGAGAGGCAAAGAGCCGTGTACGAGGAAGTCAATAAATTGATCGCAGTGGGCCATATACGAGAGGCGCATTACCCAGTTTGGCTAGCCAACATGGTCATGGTTTGCAAGAACAATAGAAGCTGGAGGATATGCGTTGATTTCACCAACCTCAACAGGACGTGCCCAAGGATAGCTTCCCACTGCCCAGGATCGATCAGTTGGTGGATGCCACATCGGGCCATAAAACCTTTAGCTTCATGGATGCCTTCTCAGGCTACAATCAAATAAGGATGGATCCGGCCGACGAGGAGGCCACTTCCTTCGTGATCGAGAAGGGCATCTATTGCTACAAGGTCATGCCTTCGGGTTGAAGAATGCGGGAGTCACATACCAAAGGTTGATGAATAAGGCCTGAGAAGGCATCCATGAAGGAAGTGTACGTGGACGATATGTTAACAAAAAGCATTCGTGCCGACGATCATGAAGGTGTACGTGGACGATATGTTAACAAAATCGTCCACGTGGACAACATGGAGGTGTACGTGGACGATATGTTAACAAAAAGCATTCGTGCCGATGATCATGTTGCTGACCTTTCAGAAACCTTCGACAACCTTCACCGATGCCGAATGAAATTGAACCCACGGAAGTACACCTTCGAAGTCGCAGCGGGCAAATTCCTAGGGTTCATGGTGACACAGAGGGGAATCAAAGCAAACCCCGAGAAGATCAAGACCATTCTTGACATGAGACCAACAAATAATAAGAAAGAAGTATGACTCATAGGAAGGATAGCAGCCTTAAGCCATTTTCTAGCAAGGTCAGCAGCAAGGTATCTGCCCTTCTTCAAAGCCTTACGCAAAGTTGATTGCTTCGACTGGACGAAGGAGTGTCAAGAGGTGTTTGAGGGATT
This sequence comes from Calamus simplicifolius, assembly GCA_900491605.1. Classification (NCBI taxonomy): domain Eukaryota; kingdom Viridiplantae; phylum Streptophyta; class Magnoliopsida; order Arecales; family Arecaceae; genus Calamus; species Calamus simplicifolius. The sequence continues at coordinate 589,143 of UESW01004264.1, forward strand.
GAAGTTCTTATCCATCCCACCTTTGCTATCCAAGCCGAGGGGAGAACTCTTCCTTTACCTCGCTGCATCCCTTGAAGCGGTGAGTTCCGTGCTCATTCGATGCTAAGAAGACGCAGAGGCCAGTCTACTATATAAGCAAAGTGCTTCACTACGCAGAAGTCATATACTCTACTATCGAAAAAATTATCTTTGCACTAATCGTTTCTGCTCAGTGTCTCAGACCATACTTCCAAGCACACCCGATTGTGGTGGTCACGAATCAACCCCTCAGGGCAATTCTCTTTCGTCCTGACACCTCCGGTCGACTAGCAAAGTGGGCGGTCAAGCTGGGAGAGTTTGACCTATTGTTTCAATTCAAGTCGGCGATGAAGTCCCAGATCTTGGCGGATTTTTTGATCGAATGCACTTGAGCATAGGAGCGACTGGAGGAACCTCATGCAAACCCCTTGGACATTACCATCGGGGGAGGAGTGGAGGACTGGATCCTCCATGTAGATGGAGCGTCGAACTCTCAAGGCAGTGGGGCAGGCCTCATCCTAGCAAGTCCGGAGGGCGTTGTGACCGAGTATGCCCTCCATTTCCTCTTCTCGGCTACAAACAACCAAGCAGAGTATGAAGCTTTGCTGTCAGGAATGAGGCTGGCATGGGAGCTTGGGGCAAGGTGCCTTAGAGTCTTCACTGACTCCCAGCTCGCCTTTGGCCAGATAAAGGGGGAGTATGAGGCTCGAGATCCTACAATGAGTATGGTGCAGTTACAAGCCACTCCCTTTACTCACTTAGTTACATTCCTCGGGGGGAGAATGACAGAGCCGATGCTTTGTCCCGGTTAGCCACTTCAGCCGATGAGACCTTGGGGAGAACTTATGTGGAACATCTGGAAGCCCCAAGTATCGATGTGGTGGAAGAATCCTTACCAATTAACCAAGATCCTTCTTAGATTGACGTCTATGTCCAGTACTTCACCAACGACACCCTTCTGGTCAACCCTGCTGAAGCAAAACTACTCAAGTGGCGCGCATCTAAATTCCTTGTGCTTGACGGACAACTATATCGAAGGTCCTTTTTTCACTCCCTCAAGTACGTTGGTCCTGCAGATGTTGACTACATCCTCCATGAGATCCATGAGGGTATTTGTGAAAACCACTTGGGGGGCAGGGCATTATCATATAAGGCCCTACACCAAGGCTATTATTGGCCTACCATGCGAGAAGATGCGGCCAATTGGTTCAGAAGTGCGATAGCTGCCAGCGGCATGTCAATATCCAACGGCTGCCAACATCTCAGCTGAGCTCCTTGTCAGCTCCATGGCCTTTCACCCAATGGAGGATGAATATTTTGGGGCCATTCCCTTCAGTCTCTGGTCAGAGGAAGTTTTTGCTCATTGCCATCGACCATTTCACCAAGTGGGTAGAGCCCGAAGCACTCGCCAAAATCACCGAGGCCAAGGTAAGGACTTTCTTTTGGAAGTTCGTTATTTTCCTTTTTATCGACAATGATCGATAATTCGACAATGCTCCTTTCCGAGAGTTTTGCACCGAGCTGGGCATATGCCAGAAGTTCACTTCTGTCGATCATCCCAAGTCAAACGGAGCGACTGAAGTGACAAATCGTACCATCCTTCAAGGGCTCAGAACACACCTGGATGGTTTTAAAGGAAGATGGGTGGAGGAGCTTTCGAATGTGCTATGGGCGTATCACACGACACCACGAGTCCCCACGGAAGAAACTCCCTTTAGCCTCGTGTTTGGTTCAGAGGCTGTCATCCCTGTAGATATTGGCATTCCTAGTCCCCGGGTACAATCATACGATGAGGGGAACAATCCGACCTAGCTGTGAGCCAACCTCGACCTTATTAAAGAGGCCCGTAATCGAGCACGACTCAAGATGGCTGCTTACCGCTAAAGAGTTTCAAAATATTACAACACCCGAGTTTGCCCCAGAACATTCCTCTCTGGAGACCTGGTCCTCAGGCGAGCGGAAGTCTCCAAACCCACTGGAGGCAAATTGTCACCCAATTGGGAAGGGCCTTATCGGGTCACCGATGTACTTCACCGCGGAGCATACCGGATCGAGGAACTAGACGAGAAGATGCTCCCTCGCACCTGGAATGCGGACAATCTTCATCGGTATTACCAGTAACGTGTGTTGACACCATAAATTGAGTATTCTGGTTTATATTTGAATAACATTTACCTCTACCTATGAGAACATTCTCGAGCAATCTTGCTTTTCTAGCTTAAGCTCGGCTTCGCGTCGGCATCCAAGCCCGGCTCTGCATCGGCACTCGAGCCCGGCTCTGCGTCGGTACTCAAGCCCGATCCCATGTCAGCACTCGAACCTAGCCATGTCAGCACTCGGTTGGATCGACGCTTAAATTTTAGTTGGTCTCCAAATTCTATTTCCAAGTCAACTTCGGTCTTGATGTCTGCCCCGAATCTCGACTTCGGTCTTAACTTCGATTGTCTTGGCTACAACCTAGGTCTACTTTGGCCACCATTATCTCAGCCTCAGCTTTGGTTTCGACTCCTAACCCGAGCCAAAGTTCTCGATCTCGGCTTATGCTCTGAGATGAGCTCGTCCTAGCTACTATGGAAACAAATAGTGAAGTACAACAAATTGATTGTAAGGTGAATACTTTATTAACAAGTTTACAAAATTGCCACTCTAGTCGGACTTCGATACAAGAAAAAATTAAAGCAAAAAGAACAGATTCGCATCTCGGCCGATGCTGGTTCATTGTCGGAGGAAGGGTGCGCCACTTGTGTGTCCTCCATCATTTCATCTGGCTCAAAGTCGCCGAGCCCTTCAAGACTGTAGACTCTTCTGACGTTGGCTTTACAATCCTGAAAGCCTGTTTTGTAAGCAAAGGCGGAAGCCTCAGCCAGCTCCTCGCCGAAGTCAGTGGACTTCCAGAAAGTCTCTATGGCCTAAACAGCCTTCTTTTCCATCGCAACTTGAATATCGGAGCAGCGGACAATCTTCTCAGCGTTTTTCGCGCTCTCCTCAGCCACTTTTATTATTTTAATGGTGGCGGAGTGCAGTCGGTTCCTACATAAAAATAGCTCCGACTCCACCTTTTGTCCTTCCTCGGCTGCCCAAGTGTTATTAAGGGCCACTCGATGTTGGGCCTCCTTGAGCGCTTTTTCTACCCTTTTCGTCTGGGCCAGACTCTCAGCTTGGGCTGTCTCCAAGGCTTTCTTGGCCCTAACCTGTTCCTCGGCCCTCTCCGCCAAGGCCACTTCTACTGCCTTCTCGGCCTCCTCTGCCTTGGCCTGAGCTTGGCCAACCTCCTCATGCGAATGGTCAAGAGCGGCCTCGGCCTGGGACAAGACGCTCTTGACAGCAACCAAGGAGTACACCGCCTGCATAAACAAATCATAGTAATGAGCGACAAGGAAAACTCAGTTAAAGGACGCGGAGGGGAAAACACTTACCCAAAAATGAGCCACGAAGGCTTCACGGAGAAAGACAGAGGACCTTTGGTTCTAAAAGTCCCTCTGAAGCTCGAGCATGCAGACCTGAGCCATTGTCCTCTCGACCCAACGGCCGTGGTGCTCAAGGAGGGATCGGAAGGAAGTGACCTCCACCTCGACTTCCTTCATAGTCCTGGCAGGCATTGGAGCCTCTAGAATTGGGTCAAGGGCAGACGACACCTCTTCCAACAACACCATCGCCCTTGGAAGCTCCTCAATCGTCACCTGAGCCGTTGTCCTCTCGGCCCAACGGCCGTGGTGCTCAAGGAGGGATCGGAAGGAAGTGACCTCTGCCTCGACTTCCTTCATAGTCCTCGTGGGCATTGGAGCCTGTGGAGTCGGGTCAGGGGAAGACGACATCTCTTCCAACAACACCATCGCCCTTGGAAGCTCCTCGGTTGTCGGCTCTATCGTTGGGGGGGGGGGCAGCTTCTAGGGCCGACCCTGTGGCCGGTTCAGTTGACCCCGCATTGGGCACGATCAACTGTGGTGGCGGCGAAGCTTCAGCCCTTGGCCCTCCGGGGCGTGTCGGTAAGATCGATGGGCGCATCCTGTCCACCCAGGCCTGCACACCAGGGAAGTTGGGGATCGGGACAGAATTGGTGACGAGGACCGTGGCCTCTTCCCCGACGCTTCGGCCTCTTTGACCCTTTCTTTGGCCCTCTCAGCCTCGACCTCTTTCTCTCGGGCCTCCTTTGCCTTGGCCTTTTCTCAGCGGAGGCCCCATCTGCCGGGGCCGCTCTCTTCTTGGCTGCCGCTCTTCTTATGGCCTGAATCGGTGGTATCATGTCTGCACGAGTCAGAAAGGAGTTAGTAAAAAAAAAAAAAAAGGAAAGGGAAAAAATAAGAAAAGCTGGCTGAAAGGAAGCTTGATTGCTCACCGCCACTCGTGATGAGGCCCGCTAGCCGGAGGTTCTCCTCGGCCAAAAGTTGGTTGCATCGGGGAATATCGGCAGTTATCAGCTGCTCGAATGCCTCTTGGTCTTTTGGAAGTATCGACGAATCCTTGTTCGGCTCGGTATTTGGTGTCCCCCAAACTACCCTCACCCCTCAACATGAGCAAAGAAAAACCTATCTTTCCACCCCTTGATGAATGTAGGAAGATATAGCCTAAGGGTTCTAGTCGGTCTAGGGGCAAAGGACCACCATCCCGATTGTTTACGAAGGGTATAAAAGCATCGAAAGAGGGAGATCCTATCCTCTATCCCATGGAGGTGGCATAGCACCAGAAAACTTATGATAACCCGAATGGAATTCGGAACTAACTGTGTCAGTGCCAATGAGTATCTGTCTAAAAGGTTAAGAATAAAAGGATGAAGGGGTAAATGAAGGCCATCCTTGAAAAAAGTTTCGTATAGGGCGACTTTATCGGGACAGGTGGAAGTCACCCTATATGCAGGAGCGGGGCGGAATAGGCGAAGGCTGGTGGGGAGATTGTACTTGGCCCTAAGGTTTACTATCTCTTGGGTGGTCATGGTGGAGGTAGTCCCCTCAGGGGACTCCCTCACAGCGGAGAATGGGCCTGCGATGGCTGAACGACGCCCAACAGAGGCTGGCCAGCAACCGAGCGACTCCCGGTGGGAGATCGCCCGGTGACTCGTCGCTGCTCTAAAGGAATCCTGTCGATGGAAGAGGACCAACTCGGTGTCGGAGATGGGGAAGGTTGCGAAGGATCGGGGGAATAGCCCCGGAGTCGAAAATAGAGCAAGAAAGGGAAGAATCCATGAGGGCGAGCAAGGTGAACTAACATGGGAAGAAGAAACGGGAGCAGGAAGATGATGGGGCGCTCGGATGAGGGTTAGATTGAGAAGAAAGGGCAAAAGTAGTAGAAGCGAAAGACTGAGGTCAGGGACGACACCCCTTTTTATAGCTTCGTCGTTTCAAATCATCTCGCCTGTTTCAATTTGGCCACGTGCTCATTCGCCACTGGAGATTGTTTCAACAACCACCCGATGCGTAGAACGCAAGGGTCACCACCAATGATGGGACTGCGATGACCTCACAGCAATGATGATACCTACCCTTTCGCAGCTCCGTACCCACATAGGATCCCCTTTGGTCTCAATGGTCAGAACAGACGAAGTGATAGCATTGCAGCACCCGATGCTTCATCAAAGAAGCATGGCCTTCGGGGACACATGCCCTCTCAACAGCCGTTAGCGTATGAAGATCAGCCACCATGTATATAACGCCCCTTTCGATGGTGATTGTATGCCCACCCATCTCAGGGACGGGGGGCATTTGATGTGGCTGATCAAGTTCTCAGGCAATGGATAAATAGTTTGCACGATTCTCGAGAAAGTAGTGATTCGATGGTTGGCCTCGAGCTTTGCCTCGGCCTTGATATGCTCTTGGCCTCTAATTCTGGATGAGAAACCAACCTCAAACATTATCCCCACCGACCTAATAAGTGCCTATGACTGCCATGTGGCCCCACTAACCCACTCTTCGCTAAGACTACGGGTTGTTGCCATTATTTACAGCAACGCCTAGCAGTTATACACCCACCTACCACTTACAATGCCGATCTTCGCAGATTCAACGGTCATCCCTGAAGAATAAAAGATCGAACATGTATAAGAACCTTCACTCACAACAAGGAAGGGGATACACTCTGAACTACTCACGTTGAGTGTTGTTCTCCAGATCAGGAGAATCCCTGCCGGAACCATCGGCCCAGGACTTTTGTTGCAGGTCTTCGGTCAAAGGAAACGGTCCTACCATATTCTCAAAGGCCCACAGTTCTCCTACCCGACATTCTTGAAAGTGATTTGGCGGCAACAAAAAAAAAGTATTTCTTAAATAAAAAAAATAATCCTTGTCTCTGCCTCATTCTCATAAATTAAATCTCAAAAACTAGCAATCTTATATGGATAGCTTCTATTTAAGGTTATGGTAAGATAAGAGTTTTGATTGCTCCTTTTCAGTCTGGACAAAGGTCCTATGAACGTGTGTCATTCAAACCCTTTATGTACAACTAGGTTGAACCATTTTTTGACAAGTAATATGCCCCATTCTGACTGAATATTCATCTATTATTTATGCTGCCCCTCAGGCATGTCAAAGCTGATTCAAACCTGCTCACAAACCACATACTTAACAAAGTATGGAAGCTTTCAGTTGGAAATTTTCCTCCTCTAAGCTTTTGGTGCATGACTCTCTCTCTCTCTCTCTCCCCATCGTCTCATCCGCTTCTCCTTTTCAGTTGGTAATTTGAGCAACTACTACTCTCTGAAAGGTTCAGAACGGCCATTATTTTTGGGCCATTGAAGCATCTTGATTAGCAGTGCCAACCTCATTTGTTTGAGATATTACAAAAAGAATAACAACAATAAAACTTTAGTCCTAAATTAACTGGGATTATTTGAGATATTGACACAAATTAGAAACTAGTTAAAAATACATTATTCTTTTGGAAGTGAAGTTGGTTAGTGTGATAGATCTTTTAGGAGTGTTATGTTTGCAAAAGACTCTGTAAGCTAGCCACTGTTCTTCCTTCATACTATTATTGAGTTGGTGGATGATTGGGTTGGAGTGGGATCTCCCTCACCTATAGATTACAAACCAAATGGACGTGTTTAATACATCTAATACATTCATAGACAAGTTTAATAGAAGCAATGTGTTGGCATATATCTGGTGTAACGAGCATATTTTTGATATCCTAGATCTGTATGTGCTACAAGCTAATTATTGTTCGGGTGAATTTAGCATTTCTTTCTGGTCAAAATTTGGCTTTCATCATCTTTGTTGCAGCAGGGAAGGATATGTTGATTTCTTCTTATGCAGCAGCAGCAGCAGCAATGATAATAATAAATCATCATCTCATCATCGTTATAGAATTATAAGAATGATATGAATCTAAGCTACTATTTACATTGTTTGCAGATGGATTTCAATCTTATAAAGAATAAATCAATCTGCCGCCTGGCGTTGCAGTGGATCTGGTGGCATAGCTTGAGAATTTCATCAATCTTACAAATTTTCTGAGCACTAATAATCGCTTCTTATAGACGAGCTGTCAGAGTAGATTATATTCTTTGAAGGGAGGGATTTTGAAGAGGTTGTGTTATGATACTTTTTTATTATTTTTATAAAAAAATACGATCAAATAGATATCATTGATGAAAGGATATTTTGGTCATTTGGCACCTTTAATCGATTGTATTGGCTTCTTTCCGGAATCGAAGCCTCGCCATCCTCAATCCATTTGACCATTGCCATCTCTCTTGGGTCGCTGTTTAGAGAGATCAAGAGATTGCAACGAACAATATAATTTTAAATATTAAAACCCCTTTCATCGAGAAGGGTACCAATTGCTCCTCATAATCCCTAGCTTTTTTTGCCTCATTTCCCCCGCAACACTCCTTGATTGGTAGGAATAGCAATTACATCAAATCAATTATCATAATTTTGGAGAAAGAAGTGCTGCCATGATGCATATAACAAGCCAATTCATAGAATGACTTTTTTAAGTGCATCAGCCATAAACATTCAGTTGCCAGTCATATATTTAATATTAAAAAAAATCAAAGAACACGATAACAAAACTCTCCTTTGAAGTTGTGATTACCCATGAAAGTAGAGGGAATAGAAAATAAAACTAGCTAAGATCGTGGTCATATTTTTAGAATGAAGACGCCATATATCCGATATAACCTGGATAGGCAAAAGGTTGGTATGTCAAAGAAATCCAGCATTTTAAGGGGTAATTTTTTTTGCATGATATAATTAGATTTAAAGTAATATTAGGAAGCCACATTTGAGATGAAGATATTTGAAGGAGATAATTAAATATTTTTAATATTTTATCAAATTTTATTATTTCGTACTATCAATCAAAGAGAAGAGAAGGGATATTACCATTCCCTAAAGAATCGAAGTCTCTCAAAAATGATAGTTTCAGAAACCTACATGAAAGATAGATTTTTATGAAAACCTACATTGAGATCTCTCACCAAATCTACTTCAGAAATGATAGTTTCAAAAATCTATTATTTTACATTCTCAAATTTTTGATTCCCTATATTAGGACAATTCCATCAATTTCAGAAACCCTAATCCTAAACATGACCCTTATTAAAAATTCCTTCCATTTTTTACCTGCAAGTTGGTGGTGCAGTGTGAAGTGATGAAGTCCAATTTTTGGTTTCCTAACGTATAAGTTCTCACCATTCATCATCTATAATAAATCTAGTGGATAACATAAGCAAAGCATCAAACTAAATCCTAAATTTAACTTGATCATGTTTGAGAGTACCTTTCCTTAAATCCAATCAAATTTAGATTTAGATGATAAATGATCCACATTGGTGACTCAAGTTAGCATATGTGATTTACTATTTCTAAAATGCTTATATATCTACAATATGATTTGGAAATGTCTAACCTATACATCAAAAGATCAAAATATACAAAGTTCAAGCATGGCTAGGATTAAAGCATGGCTAGGACTAAAACATAAGTACGCATAATTCAAGCCATTTATATATATTTCGTATAGAGCAAAACATGAAAGGATGCTAGAGCAAACAATGCAAGATGGGTTAGTTTTAGGCAAGAATCTAGAATTTATCTTATTAAGATCAATTTCATGACTTTGAACTCAGAATCAAAGTAAGCATACCTTGGACTAAACTTGGAACCAAACCCAATCTGATCAGTCCGGTCCTGAGTATCTTCTAGAATCAAACTTGTCTTTATGAAATCAACCGTTCAACTAAAATAAGCAATCCTACTGGATGAGTTTACTATGATCTGCAACCCTCTGTTGTGGCCAGTCTAATTTCAAATGTGAAGCATTCAACCAAACTGAAGTAACAAATCAATTGGATGTAGATGTAGAGATAAGTCATATAATTAGGAAGGCAACACGGTTGCTGATGTTGAACTGCTAAAAAAGGCTGCTGATAATGCCCAGAAAAACAGGAAAAAAGAAAGGTGAGCATATGTAAAGATTCTTTTCCTGCTGTTGCGGTAAAATTAAGAAATAAAAACCACATAAGAATGAATTAGTACACTCAAAAATTAAGAAATAAAAAGAGTGATTGCCATAATTAATAAGCTCTACCCTAGTGCTCACCATATCAACGAAGCTATACACTCTCACACTAAACTCATCTAACCAGAAATCAATATGATTGCAGATGCAGGACTACTAAAAAAGGAATGCTGATAATCGTCAGAAACTTGAAGAAAGAAAGGTGAACATGTGAAAAGGTTCTTGTCCTGCTGTGGAGACAGAATGCTGAGGCTTATATAGCATATTTTGTGAGCACAATCACCTAAGAATAAAATAGCAAACAAAAACAAAAGGCAAAAAAAAAAAAGCACTATTACCAGAATCAATAAGCTCTACGCTTGTGCTCCTGCTGGAACATGTGATCCCTTAATCAGATCTCTTATACTTGATTGCAAATTTTTAACAATTATTTAATGGGACTGTAGTCGACTTAGTCCTAAATAAAGCAGAGTGAAGGAAGCAGATTTATATAGCCGATCCATGTAGTTGGGAAAAGGTTTAGATGAGTTGAGTTAAGTTGAAATTTAATGGGACTGTACTTTCACTATAGTTCCTAGATTCAAGAAATTATATCCATATCAGCATTCGCTCCATATATATGTATATACATATATATGTATATACATATATATGTACATACATATATATATACATACACATACACATACACATACACATACACATACAGAACCAGGGAAGATTACATTTACTAATCATTACAATTTGTTTGCATGTAAACCAGATGTCTAGGTTGCATTAATATCCGCAGAATCACTGCCATAGAATGACTTGAAAGAGCACAAAATCTAAACTACAGGACTTTTGTGGTGTCGCAATATTATAGTACATGCAAGTGTATACATACGGAGCACAATCATGTAGGTAGACTCTTGATGACGTCATAATTTTATAAGAAGTGTCACATCCTACACCTCACAATTTCTCCAATTCAACCAGAAGATCACACAGCATTGCCACTCGTTGAACCGATGAAGCCCATCTTCTACCTCGTCTTACGGACTCCAGATGACACATCTCTCCTTAATTCCCCTACCTGATATCCACATTGTGCGCTCAATGTATTGAAAACCACCATTGTTAACTTTAACCCACCCCTCCCCACTGCTCTGTACCTTCCCATGATAGTCTCAATCCTGCCACATCACACTCCCCTGCCAACCCTCTTGCAAGACGGGAAGAGAAAGGCACAAGAAAGTTGTTGGAAGATTTATCTTTACATTTTCATAATAGAAACATGTACACAGAGTATGTAATAGAAACATATACATGGAATATGCATGCAAATACAGTACATATTGAATGCATTTCACCTGGAGAACTCTAAGTACAGACTTTGTCCAAGTATGATTACTGGCTCTCTTATTTTACACCAGGTAAAAATACATATATGATCAGCATGGCATCATGCTAATGACAACTAGTGCAAGGTTCTATTGAGACTTCTTTGAACAGAAGTGGAATCACATTCCATGTAAAGCATGGTCATTGTGCAAAAGAGACTACATACTAAATATGGAGAACAAAGAAATAAGTTACAAGAAATGTCAAAAATTTTGGATCCAAGAAAATATACTATTATGTAAAAAAAAAAAAAGCAGAGCCCAAAAAGACTAAGCATATCCATGTGAAAATGCCGAAAAACTCGCATGAGTAAACCAAAAAAATTAAAGCATGTAAAACCCAAATCATGGCTTAAATAGAATTTTATAATAATACAGTCTAAAAATGTAAAAAAATATAGTTAAATATTTTTGTATATATAAAAAATAACAAGATAACCCATATAACTAACAGGAATAATTACATCATTAGAAGTAATATGAACTTATTGAGGGTTTTCAATTGAATTCTTACACTTTTTTTTTCAATTAAGCATATCAACTCATGTAAGTTTTCCGATCAAATGCATTTTTAACAGCATCAACAATGACTTGGATCATAAAACAACCATCAATATTAAATTGAGTATATTTTTTCCTAATTAGGTATATCAACTTGTAAAAGTTTTCTATTAAGTACACTAACTCATAAAAAATTTTAATTAAGCATACTTGTTTAAGTCCAGCTATCATTTGACAAATCAATCAATCAAAAATTGTTATATATAAAATTATGTACATAAGAATCTAAAGAAGAAATATTATTATCTATTTATGCATTAAAAAATCATATGCATGAAATGTTAAACAGCAAAATAATGACTTTCTAATTGTTCCAATAAGAGTAAATAAGCTAATGAAAAAATTACACTTTAAGTACATGGCTTTTTTTATGCTGTAGACTTTTTGATGCATTACTAATATATTTCTCAACAAAAAAAATTACCCTTTTTCAAAAATCGTGTGACTCCACAAAGGCTTTCTGGCTTTATTACATAAAGTTAGATGTTAAAAAACTATCAAAGAATAGCCCCTGTAATTTTTTTGCTCACATCCTTTATACTTTTGATAAAAAAACTTTTGAGTCTATGCACTTAATTGAAAAACTTTTATAAGTTCGTATATTCAATTAAAAAAAAAAGCATACTCAAGTTATCATTGACAACCGTTGTGTGGTCCATCAAGTCATCATTGATAACCATTAAACATGCACTTGATTAAAAAACTTACATGAATTGGAATACTCAATGAAAAATAAAAATATATAAGGGCTCAATTGAAAACCCCAAATAAGTTATGTACTCCTAGTGCAATTATCTGGAATCTCACGAACTTGCATGCATACCAGTAAAGTTTCAAAAATGCACATAATGAAACTTTTTTTAAAAAAAAAGATGTAGCTCCAGCAACTCATACATTTGGTTTTTATTTAGCTAAACCAAAAATTTACACATCTAGTGTAAAAGAGAAGCTAGAGATATCACCTTCACAAGCATATGTCCAGTGTCTTGATGCTAAACAATAAATCTCAAAAATAATTCAATCTTATATAGGCATGCACTTCCTAAGTATAATTTAAAATTTTCATCTTCCACACACCCAAAACAGATTGTTTAGTCATCATAGTAGAAGGAAAGAAATTTGTCAAAAACAGATCATGATATTTAAGGGAAATATACACACATAGACATTAACTTGATGCATTTAACCCATAAGATGTGAATAATTACTCACATGACTAATTCTTTATCATAGAAATTGGTTGTCATTCATTTCTTAGACAGATCAGGGCATCTTATACGAAAAAGTAATATTTTAAAAAGCTGATCCAATTTCAAACAAATCAGGACACACACACACAAATATCAAGTATGCCTTACATCTGCAAGATTTGTCAATATAAATGCACTAATTGCATCTTTGTTTATAGGCACACAGGGATAACAGAGGGGTTAAGATCCCCATGTAATATACACTTTTCTTAGCAGCTCACCCACCAACATCTTCAAAAATTGCATTCTCTACAAACTATATACATTGATGGAGCAAAGTTGAGTACATAATCATTGCCCGCAAATTTGATAACTACTATTTTGAAAATAATTATATTTTGCACTTTTAAATAGAGAGCCTCTGTTTTACCTGAAATTAATCAAGGGTCATTCAAAAAATCCATTCATTACCAAGAATGCATTATCAAATGCATTATCAAGGCACATAGTTTTCAAAAAAATTTTGCATCTCAAAATGCCGAATAACATGAGGGGTCCAAGCCAAAAAGATGAGATTGGTAGTTATAAGAATGCTGAAGGGGATTTATTGCTAATTTGAAAAGGCTTGAAGGGACAGATTTATTGTTATTTCCATGTATATCGAGTAACTAAAGACTCCTTAACAAAGAGAGCAGCAGCTCAGACATGCATTAAGGATCAAAAAAAAAAAAATGCGAAGAGAAAAACATAGGGCTCACAAAGCCAACAAGATATAGATGTGTGCACAAACCCATAGTTGTATGCTTGCATGAACACATGTGGGCATGACACATGTTCACAAATTTTTACGCTAGTTAAATGAGTTTTTTTCTTCCTTTTAATTTAGTTTTGACAACAAGAACCTTAAAATAACAGGTGCAAAGGATTTATTTCACAGGTGCATTTGATAAACAAACAGTAGTTGGGAAAAGGCTTAGATGAATTGAGTTGAGTATTTGATAAACAAACAGCACATCTCTAGTAATCAGCTCGTTTAAATATTTGTCAACCGTGATCATCTTAAGTTCATATTAGGTGCTACCATGCTATCACTAAAATTTTTGCCAAAAACTATTAGATAGTCAGTTCGCACCTCTCCCTTGGAGGAGGTCCAGCATTCAAATCCTGGGTATTGATCAGAAAAAATAAGGTAATAGAAGCATTTTCCCTTTACCTGGTGCGAAGGGTGAAACAAGAGTCAAATAATGCATCAACAAATTGCATTGAAGGGGTCTATGGGATCATATGCTTGAAGTCAAGGTCAGGAAAAATTGCAATTGCAGCTTTAAATTGCTCCAAGTGCTAAAGTATCTGTTTGCTTATTCGTCACTTTCTCCAATTACACAAAGCGTATGACATGCATGCTTATGATGTATAACTAGCCCTTACTGACAGGAATTTTATGTCCTTTATCAAGTCACAAGATGGATTACACCACATTAGCAAATATTTCACTTCCTCATCAAATACAGTCAAAATTCAGAATTCTATTATGATATCTGATGTTCTCCTAGTGCACTATTCAATACAAATGCAAAAGTTTAAATAACCCCAAGGTCACAAAATGACAAGTTAAGAACAACCCCTAAATTGAGTCAAGCTTCAATAGTGTAACATGCACAGTATAATTTCCTTAATTGACAACTTCATATATTTCATCCATCATAGTTTTCATCCATCTGGTTTATCTATGCTATCCCTTGTCATGCAAATGTTATCATGTAGAAAATGGACTATATACTCCCTTGATCTACTCCATTTACAAAAATAAAATAGGCTGAAGACTTAATTCCTAAACTAAGTTTAGTAGTGCATCTGGAGTAGGGGTGGAAGTGGATTGGATAATATCAATGCAAAACTGTTTTTGTATCCAAAGCTATTCAGATATGGATACAAATTTGAACATTTGACTAACATACAAATCCATATCTCAATTAAAAGTAAATAAATATAAATATAGATAAACAATCTAATCCATATCCAAATATCCAATTGTGATTGTAATCCTACTTAACATTATATATCACTCATAAACTTTCAAGAAAAATAATTAATCGCATTGACATAGTATTAATTTACCTTCTACCTAATAACATCATTGATTTAATGGTCATAAAGTTTAACTATGCAATTTATATCTATACTTTAAAGATCCAATTTATATCTATATCTATTAAAAATAAATATGTATATAAATTTTTGTATCCAATTAATGCCCGTATTAGCATCTGCATTAGTTAAACAAGAATAGGCACATATTTGGATACACTAGTACCTGTCCCGCATCTGATCTATCAAGAAGGAAAGAAATTTTAGATAATGTGAAACAGTTTCATCTCAGATTATGTCAAGAAAGCACTAGTGTGAGATATGGTACCATAAAATGTCATCAAGAATAAATTCTCAACAAAAAAAGACTAGAATACTGGTCAAACAAGAAGACACAACGGAAAGCTATATCACCATCAAAATATTATTAAGACTGAACGAAACCTAAATAATATAACGCAAATCCCTCTAAGATCATATCAAGAAATAACGAAGGTAAGACGAGTTGCTGTCAAAAATAACGTCAAGAAACAGTCTCATTCCAAATCATATCAACAAAGCTCAGCATATGGTACCATCAAATTATCATCAAGAAGAGATTCTTGATAGAACGACGGAATAATTGATCGTATCGATAAAGAGAACACGAAGGCAAGCTGCGCTGCGGTCAAAACATTGTAAAGAATAAACAAAACCTAAACAGTACGAGGCAGATCGCTAGCAAATCATATCAAGAAAACATGAAAGAAACTGGATCAAAAATACCATCAAGAAATAAAGGAGAAGAAGGACGAGGGGGTAAAAAACCTAACAATCCATAGGACCCAAATCAATCGATTTTGGATCACATGAACAAAGACGAAGGGGAATTCAGATAAGAATCAAACGAGCCCAAATTCAAACACGTGAACGAGAACGATAAAGAGAAGAAACCCTAACCTCAGTGCACACGGAGTCGGAGAGACCGACTTCTTGAATGAGAAGAGGACACGAAGCTCTTCGGCCTGTTCGCGGCTAGAGGGACACTCATTATCTTGGCGTGCGATCGGCGATCTTGAGGGATTCCCATGGCGAAGGCAACGGGGGCTAGAGGCGAAGAGACCCATAACGAGGCCTCAGGGTTATGAAGGACTCGACCTAAGAAACGGGGGCTTTTTGACATGCTAAAAATTATTCCACTTTTCCGCGTGGGTTTGGAAAGAACCAACCCACCGTTTATATACTTGTGAAGGGTGGAACCAGATGTGTTGGTTCAAAAGAAAGCTAATGGTATTGATAAGGACCGTAACCCATCTAACTCCACAACTAGCCCTCAGAAATCAAATATCATTTAGAAATGCAGCAGTACAACGACTACGATCCCTTGAGAAATTTATCTAGGCGTATGAATCGCGCTCAAAATGAAGCGTGCGGAAATTCAGATGTTGCAGAGCAGATACTAACCCCCTCCACAGCATGAAGCTCTCTCTACTAAAGAAACGAGAGAAAGAGGCACTTAATCAAAAATTGCATCCAAAACATTGACGGTGAAATCTCTAATAATAAAGCGCCCGTACGAGAAACATACCCAGTTCTAGAAGCATAAAGGAAACAACAATAAATGGTGCAGCATGCAGACAAAAAAAAAAAAAAAAAAACAGTAGCATAAGTTGTAAAAGATAAAAGTGTCTAATGTCGCAATTTTGCTATTGACGGCATGGACCCCGGTGTCTCTCCCATTCATATGCGGCAGGCATGGCTACTGTCTTTGACCCCAACAAAACACTTGGAATACAAAGGATAAGATGATGGGGAAGCCAGCAACAGGAAGACACCAGACGTTAGCCCGAACGCGTCAGCTACCACCGAGCTTTACCTTCCCTTCTGTTCTCACCGTTCCATCTATTGGCATGTGGAGCCGATGTCATATATGGACCAGCCTCTTCCCTCGTCCCTAATTAACATTTCCACAAACGGCTACCTCTCGACCCCGGCGTGACCTCCAGTCGACACACCGCTCTCCTCGCGACCATTTTTCTCGACACGCCTCTGTTGCATTGCCTCGCTGCATGCATGCTTGCATCCATCCGGTGATTTTAAGTTATTGGCTTCATGGCCTGGGTTAATAGCTGGTGCCTCGGCAATAAAACCTCGTCCCATCCCGGCGCTGCCCAACCAGAACCAGCCTTCTTCCATGTTTGTTGAGCAGGCTTCAGGTGAGTCGCAGGTTCTACTTTGGTGCCATACCTCTGCTGGCTGTTACTTAAATTTATAAGTTACAAGAAAAAATTACTAAAGAATTCACTAAAGTAATGCATAACATTGTGGAAGGGGGGGAAGGGGCCTCTCCACAAGAAGTTTAACGTACTTGCAGGGCTGTGTGGTCGCGAACCCTGGTATTCGTGCCATAGCTTTATTTTCGCCAATGTCTGCTTCAGTTATTGTCTGAAAAAATTATAAAGACGCTTGAACAAGGTTCATCATATAGACAGCAGGACAAGGCAGGAAGGTATTTTTTTAAACTATAAAAAAATATGGTATTTGTGGCGAATCTATTATGGCAAAATATTTTTATCGTTATAGGTTTATTTATAACGATGAAATAAAAATCAAATTTATCGTAACACTTATTTATTACGGTGAAATATTATTTCACTGTAATAAAATAAACTTTTTACGACGAAATTTATAATTCGTCGTAATAGCTCTAGGTTAAATTTTAAGATTTTAATTTTTTTTATTTTCCTTTTGTTTTATTACGGCGCCGTAATAAGAAGTCTTATTACGATGAATTATAAATATCATCGTAATAGCTTCAGGTTAAATTTTAAGATTTTAATTTTTTTTATTTTTCTTCTATTTATTACGGTGAAATATTATTTCGCCGTAATAAAAAGCCTTATTACGATGAATTTTATAATTCGTCGTAATAGCTCCAGGTTAAATTTTAAGTTTTTAATTTTTTTTATTTTTCTTACTATTTATTATGGCGAAAACTTATTTCGCCGTAATAAAAAGCCTTATTACGACGAATATTATAATTCGTCGTAATAGCTCCAGGTTAAATTTTAAGATTTTAATTTTTTTTATTTTCCTTTCTATTTATTACGGTGAAATATTATTTCACCGTAATAAAAAGCTTTATTACGATAAATTTTATAATTCGTCGTAATAGCTCCAGGTTAAATTTTAAGTTTTAAATTTTTTTATTTTTCTTACTATTTATTACGGCGAAAACTTATTTCACCGTAATAAAAAGCCTTATTACGATGAATATTATAATTCACCATAATAGCTCCAGGTTAAATTTTAAGATTTTAATTTTTTTTATTTTTCTTTCTATTTATTACGGCGAAATAATATTTCGCCGTAATAAGAAGTCTTATTACGACGACTTATAAATATCATCGTAATAGCTTCAGGTTAAATTTTAAGTTTTAAATTTTTTTATTTTTCTTACTGTTTATTACGGCGAAATAAGTTTTCGCCGTAATAAAAAGCCTTATTACGACGAATTATAAAATTCATCGTAATAGCTCTAGGTTAAATTAAGATTTTAATTTTTTTTATTTTTCTTTCTATTTATTACGGTGAAATATTATTTCACCGTAATAAAAAGTCTTATTACGACGAATTATAAATATCGTCGTAATAGCTTCAGGTTAAATTTTAAGTTTTTAATTTTGTTTATTTTTCTTACTATTTATTACGGCAAAATAGGTCACCCATATTCGTCGTAATAGGTTAACGATATAGGTTAGTTTTTTCTTCTCCTTTTATTACAGTGAAATTTATTTTCGCCGTAAGAAAATAACTTATAAAAATAAAAAAATAATTATAATACGGCGAAAGTTAATTGTCACCGTAATATACTTTTATTACGACGAAATTATTTTCGCCGTAATAAGATAATACTTATTCTTCTGCCTCGTCAATCCCTCTCTCTCCCGCTGAAATTTTCTCTCGCACGCGCGACTTCGTGAAACCCTAACCCTGACTCCGTCCCCCGCCCCCCCCCCCCCCATCAGACACCAGAACCAGAAGAGAGTCCGTCCGCTGACCCTCGGGAGCTCCTCTCCGTCGCCACATCCCGGACGCCGGAACCAGAGGAGAAGGTGCAGTGGATTTCCAACTACATCTTTTTTTTTTTAATCTGATTTTAGCCAGAGGAGAAGTGCCGAAACCAGAATCTTAGTAATGCTGGTGTTATCTCTTCAGATTTGGAGGTTGAAGTGGATTTGAAAAGGATTTGGAAAGGATTTGGAGAGGATTTGAAAAGGATTTCGAGAGGATTTGAGGTTGTTTCTCAAAACCACTAAGAAATTAAAAGGTAAGTTTATCTCAATTATCACTCCTTTTTTTACTGCTCAAAATTTGATCCATAGAACTGATTTGTAGTTTTAATATGGCTTTTTTAATAGCTTTGTACTCGTAAGTATCTAGAGATAATGTGAACCGTTGATGCATATCCATCCTGTTGTAATTTTTATCTGGAAGCATTCTTGTCAATCTCCACTTCTATAGGCATATCCATCCAGGCCAGGTATATACATAATCCATCTACAGGCCAGACCTACGGTCTGTCTTTCGCTTCATTAATTCTGGTGATCTTGTGGTCAGGAGCAGCAGCTTAATTATTTTGATCGCCGGTGATGTAATTTATATCTATTCAATATATATATATATATATATATATATATATATATATATATATATATGGAACAGATCGATCGATAAAAGAGGCAACTATAGTCAAGAAGAAAGGCTATGAGATTTACCACTGATCAGGGTACGCATGAATGGTGGTTGGTAGTATAGATTGATAAAAGAGCACGAGATCATGAAGAGATCTCTTTTCTTTCTGCTTAGTCGTGATCTGGGAAGATATTAGGTTTTCCTGATTTGCTAGGTTTTGTCGGATAGTTAGACATGCGTATCTTGATTCGCTAGATTTGTTCGGCTTGGACGAACTATCTCGTGGTAGCTTATTGAGAGAGCAGATTTTCTAGGGTTCGGGGTCGTGGTTGGTGGTATAGATTGCGTTATGTGGCGTCTGGGAGTATAAAATCTTGTTCATCTAGAGCCAAAACCATGATGTTGGTCCAACAGAAGAATCTTTAGTTTTCAAAGCGCATATATGAGTAAGCTAATGACAGTTTATTTTTGTTTGAACACTTTATTGATTTTAAAGATTCTGAGTTCTTGCCTTTTTTTTTTTTTTGGCTTATCATTTAACTCCTTCACAAGGATGCAAAACTTTTAACTAAAAATAATGGTTTGGCACATTTACTACATAAAGAACCATTATGACTGATTATTGATCGGAGAATGCTTTTTAGAGTTCAGATGCTAGCTTAGCAATTTAAATTGTCCAATGAATTATCTGCTTTAGTTGTAATCTTTTGGTTGTCCTTTTCTAATTCATTTGATCCAGCAAAAACTGATGATAATTGTCAGAGGCCTGACAAAAGAAGCTTGGATAAATTTGGGAAACGGTTTAAAATTAAAGTTTCTCTCGAGTTTCTAATGTTTTCCCTGGTAATCTGAAAATAGTTGTTATTGTGCACCCATTTTCATTTGAGCCAGTTCCATATGGCAATCTTTATATTGTTTTACATCGACTTAGTATGTGGTAAATAGATTTTTACAATGTTTGAGGGTTTTCTGAGTATCCTGTGATGTCTAATTGGCTTTCTTTGCCAGTGCGGTATTCTACATAACACACTGCCTTGATGATGCGTTCCTAACGTGTCATTTCTAAACTTAGTATATCGCTAATCCAAGCCTGTATAGTAGAGGGGGGCAGTTGTTTATCTCATGAGATAGAGATAGAGATAGAGATAGAGATAGAGATAAAATTAAGAGTTTAATTAGAGATAGAGATAGAGATAGAGATAGAGATAAAATTAAGAGTTTAATTAAAGTGTTTAACGCCTTTTAATGATTTGAGTAAAGGATGATATTGATTTATTAGAAATCGGACCTGTAGGACTCTGCCAGAGCGATCACTTTGACACTGATAATCCGGGGCAATCCTCAATTTCCACATCATCGGGCATCGTTGAGACTTTGTCTTCTGCCATGATCCGAAGCCTAGGACACCTTCTTATATGTAGATATATGAGAGAAGTGACGTTTTGCAGCCCTGGCAATAATGCCAACTGTTTACATTCCTCAATATGCAGATGTTCTAGCTTCAATGGCAATCCTTCCTCTGATTTAAGTTCGAGTTGAGGACAAATGCATATATCCAGTGTTTTAAGTGAGTGGAGATTATGCAGCCCTTCAATTGATGTGAGTTGAACGCAACAAAAAATTAACTTTGTTTATAATTGTAACCATAGAATGCTTAAAAAATGTTTAAATTTAACTGACATCATATTACTGTTAAATTGAGAGTTATTAATATTTAGATCTTGCGCAAATTTAGAAGATATTAGACTAATAGGTTGGAGATGTCCACTGTAACCCTAACATTATCTAAACCAGAGATGACCTGAGGAAAACCAGTCTCTGACAAAATTTAATCAACGAAAATGACCACTCTTTAAGTTTACTTGGCAAATTAATAAAAAATAGCAACCACATACATTACAAAATGCGCCACATTGAAGTTGCCACATGATAGTTTAATTGGCTGACAAGAACAACACAACTTTTTCCCAGAGAAAAAAAAAATTTCAATTGAAAATTAGCAGCTTCACTCCAGATAACTGGAGATTCATACTACATGGGTTCCTTCCAAGGACTTCCAAATTCACAGCACTCTTCCTCCTCCTTTGACTTGCTCCTTCCTGAGAGGATCTCGAAAGAAGAGCTGGGCATCTGCATGAGGTCCAGTGTCACATGGTTGCCAGCATCGTGGAATTGGTTCCAGCCATCCGTAAGCTGAGTCTGTGCTTGTGATGGCACTTCATGCTGATGTGGGGGGGCATAAGAAAGGGTTGCCTGGTTGAAAAGTTATAAATGTTTGTGTGCTCTTATGACGCAAAGAGAAATGGATGTAAGTACTATTTAAGATTATATTTTCTAAATTGTTACTGATTGTTTTGGTGCTTTTGAATACAGGTGAGATTACAAGCTTGGTAGATGCTTCAGCAATATTTCTCAATAAATCATCTTCCCCTGCGACAGTTGCCTTGGCTGGTCTCAACTTCTTCAATGATTGGTCTATCCTATGCCATCCTAGTGAACTTTCTGCATGGGCTAAAGTTGGAAAGTCCAAGAAGAATATCAGTAACTTGACATTCAACACCAGTCTACCTAACCGTGTGAGAACTCGAAATCATGTCAACATTCCACGGGAGATTCGGTTATCCACCTTCAGCTGTTTTTGATCCTGAATTCCTCTTCTAACTAGTGCTGTCAATTTATTTGTATTATATACTATAAACATCTTCTTTTTTCACGAGATAAAATTTAGGCGGCTAAGCCTGCCTCCATGCAAATCTTGAGACTGCCAATAATTGATTCCAAGAACAAGGTTCACACTTGTCGAGATGGAGATATACGCGCGAACTTACTTGGGAAAACAACCAATTCAAACTGTAGGAACGATTTATATAGTGTTACATAGAATAAAATACATAGAAAAAAAAAATGGGGCCTGCTGTTTGGTATTGTTTTTATTTTCTGACTTTGCTTTTCAAAACATCCCAAAAGAAAAATGAACTAGATTGGATAGCATGCATGACAAAACCTTTTACTTGGTAAATTGTTTATGAGATCTTTAGAGATTCTGGTAGCGAAGACTATAGCTTTTCAGAAGCTCTTGCAAATGCTAGCTTCAACATCTATAAACATGTGGTGTTTCACTATTTTGCAGGGAGAGGGAAAAAAAAAAAAAAAACAGAACCACCAGAGGGGGATGGTTGGGTTATCTGGTCCTCTGGATGGAAGCAAGGGTGGACGATGCCATTCCGGTCGAGGTAGAGGTTGTCAAATTCCATTCCGTTGGGGAATTGGGAAGGGAGCTGCCCACATCTCCTCCGGCTTTCTTTCTCCACCGCGTTCACCGTGATCTTTGGGTACCTGTGCACAAGCTAGCTGCAGAGCTGAGACCGAACTGAGCTCTTCTCTCACTACTGGCATCCGAATAGCCGTCGAGAGAAGGCGGCCGGTTAGCAGCCACAACACGGGCATCGAAGAAGAAAATATTATGACGGGGCCATAGCGGAAAGATGTTTGCAACGCTCCAAATGGTTCAATTGATGCGTACCAATGATCGTTCTGCTAGATCAGGTTTTGTCATTCGAGAGTTAAATGGGCAGTTACTAGCAGCTGGCGGCCACACCTCAATCGACATTTCGGTTCCTATGGCTGAGCTTCAGACAACATAGGCTGGTATCACACATGCTGTACAACATTTGGGCTTTCGGCGGCTGATTATCGAGGGTGACTCTCTTACGATTATCAGATGGATTAAGCGGAAGGGGGACTCCTATTCTTGCCTTAATCCTCTGATTAGAGACATTTCAGTCACTCTTCAGTCTACTAGTGCTTTTCAGATTCAGCATAGCTATCGGAAAGCCAATACTGCTGCTGATTATGTTGCTTCTGCTGTTGCTTGCAACCCTGGCCGATGGATTTGGCATCCTGGGATACCTTGTCCTGTCTTATTACAGCAAATTTTGTACTCAGATGCTTCGGGTTTGACTCGCGCCAGAGTGATGTGATCGCCCGGCTGTAATAAAAAAAAAAAAAATCGATGAATTTATGTAAAAAAATCAATTGGTGGAAGATCAATTTGAGTTATAAATATTTAAATTTTTTATTTAATATAAAATTATTTAAAAAATATTATATTTTTTAATATTATATTTCCATTGTACATTAATTATTATATATTTTAATCAATTTTTATATTATTATAATGTATCAAATCTATTTATTAATTTCATTAATTTATTAATAAATTAAAATAATTTTTTAATTAAATTTATTATATATGAATCTATTTTTGAGATATTATGGGCGCGCTGAACTCGGGAGTCAATCACAGCCATGTTTGATTCGAATGCGCGACGAAGAGGTGGTCGGTTAGCCGCCCATGTCACGGCGTCGAAGTGGAAATGATGACAATAGGGGTCGGAGGATGTTCGTCAGCCTGAACTCCCGAGTTAATCATAGCGATATATGATTCGAGTGCGCCGTCCGTGGTAACCTTTAATGCACCGGAGAGTGGCACGATTTAACACATGGTATGCATGCCTTCTGGCACCAGCTTTAATCCCCGAGCATTTTGGTATTTTGATTTTTTTTTTTTTCCTTCGTATCTCCTTGAAGAAATAACTTGCAGTGCGTTTGCTTGTTTGTTTGTCCCGATAAAAATAACAAGTGCGCGTCTCTGTTAAAAAAAGGCCTGAAACTTACGGATCCCTCTAAAAATCTAGCATATATATATATATATATATATATATATATATATATATATATATATATATATCTTAAAATTTTTAATAGAGATATAGACCAAAAGATATGCTTTATGTTATATCTTTACATTTTAATGAGAATTTATTTTGAGTAATGCATGCCATTTACTATATATGTGCATGTGTCTAGTATTTACCAAGAGTATTTGATCTAGTGTGTAGAGTACGGCTTACACACAGAAGACTAGATCATCGGTTCTTTTGGAATACAAGTTTATTGTTCACAGTTTTAGATGGAATTGGACACACCATCAGTAGAACTGTAGCACAAATTTTTAGTAGGTCTGTCTTGACTACAGGGAATGGTTTATTCTAACTATTTATGCTAGTACACTTTGTGTGTATTGAACAAGACCCAGTTGAGTTAATTATTTTATACTGACTTTATAAAATAATTTAA